>QXEO01000173.1:873204-1306225 GCA_007115705.1 Dactylis glomerata
GAGGTAGCAGGGGCAGCGGGCTTGGTAGCCTGCGGGTCGCCGCTCAAGCCAGAAGCTTGTTCCGGCTCAAGAGGAGCACTGAAAGAGAGAAAACACCAAGTCAGTAATACAAACAAGAGATATGTCGGAGGAAATGCAAAGAAAAGGAAATTTACCCCGAGGCAACAGGCCTCTGTTTCTTCTGTTTGGGCACGCCGACCTTCTGTCTTTTCGACCTCTGAGGTATGTCGGACGGGGGCTTCACACCTCGCTTCCGGCCGGCACGTCCGCCGGTGGAAGGAGGTCCCTGGTTCAGAGGGGCTGCGTCGATGACAATATCGTCCGGGATAGCTGAGGACGGCATTGGAAACGCGTGAGCAATAGGTGTTTCGGGAAAGGCGTACGCAAGTGGCATCGGGTCATGGTACATCAGGACTTCCTCGTCAGAATCTATCTCACTCCGGTCTTGAGTGTAATGCCGGGAGGAAGAGCCCTTACCCATGGCAGCTGCAGCCCGGGTGTTCCTGGGAAGCTTATCCCAATGATCCGGATCTTCAACATCTGCAACGGTGCGGTCCGCCGCGATCTTGATCCGGGAGTTCTCCATGGTTTGGAAGCTGAACTTCTGTATAAACAGCAAAGTCAAATATTCAGACAAGGAAATATGCCGGTGGAAGAGGTATGTCGGATCAATATGATATGTGTCGGCAGATAGACATATGTCGGCCTAAGTATCTATGTCCCGGACATGGACTTTATGTGTCGGAAAAGATGGTTTACCGTTGGGGCCGGCCTATCCCGGCTGTATGGTTCCAGCCCCCAGGCAAAAGTGGCCTGGGAGGTCTTGCAGACATCTTTTATCCGGCGCAGAATGTCGTCCGGAGTCAGCTCATGTGTGGAGTGCCGGGTGGGGTCCATTGGCCCGCTCATCTGGCATATCTTGTGCGACCGGCGCTGCAGAGGGGAGACGCGCCGGCTGATGAAGCATGCCACGAGATCGTTAGGAGTAAGGCCGGCATCCCGGAGCTCGCCCTTAACCCGGTGAAGTGCATTCACCGGCATCACCGAATTCTTCGGGTTGTAGGTCCAGTTAGTCATGGCCAAGGGTGGCTCGTCCACAAATGGCGGCAGGTTGATGAGATCCTCGTCGGTGGTGTTCTTGACGTAGAAGAAGCTCTTCTGCCACTTCTTGCAAGACTCCAGGAGCTCCACCTTGGGGAAGTCCGAGCCCTTCCGGGACATGATGGTGGCCGCGCCGCAGAGGGTCATGGGGCGGTCCTTCTTTTCCTGGGCCGTCTCCGGCGGGTCGTCCTTGCTCCGGGGCGGCTCTTGGATGACTTGCTTCCGCAGCTGGAAGTACTTCGCCCAGCCTTGAGTAATGGCCTCTATGCCGGCATAGCCCTCGCAAAAGGCAGCGAAGGCGGAGAGGCTCATCACGGCGTTGGCCGGGATATGATGAGGTTGAAGCTCGTAAGTGTTGAGGAAGTCCCGGAAGAAGTCCGACACCGGCAAACCGAAGCCCCGCTCGAAGTGGGCGATGAAGACGACGTGTTCGCCGGGTTCAGGTGCCGGCACAACTTCTCCTACTGGCAGCCGGCATGCTACCCCCTCCGGGACTCTCCTGGTGGAGGTGACCCAGGATATCTCGGTCGGAGTAACCTCCGACCCCTCCCAGCCGGAGCGTCCTTGAGCTCTGGCCGAGGTATCTTCCTCAGAGGCCGAGGTAGTCGTCATGCTTGATGATGCCATCTTTGTGGCCGGGATAAGGCGTGAGAGCCGGAGTCCCGTGATGTTGTTTCTGTCAAGGCCGGAGAAAAGAGGGAGGTTAGTCTCTCCGGCATACCGCCCTCACCAATGTTAGCAGAGATAAAAGGATCTACCGAGGCAGTTAAATTAGGAAACAAATAAGGATAAAAACTCCTAAGGATGAACACCTGCGAGCTTTGCCTAGCAATGCTAATCGAATCCGAAGAGTAACAAGCAGAGGAACTGAAGCGGATCTATGCAAGCATGGCTACCAATGAGAAGCAATGAAGAAGCGTGAAGGAGGAAGAACAGAGGAAGGTCTCACCGGAGCTTGGCCGGCGACGATGGAGCGGCGGCGAGCGCGCAGGAAGATCCAATCTCCCTGCAAGGCTGCGGGGAGAAGAGGCGGCGGTGGCGTCGTCGACGATGAAGCCGGACGTCGGCAAGCGGAGGCGCCGGCGTGCAGGTGGACGACGGCGGCAGCTTCCTTCTCGGTTTCTTGGTCCGGCGGCGAAGTGCAAGGGGCAAAGGAGCAGAGGAGGAAGACGATGGTGGTGGGGGGTAAAAAGATGAGTTTACCCCCGCCGCCCTACTTATAGGTCTGCAGGCAAGGGTCGTGGGGGTCGTGGGAGTGTTCCACTCCCCCGACCGTTTCTGCGGCGAGGCGCCACGTGGCGGCACGGAGTGGGGCGGCGGTTCCAGTAACCGAGCCATGATGGTGAGAAGTAACTGCTGCACTGTGAACCGTCACATCGTGGGTGACTGTTCGAGGAGGCAGGGCAGTTACAAGTTTCGATGCAAAGCTGTCGGACATGGCTTCTCGAGGAAGGCTCGTTTATATGCCGGATTAGTTGCCCGATGCATAGGTTCCGCCCGGAATACCCTCGGGACCGGCCGGAATAAGTTTTGGAACAGGAACAGAGGCCGGGATATGTGCAGATGTGCCGGCATGTAATCTGATCGCCGGGACATATGGAAGAAAGGTATGTTGAACCTGTCAAGGCTCCACAGTTATGACTGGGGAACCTCGGCAGCTTCGGGGACTAGTGTCGGGGGGATGACCCCCGGTAGGGTCAAGAGACTAGAAAGACTCAAGGTCTATGATTGACTTATGCCGGGTTATCACGGAAAGGGCCTAGCCGGAATATAGGAGCATCGGCCAGGCCGGCATATATGTATATCCCGGCTGGTGTCTGGATATGCCGGTATAGCCGGAATACTGATATATGTGTGCCGGCATATACTCAGATATGCCGGCCTAACCATCTTGTGTGTTGTGCAGGAGCAGGGGAGGCCGGATTACCCGACCCTCGTAGGTCGTTGGTCCGGCATATATGTCCTGGGTATGGCCAACGGTCATATCCGGGATACTTAAGTCAACCAAGGTGTCATTTCCCTACAATCAAGGAAGAAAACATCCAAGCATGGTAGCAGAGTAAGATGGCAGGGTGCACAGTGGAGGTTACCTACCCTCACTGTGCACAAGTACAAGCTTACCTCAGAATGGTAAGGCGACAGTTCAAGAGGTACAAGGTACAGGGATATGGCGTCCCATCGAGAGCAATCAGGGAGGAAGTCAAGGGTCTCTGCCATCGAGACCAGCTCCTGTTTGGAGTGTAGCCCTTGTCTTGTGGTCTTGTATGACCGTTGTAACCCTGGCCACCACTATATAAGGAGGCATAGGGAGCCCTGGTAAAGGGTGGGCCGTTGGACATTGGTTGATCTCTCCTTACTCTCTCACTTCATAGTTCATCTTCCTTCTCTAGCAGAGAGCTTGGAAGCACCATTGTTGTGTACTACATCGATCCATATATACAATCAGTAGAGCAGGAGTAGGGGTGTTATCTCCTTACGAGAGCCCCGAACCTGGGTAGATCAGTGTCTCTTTCTGTCGTGCTTTTTAGTGCGTTCCCCTCTCCCGAATCCTCCAGCATCTAGTTCGGCCCCCATTTAAGCCATCCTATGGCATATGTTGTTTCACCACGACGACATAACTTCTCGACAGGAGGCGACATTTTGACTTTCTTCGTCGTACGTTTCTTTGGAGTGGCAGTACTACTCGATGGAGCGGCGAACTTTTCTTAATATTGTCTCTGGGACTTATAAGTGGAAGAAGGCGGCGCAGGCGGCGAAGGCAGCTGACGCGGAGGCGGAGATCGAGATGGTCTCGAGAAATATTGCCCCTAGGACATATTTCGTTATTTCTTCATGTATCGAACCATATCACTGAAGTGAACCAGTACAAGCATATCATTCCATCCTCGTATTCAGATAACATTGACAAGGAATTCAGAACAACGTGATTAGAATTACCCAATAAAACAAACGGTAGCAAAGAATCAATGAATCAGTCGTGAGTTGGTTCTTGCTCCAGCACCGGCTGGTCCTGCGGAAAAACTTTGATTGAGCAGGGTCTTTCCTACATCCTCCTACTTTTATGAGCTTGTGTTTTTTATTTCTCTCAAATAGTGTAACATATTGGTTTCAAATTTTACAGGTCACTGTAATATTGAAACTAGTATATAGGAAAAATAGTTTGGAATTTTTTTGTGAAATTTAAACTTTTCAAATATTTAAAATTCAATAAATTTTATTCAAAAAAGTGTATATATAATGTTATAAAAATTCCAAACTATTTTTCCCACGTTCTATATCAAATGTTATACTGAACTGCTAAGTTTGAGATTCAAAGTTTTTATATTGTGAGAGATATAAAAAAAAATTTGTTTGAGAGAGGAAAAAAAGGGCTAGCACAGATATTGATGCGCCTATTAACGATCTAGATAGAAGGGTGTAGCTGAGCTCCTGCTCAGAAAACCTGGCGGCGCTGCTCGTCGGCGGAGGGCAGCGGGAAGCGGAAGAGGGACAGACCCGTCTGACATGGAGCCACCGGAAGATGCAGGGCTGGTGGAACGAGTGGGAGCAGGGCATTGTCCAGAGCTCGACGTCGCCGCCATCCTGGAAGCACACCGCGCAGCCATTTTCCGTGGTCTCGCCCGCCGCCGGCACGCGCAGGCCAGTTATCTCCTCGCTCGACGCCGGGTCAAGGCAAGAGAAGCAGCAGCCAGCCCACACGGCTTTGATCGCCAATGGGACTAGTAATTGTACCATAACAAATCTCTTAAATTAAGGTTAGCGCGATTCTTTGATCGCGATACTACATGTGTTATTTTGACACGCTGCACAGGGAGGAGTCCAGACGTCCGATACAAGTTCTTATCTTCCACGAATCAGGTTCCTATGGGAATCCACTAACATAGCGATTAGTTCTATTATTGTACTATTACGAGTACATGTAGAGGTTAGTATATACGTATACTGTATGGTAGACCGTTTTACATTGGCTCCCGAAACTCACGATCGCTTTTGCCGATTTTGCTTAGGAACCAGCCTCTTGGAAGATCGATCAGATCGCGACAGCTAACCGCAAGATGCATGCCATCGCCTCACGAAAACGAAGATGCATATCTCCCTCGCTGCCGCCGGCAACCCGGAGACGCAAAGTTTCATGGGAATCGCTCCAAGGAGATTTTGTTCGGCTGGTCGCGTCGCGCTTGCTGGCCGGCGATCTACTAGATTATGTTCGTTTCCGCGCTGTTTGCGCGCACTGGCGATCAGAGACTCTCTCTCCGTGTGGCCGCGGCGTCGTCGATCCGTGTTTCCACCCGCGTCGCTGGAAGATGTTTCCGGAAGGCCGTGGCCTTTATCCTGGACATCCCGAGCTGGGTAACTACATCCGCTTTTTCAACCTAGACTCGGGTGTCTTCGTTCGCGTCTGCCTCCCGCTCTTCACAAACCACTGTATTCTTGATTCGGTCTACGGTCTGCTCCTCCTCCAGAGGGACGAAGACACTGCCATCCGTCTCCTCCACCCTTTTACCGGTGACATTGTTGACCTTCCAAGGCTCAACACCCTCGCCTCAAAAAAGCCCGAGGGATCAAGGTGTGCACTCATGCTCGATTCGATGAGATACATCTCTACTTGTGCTTCCTTTGTTGCAGGAGTTGTCACCGTTTTGCTTACCTTCAACATGTATTATTGTGCGGCTGTTGCTACCTCTCTGGATGCCCAATGGACACTGCTAAGTTGGACTCGACCAGGGTCATATAGCAGTGGACCGTTACCGATACATGGAAAGATATTTGTGATTACTTGCACTTTCAACACCAAGCAAGCCGCACCACGGATTTTTGAGATAGATGCACATCACCATCAAGATCCACCAAAGTTGATCTTCACATGCCCGACAGAGAAGAACCTACGCGATTGCCATCTGGTAGAGTATGGCTCGGAGATCTTAGTCGTTACACACGATGACATTCGGCAGTCCCATATAACAGTTTATAGGTTTGCTGACCTTCTCGTTGGAAAATTCAATCCTGTAAGCAACATCGGTGAAAATGCTATCTTCATGGGACGAAGGAGTATTTGTGTTTCTTCTAGGGCATTTCCTATGGTCAAGGCCAACACTATTGTGTACTTCCGCCCACAAAAGGGCTATTTTGCACAATACAATATCAGTCGTCGAACCTGGTCACCAGTTATGGACCAGTGCAGCATAAATGGCCTTGCACAAGGTCCTCGTAGCATTATTTGCCATATCTTGACATGCTGCTCTAACGTGCATTGGTATGTATATATGTCATATATGTAGGTTGATTTTCATGCATAATTGTAATTAAATACATTGTTATGTTATATACTTCGCTAATTATCATCGTCTTTTTTCTCTTTGTGCTTGTAGGAACAAAGGACAAGATTACACATATACGGAAACAGGAGGTCCATCAGCTGAGTGGAAGGTGAAGAAAGAGTTCCGAGCTGGGCCACAGGTATGTCACTCTTACGCATTCTCCTTACTATATAGAGGAAACTAGATGGATCTAGCCTGCTTTGCCATGTTGTTCTATGTTACTATCGCTTTAATTTTTTGGGTGGTCGGTATGTCACTGGCTTTATATGAGTTTTTTTAGTGCGAGTAGGCAAAATTTTCACCGTGTCACAACTTCACCAGCATGTTGCATAAAAAAAGGAAAATCACAAAGAACAAAAAATAACAGCTTCCGACTTCCCACAATCATGGCTGCAAAGATAACGTGACAACAAAAATAGCTACCATTGCATTGCTCACACAAACGGTCAAGACTCTAAAACCTTGTTGGTAGAATCTAATAAAGTAAAACAGTAGAAGAGAAAGAAGTGCCTTACAATCCAAATATGTTAAGAGTAGAAGAGGTTCCAAAAATAGATGTCATAGCATTGCTTATACATAACAAAAAATAAAGCTACCAATGCATCACCCACACATTTTACAACCCTTTAAATATATGTCGCGACAATTTATTTTATATACTCATATACATCGATTCTTTGATGAATAAATTGCAACTCATAGGATCAGTTGCAATTTATATGTTATAACCTCATCCCGCGAACAATAATTTATATTTATCACTACCTCTTATCCATTCCCGTTCGCTCGTGGCGGGGGAGTAAGTAAAAATAGAGAAAACTCACATTGGGTTTAGGGATAATCAGGCTCGAACAAGCTTTAGTGCTAAAATAATAATAATAATTCATATTTTTCTCTGATTTAAACTTGCACAATTTTCTTGCCCACTCTTAAGTAAAATTAGTTCAGCATAAAAATAAGTCAAGAGATACCATATTTTCATAAAAGTTATATTATTTAGAACGTGAAGTGAAGTGGGCTCAGAATGAGAACTGAAGAAGTATTACCAGAATTTTTTATCCAATTCTTTAACTAAAATAGTGTATGTCGCTCCTTCTAAGAAAATCAAATCAAAAGACATCAATCTGATCAAGAGGCCAAAGCCAAATTTTCCAGCATATGGGACCATCGATAGTGACCTGCCACTCCTCCTAAGAAGCTCAAAGCTAGGGAGCTTAGGAGCTCTTAGAGGATTCTTAAAATGCCATCACAGGATCACAGTTTTACGAGAATACCATAAGTGTTGTCACTTTGGGAATGCCATCAAATGAGTGTTGTCGCTCCGAGAATGCCACTCTTGTTTGTTGAACGCTAGTTGACCGTTAATTGTCTTGTGGAAAGACTATTATGTCATTGCTGCATTTTTTACTGTTATATTATTATAGTAATGTTAGTTATTACAAATTAGTTTTATGTATACAAGTTTTGGTACGATGATTGTTAGAAATAACAGTGGGTTTTAATTTTCCTTTGTTCCCGCTCTAGTATTAATCTTTATGTTTATTGGTGTGTGTATGTGAAAACAAGTGTATGTGTCGCAGCTTGTTGCGTGCGAAACCTGTGGTACAAATCAAGTATGCATGCACTGATTTGGCACATGGTGCATGTGCGTTGGTGCAAGGATCGACCAAATACGACATGATTACTCATGCATAATAGTCGGTCGCATTTTTTTTTGAAAGCAACCACATATTTTATTAATAGAACATCAAGTTGCATGTGAGACACTAAAGCACAGATGCCATCAGCAACGCCTTTGTAGCGTTGATTACTTTTTTCAGTTAAAATTGCAATGTTTTGAATGCCTTGCTACCGTATTTTCTCTATGGTAGAACATAGTCACAATTTGTATGCTTTGATTTAAAGAAGTGCTAAAAGTTAATGAAAGCAAACAAGTATTTTGAATAGAGAGTAGAAAATCATTGACTGTACTTTTTTGGTCTAATATTACTATATGTGTAAGTAATCGATTCCATATATAAATCTGGTTATAATTTGTGGGCTCCGATAAATGCTTATGATCAATAGTACACTAGGGTCAGTATATTATGGATTGTTGTTTCAGGCATTAGTCTAACACATTTTATATATGGATTCTCCATCTATGCATATATGTATTGACATATATACTATTACATTTGGATGGTGTCATATGAACGATATGTGGTAATAACTGTTGCATATTCGAAATACATAATCAAGATATCATCGTTCTTATTAATCCATAGCAACACACGGCAGTTACCTAGTATATAGTAATTCCAAAAAAAATGCAAGAAGGGCATAGTAGTCTTTTCACAAGTGATTGAGCGCTCATGCTGGCAGTGAACTAATGGAAGTGGCATTCCCGGAACGATGACACGAGTTTGATGGAATACTCAGAACGAACGTATGTGATGACAGTCTCGGGAAATGGAAATCGTTTGATGGAATTTTAAAATTTTCCTCTAATATAGACAAGTAGGATGTACTAGTACATCGTGCATCATTTTTAAATTAGGATTTAAGGTCTTCTTCTTTAGTCTGATAGTGTATAGATATATAGCCCATCGGTCGTTTTAATATACAAGAAGATGAAAAAAGCACAATTTCAGTATATTATCCTTGTGGCTGGCTTTCTCTACGATGATGTGTGTTCTTCTTTCATATGGTTATTTGGTCATATTAGCGTTGCTGGTTGTATCATCCCCGTGACTTCTGTTATGCTCGTGTCTTATATTTTCCTCCTAGGCCTAAGCAAAGCTAGAGATGGACAACTTTCATCCTTGCAATCGAACAAGAGAGGAGTTTTTGCTGAAAGAGGAAGTCCGTTACTTAAATACACAAGCGAGATTGCTCTGTGGTGGTATCCATCCGGTGGCAAGCTATTTGAGGCGGCAGTGGATAGCAGAACGAACGAAACCTTAATTTTGTTACATTTCACTCCATAATTGGCAAACTATTTGGTACATTAGTTAGCCAACGTATCCTATATTATAGAAATATTTCAAAGAAGATGGGGATGGAGTTTTGGCTCCCTGGTCCATATACACCTGTTATATAGACCACTTATTCATGTCTCGATAGGGGATATTGTCAGAGTTCAATGCTGCAGAGGCAAGGAAAAATAGGTTATACATATCGCTTGTATTGTATGGGCCAAACATTGGCCGACGCAGATAACGTCTATGGACAGGAAGAGCCGTGGGCATTGATGAGGCATCTGCGCTCTGGCCCCGCGCTACAGGTTTTCTGCCGCGTCCTCCTACTCATGCGTGGTGACACGCATCTAACTTGTGGCTGAAAAAAGCAGGTCCACGACGGGAAAGGTCCCACCGAGGAAGCTTATTATGTCAAGCTTTATTCTTGTCCACATTTTTCTACTCCTTTCCTTTCTTCTTCATTCGACATTGCCCATCTCCTCACCGGTGTCGGTGAATCCTGCCTCGCTGCCGGTGTCCCTCCACCTCCTCCCGACTGCACCTCCCCTCCCACGCGACAGCTCAGTTATGTTGTTGAGACCTGCTTGCCGCTGCAAAGATGCCCCTGGACCTTCTCGCATCGCCTACCAGAATCAGAGCTGCAGGGGGATGTGGGAGGTGTGGCGGCAATGATGAGATGGCGCTACTGCGAGCAGCGGGCGGCGATGCGACAAAGAAACCCGGCCCGATGGCGCTGCGAAGCTGGCATTACTGAAGTCCTGGTCAACGGACCTGCGAACAGGCGTTCCGCGTTTCTTCGACCGGTGGTCGTCGAGTGGCGGATCTAGGATGAAATTGTTGGGTGCCAAGCTTAAAATTTCCCTATTAAATCTTGTATTTAAATAAATTTATATAAATTTTAGTAGCTAAAAGAAGATTTATATTTTTGGAGAGGGTGCCATGGCACCCCTACTGGATACGCCCCTACTCGTCGGTCCTGCGAACGCCGGCCGTTTTCCTGCCAGCGGCGGCCGCCGCCCGCCGGAGCTGCAAACGTAGGCCGGTTTTGCTGCCAGTAGGCCTCTGTCGGAGCTATGAACGCCGGCCGGTCGCGGCTGCTGCAAGGTGCAGCGAGCTTATTCTGTGGCGACGGGCAGCACGGCTGAACCAGCGGCGGTCAGGGACCTGGGCCATCGTCATAAATGCTATAGCTCGATCACCTTGGCCACAAGCTTGGCCACAAGCTTGGCCACGCCGTGTATGAGGCTGATCGGGAGTCCGCGCGCTTCGGCAACACAGTAATCAATGCCTGGTTAGCCACATGGATCCCCCTAGAGTCGCCTCACCACACGGTCTCGAAAGCCTCCATGACATCAGCCTTGATGATTGGCCAACAAGTAGCACAGAAACGATCAGTAAAGCCATCAGGCCCAAGGGCCTTGTCCAGCTCCTGAGAGCGGAACCCCCCCTCCCCACACACACACACACCTACTATGTGAAGAGCACCTCAAGCTCAGAGAGATCATGGGTCCACATCTCTAGAAAGTCAAAGTCTAAGCAAAATCCAAGCTTCGGGCAGGATCCCAAGAGCAGCTCATAGAAGGCATCCACAACCTTAGCCTTATCCTTATCCTCTTGGTCCGAGATGAGGACCCCGTCCACCTGGAGATGAGCAATGAAGTTCTTCCTCCTCCGATGATTGGCATGCAGATGCAAAGAAACAATGGTACGAGCATGTGTATCACATATTCTCACGACCCCTTTTGGTGTCTTGTTTCCATCCAGTTTGTTTTTCCTTCCAGGAGCAAAGAAACAATGATAAACATGTGAGACATATCTACAATGCATGATATATGCATTGTATGAACAAGCAAAATATCTAGAATACAAATTGCATGGTATTCATGGTACAAGAAACTGGAAAATTGTGATGATCCGGCATAAGTTGAGAGACAGATGAGAACTAGGCGGAGGCCTAGTGGCAGGATCACAGTGGTGGATCCCAACGAACCCGAGTTTGAATCCTATCAGGATCTAATTTTGGACACCTCACCCTAGTGGGCTTGTTTTATATAAGATATAAGAATATGGAGTGGAGATTTGGTGCACATGGGCACCAGTGATCCCACTTTTTTAACAAAAATTGAAAATCATATTTCTAAGTTTCAAAAAAATGTGCGGATGGATCACTAAGGCCCAGGAGACAAAAGCATTTTCCGTAAGAATATGCTGCTAAGGGCTAGTACTGGCAGTCTCATTTTTTTGAAGTTGAGAGACAACTCGCTAGCCTCTGATGCCCCCGACGCGGAATTCGTGCCGCGGGCTGATCCAACGCATGCGAGTCGAGGCGCGTATTGAGGGGACCTCCTATAGCACGCCCAAAGTGTGCACTATTCGGTCCCGGGAGTCCCTATTCATCGCTCTATGTGTTGCTTCGGGCGTCAACGCCCGAAGGCGCTCTGGGTGGGCCGGTCCAATTAGGACGAGTTTTTTTCTTTTTTCTTCTATTTCCTTTATTTGTAAATTTCGAATATTAGGTGAATTAAAAAAATGCTCAGATACAAAAATTTATTTTGAAAAACTGTTCAGATTAAAACTTGTTCAATTTGAAATTTGTTTAATTTCGAATTTCATGTTCAAACTCGAATTTGTTCAAATTTAAATTTGTTCAAACTCGAATTTGTTCAAATTCGAATTTGTTCAGATTTGAATTTGTTCAAACTTGATTTTGTTCAGATTCGAATTTGTTCAAACTCGAATTTGTTCAGATTCAATTTTATTCAAATTTGAATTTGTTCAAAAATAAAACTGTTCAAAAATAAAACTATTCAAAATTTGTTTAAAAATAAAATTGTTCAGTATTTTTAAAATAAAATAAAAATAAAAGTAGAAAACTCAAGGAAAACCGATAAAAAACAATAAAAGCAAAGGAACCAGAAACCAGGAATCTAGGAAAAACAAAAAATAATAAAATGTCTAATGGGCTGGCCCACGTTGGAGAATAGAGAAGGGAGTGAGTGTGCGTCAACTCGAAATCCATCACAACGGGCGTAGACTAGGGATCTCCATTCGGTCCCGCGTCTAAAGATATTCTGTTGGGCCTGGCCCATTTGATCATTTAGCTGCACCGCATCCGCTGACACGTGTTGCGCTGTTTCTGGCATTTTCTTGTGAGTTTCGGAATTAATGTTTGATTGCTTCGTTAAAATATTTGACTGCTTCTAATCACTCTGAACACTTTTTGAATTTGAACGAATTTTGTATGAACTAAAAATGAATCTGAACAAATTTCTAATATGAACAAAATTTAAATTTGAACAATTTTCGAATTTGAACACTTTTCAAATTTGAACAAATTTTGTATATGAACAAAATTCGAATTTGAATAATTTTCAAATTTAAACAATTTTTGAGTTTGAACAAATTTCGTATGTGCACAAAAAAGGAATTTGAACAACTTTCGTATATGAACAAAATTAATTTGAACAGATTTTGAAATGAAAATCTGAACAAATATTTAAACCCAGAAAAAAACCACAAAAAATCTGAGAACCGAGGAAAACCATGAAAAACAAAACAAAAATCACTTAAAACGAAAAATTACAAATAAACAGCAGAACCCGGTGTTAATGGGCCGGCTCAGAAATGAGCTCCACGCGTTGAGCGATGTATAGGAAACGTCCAGACCAGGTCTAGCCGCTCAACACGGCCGCCGGCAACCCGGAGCTCCACGGTTCGCTGCAAGGAGATTTGGTTCCGCTGGTCGCATCTCGCTTGCTGGCCGGCGATTTACTTGGTAGACACAGCTAGAGAAGCCGATCGGAGTGCATGGAAACTATCCGGCCCAGGTTCTAATCCTACGACAGAGGGAGGAGTGAGGAGTCCGACGGGATGCAAGGATCGGATCATCGGACGTTCGATATATCCCTAGTTCAAGTTCTTACGTTCCAGGAATCAGATTCGTACGGGAATAAACCTCTAGCATTCGTATCATATATATCGATTAATCTAGAATTTTTTTTTGAAACTGATTAATCTAGAATTTGGTTATACCATTATATATGTACCGTTTTGCATTGCCTCTCCAAACAGTTTAGCGCTATCGCTTTCGCCCCCAGCCTCTTGGAAGATCAGATCAGATATTCTGATCGGCGATACCTAACCACAGGATGCATGGTGCCGCCTCGGGAAAACGACGAGACATATCTCCCTCGCTGCCGCCGGCAACCTGGAGCGTCACTGTTTCTTGGGAATCTCTGCAAGGAGATTTGATTCGCCTGGTCGCGTCGCGCTTGCTGGCAGACGATTTGCTAGACTACGTCCGTTTCCGCGTTGTCTGCCTGCACTGGCGATCAGAGACTCTCTCCCCGTGTGGCCGCAGCGTCCTGGATCCATGTTTCCACCCGCGCCGCTGGAAGATGTTCCCGGAGGGCCGTGGCCTTTATCCTGGACACCCCGAGCTGGGTGACTACATCCGCTTCTTCAACCTAGACTCGGGTGTCTTCGTCCGTGTCCGCCTCCCGCTCTTCAGGAACCATTGTATTCTTGATTCGGTCCATGGCTTATTGCTCCTCCAGAGGGACGAAGACGCAGCCATCCGACTCCTCCATCCTTTCACGGGTGACATCGTTGAGCTTCCACGACTCACCACCCTCGCCTCACTAAAGCCTGAGGGAGCAACTAGGCCGCTCAAGCTCGATGCGATGAGATACATCTCTGCTTGTGCTTCCTTTGTTGCAGGAGCCGTCACCGTTTTGCTCACCTTCAATAACTATTATTGTGCGGCTGTTGCTACCTCCCTAGATACGCAATGGAGGCTCCTAAGTTGGACATGCCCAGGGTCATATATCAATGGACCGCTACCAATACACGAAAAGATATATGCGGTTCCTACCACTATAAACTCTATGGGAGGCACACCACTGATTTTTGAGATGGACCCACGTCACCATCAAGACCCCCCAAAGTTGATCTTCACATGCCCGGCAGAGAAGCACCTGCGTGCTTGCCATCTGGTAGAGTATGGCTCGGATATTTTGGTGGTTACACACGACAATGCTGACTTATCCCATATAACGGTGTATAGGCTTGCTGACCTTCTGTTGGGAAGATTCACTCCGGTAACCAATATCGGTGAAAACGTCATCTTCATGGGACCAAGGAGTATTTGTGTTTCTTCCAGAGCATTCCCTATGCTCAAGGCCAATACTATTGTGTACTTCCGCCCACAAAAGCACTATTTTGCGCAATACAACATTAGCCGTCGAACCTGGTCACGAGTTATGGACCAGTGTAGCATAAATGGCCTTGCACAAGGACCTCGTAGCATTATATCCCATATCTTGACATGTTGCTCTAATGTGCATTGGTACGTATATATGCCTGATGTAGGTTTCTTTTCGTGCATAATATTAATCGCATTGATATATTATATACTTTGTTAATTAACATCGTATTTTCTATGATTGTAGGAACAAAGGAGAAGATTACACATATAATAAAACAGGAGGTCCATCACCCGAGTGGAAGGTGAAGAAAGAGTTTCGAGCTGGGCCATACGTATGTCAATCTTACTAGCTCATTCTTTTTTAAACTTAGATATTTTTTAAAAAATTCATTAGACAATCGCTGCTTCCCGAGTATGTCATCAAAAGAGTGTTGTCTTCTGAGATTGACACTTGTGTTAGTTGACTGCTAGAGTGCTAGTTGAACGTTAGTTATATTGTGGAAAGACTATTTATGCCCTTGTTGCATTTTTTGATGATGTGCTTTTATATAATTATTATGGTGATGTAAGTTATAACGAATTCTCTTTAACTAAAAGTTTTAGTACCATGATTGCTAGAAATAACAGATTTAAATCTGGGGTTTAATTCCCCTCTATATTTATATTTATTGGTGTGGCATATGTGAAAACATGTGTATCTGTCACAGCTGATGACTAGCTAGCAGGCTAAACCTGTAGTACAAATCAAGTATGGATGCACTGAATTAGCACGTAGTTCATGTGTGTTTGTAGGATCGACCAAATGCATCATCATTATACTCGCTCCGAAATCAGCCTAGCCAAACAAACCCTCAGTTGTCGCTATAGACTCATTCGAAAAATTTAACAAGGGGATAGTAGTATGTCCACAAGTGATTGAACACTCAATTAGCGGCCAACTCATGTGACGTTTTTGTAATGGCGACACTCATTTGATGAAACTCTCGCAACAACGTAATTTGATAACATTCTCAGAAAATGGCGTCATCTATTTGATGGAATTTATGCCCTTTAAAATATACGTGTAGGATGTACTATTACATCGTGCAACATTTTTAAATTTGGATCTAAGTCTTCTGCTTCAATATGATAGTACGGCTCTAAACTCCATCAATAATACAAGATGAAAAAACAATATTTCATAATGTTATCCTAGTAGCTTGATTTCTATACAATGATGTGTGTTCTCCTTTCCTATGGTTGTTTCATCATATATTTCTTTTGAAGTGGGGATAACCCGGTCTCTACATCGAAGCGATGCATATGGCGTTTTATTCAAACATTATTCAAAGTCTTACAAAAGGTCTAGAAAGTATCCGGTAGCAAGAAAACAAAAGATGGCGATCGACAAGAATAAGCCACCAAAAAATCTCTAGAAGCAAGCCGCGGTGCAACATCATCATTGAAGTCTTCAATCAAACCGCCAAGCAAATCGGTTGTACAAATCCCGTGCTATCATTGTCAACCGAGTGCACCCAATATCCATAGATCTTGGTGGTCCTCCGGCAGTTGTAAGATTGACCACATATGGATCCAGTAGGTAGCCAAAGAAATAACCGGCAAAATTATGGAAATCTCTTGTTAAAAGTAAAGTCATTTCCCACCTTCCAAATAGACCATAGCAAAGCATAAGCGCCCACTCTTATATGGGCTCTATCTTTCTTTTGCGTTCCATTAATTCAACCAATTACCAAAACGATTTGTTATACTAGTTGGAGAAATATTGAATGCCATATGAACAATCAGCCATGCATAATATCCTAGTGAAAGGACAATCAAAACAAGTGTTGGGTTGTTTCATCTTGATCAACACTTGATACATTTCTGCCATCTTTGCTTTGCTAGATTGTCTTTGGTGAGAATAAATTTTTGATGAAGAAACCACATGAATATTCTGAGTTTAGAAACACTTTGATCTTCCAAATGTATTTGCGAAGAAAATGGGTGTGGCCATTGATCATATCCAACTATATGGATTAAACAGTAATCTGACCGCATGTAGTGAGTTGCCACTTGAACTTGTTCTCGTGAGAAGTCAAGAGCACATACATCAATCGGTTTACCAAGTGTCATATTAGCGTTGTTGGCTGTATCATCTCCGTGACTTCTTTTATGCTCATGTCTTTTTATTTTCCACCTAGGCCTAGGCAAAGCTACTGATGGGCGACTTTCATCCTTGCAATTCGAAGAAGAGAGGAGTTTTTGTTCATAGAGAATGTCTATCACTGAAATACACAAACGATATTGTTCTGGTATGGGATCCATCACGTGGCAAGCTATTTGAGCGGTGATGGGGAGCAGAGCGACAACAAATTAATTTTGTTACATATTTATGAGATAGGTTGTACCATGTGAATCGTGTTTCCTTTACTGTGGTTTTCTCTGTTAAATACATTTAGAGGATCTAGGCAATGGGCTTCCGGTGTCAGGATCAGGAATTGTTGCCTTGTTATATTTTAACTAGAGGCCTCATCTCGCCGGTACCACGCACCCTAAAATGCATGATGGCAGGCATTTTGTGGTCTTACTTTCTGTACCAGCTGGGTTTTGATTGTGAACAATTTTCGTGAGGCGAGTTTAACATTTGCATCAGATTATGTTGGGATTTACCTATCGATCGGTCACATATGAGATCACAAACACAAGACGCTCAAAATATTATCGTTAAGGATTGTGATCGCATTTGCATCTGTTATTTTCTTTATTCCTCTTGTAATCTCACGATTACAAGTTGTCGGTCCTGCCGTGTATTTATATATACATACCAGATGACAAACAATAACGACAGAATTTTTTGGTACGAAACCAAACTTGGATCGACTGAGTAGGCTAGTACTTGACGTGGACTAGCTAACTCAAGTACAAGTACCAAACCCGGATACTAACTCAACTAGCTAAATGCCCGTGCGTTGCTACGGTCTATACAAGTACTTTCTAACCGCAAATATCATATATTATAAAAACTCATGTCAAGATTGCCACAAAATGTATGCGGAGGAGCTTTATTTTAGGAGAAGGATAGTGCCTATTTAAATGGGCTATTAAGTTCTATTTGGACGAAATTTGCCCACAGCTTCATAAATGACCCAATAATCTCGGGGAGAATAAATGTCAAGATAAATAAGGAGAGAATAAATGGCTATCTTTACACCCCCTAATTAATTATATAATAAATAAGGAGAGAAGCCCTGCCTTTTTTTGTTAGGGGTAGAATCGTCACTCAAATGTTGTATGTCGAGTGGGTGGCTTCACCACCAACTCGAATCTTATAGGTAAGAAGACTACTGAGAACGTATCCCCTGAAACGATCAAATCTATGCACCCGCTGCACTAACAAAATATAAGCCTTTGGATTGAGGATAAAGGGACGTGATCATATTAGTAGATGGCCTAGTGGTACATTTTACAAATGGGACCGTGTAGACTCACTGAATTCGTGGGCTCAGCGAACCGATCTCAGATCCTCCCCCAAATCTGTCTTACGTCTCTAGTGTTACATTGCCGCGGGCCGCCCATCCCTCACCGAGATGCCTCTCGCACACGGGATAGCGCGTATTGGATCCCCCAGCTTGCCGACTAGGAGCTCCCCGAACTCGAGTTCTATGAGCTCCACCTGCGCGTCGACCATCCCAAGGCACGGCCGCAACGTCTCTTTGTGTCGATCGATTCATAGCTGCAGCTGCAAGGTTGGGATTTACAGAGAAGATTAACCTGGGGATCTAGAGTTGTTGTTGCTTTCTCAATTAGCCACAAGAACAATGTGTGCGTCACTCATGTATGTATACTGCTGCTGTTATACAAATCATGCGCTCTTTTTGGGAAAAATCCCAATCTGAAATCCAACAAAGAAACTTAGAACTATCTGTGATCTTGTCCTAATCATGAGAAATTTTCATTTTTCCGAGGAAGCTACAACTTGGAATAATAGTACTACATACTACAAATGGTCACCTGAATGTGTAGGGAGAGAGACGAAGTAGAGATGGCGGAGGGAGAGAGACGAACTGTGGGTTTAGGGTTTAGGAAGGCCGGTTTGCTTGTTTCAAAGACACTAGAAGGACTGTTTTGCAAATGTATCAGCTGGCCACCTTATAGATGGATCCTATCCCTCACTTTTCAATCCAACAGCTCACGTGTCAGGGGTGCAGCTGGTGCTCGAGTTGGGCTGTTTCACGGGATATGTTCTCCTCAACTACTACGCTGACTTGTACATGACTAGGCTTTACGAATTCAACTAAATCAGCTTAAACATACCTAGACCAAGACTTTAAATAATCAAGATCGGTGCTAACAATCCCCTTCTAATCTTTATTTGTCATCTTCTCGTATTTTTTTAGTCTTGACTCTATACAGATTCGTGACATGGCAACTCAACTTAACGTATAATCCAGACTCCCAATTACACGCGGACTCCCAGTACTTAACGTAACTTCAGATCTGTAACCTTGTTGTAATACCAAATGTTAGGATTTACCCATGAATCGGTCGTATAAAGATGACAAACACGAGACGCTCAAAACATTAATGCCAAGGATGGCTATCGCACCTGTTCTTTTCTTTATTTTTCTTGCAATCTCACGGTTACAAGTTTGTAGCCTATTTATATACGGATTTGTTAGAGATCAGTCGCCTGATCTAGCCATCCATTTTTTTTAGATTTGTGCGGGCGAACTTGTTTTTCTAATTTTTGTTCAGATTCAAATTTGTTCCAATCTAAAATTTGTTCACATTCAATTTTTATTCACACAAAGATTTTTGTTCACATTCTAAATTTGTTCAGATTCCAAATTTGTTCAGAGACAAATTTTGTTTAAATTTGATTTTGTTCACAATTCAAAAATTGTTCATGTCCAACTTTTTCCATATTCTGAATTTGTTCAAAATCTGTTTAAATTTTGATCAAATTTTGTTCACAATTCAAATTTTGTTTGAAAAGGGAGGATGACGTCAGGCGACTGATCTCGCCTGATCTCCAGAAGTGCCCATTTATATACATATACTAGACAACAAACCCTAACAATAGGACTCTGGTACGAGACCAACTCGGACCGACTTCTAACCTTAAACAATACAGACTTCATATAGTACTAGAGGTGGACTAGCAAAAGTAATCCAACTAATTAACTCACGTACAAGTACCAACCAAACTTGGATACCGACTCAACTACTACGCTGACTCGTACACCACCAGGGTTTACTAATTCAACTAGCTTAAGTTTTTTTGCGGGTGAACTAGCTTAACTTGAGCCGATCTAGTATAACACTACTGGAAAAAGGCTTATAGCCGCGATGTCATTGTAACGAAAAAGAAAGATAGTCATCGATAACCGGCCCCAAAAAAATATGTCACTGATAGGTGGCGATCTGGTCTCCACCGCACCTAATGATGACGTGTTAGAAATGCTTTCGGTGGTCATCATGGGCTTGCGAAAAAAAGGTGGTGACGGTGCACTAAGAACGCCTATGACCGGTTAAACACATGTCGGTGACATAGTTCTCGATTGGCCCTTTGCTGGTTGATCACAAAAACTGGCACCAAATTTCTTTTTTTAGGTCGTCACTGCTTCTAGGTATAGCAGACAAGCCGATATAATGGTACGCTCTCCGAGGTTGTTGCCTAGCACCCTGCTTGCTGCAGCAACCTTGCCTTGCACCCTTCATTCCAACCACCTAAATCCGCCGTCGGTGAGAGCCGTTGTTGGGGGCGTTCCAGACTCCTACGGACGCTCCGAAGATGACCTTGTAGTTGTCCTCTTCTTCCCCCCTCACAGGACTCGTCGCGGGTCATCATGAATCAACACCAAGTTCATCATCTTCTCCAAGTCTGGTCGTCGTCGATCTCGTCGCCAGCTCTCTCCCCGCAGAAGAAATCGCCCCGGTCGCCTCCAATTGCCATCTTTGGTCGCCATCTTCTCCGTCCCTAGCGGGGGTTGGCAGGGAAGCGGGATGCGACTGCCGAGATTGCTCGACGGGTGGGTGGGCATGCGGTGGCATGCGGCAGAGGGCAAGCATGGTGGCCGGCAGCAGGTGGGCAAGCACGGTGGCCGGTGGTGGGTGGTTACCCTTGGTGGCCGGCGGCGGGGTGGGCACACGCGGGTGGTTGCCCTTATTTATTTATTTATTTATATTTATTTAGTTATTTAATTTGCTAACATGTGGGACCCATACCACGTCAGCAAATTGTCTTGTTTTTTGCCACTTCGGTGCTGGCAGGTGGGCTCCACTGTCACTTCGGCTGTCAATTCGCTATTAACAGGTTGTTTGCTCGAATTGAAAATATCACCTCTAGGATGGTAGATTTAATTATGACAATGTAAAATGGTACCATTTCGTAAATTTTGCCTTAAATATGGTAGTTTTAGGCTATTCACTCAAGATGTTATATAGCAAAATGAGGCATGAAAGGCAGACCAAAATTTGGAGGTATACTATTGGCTAACAGATTAATTGTGTAACTAATGACCTGCAACACATTACACAATTCGTCTTGTACATTCTACTCCCCGCCCAAATCCGACTCCTTGTCAACGAAGCTGATCTGGCTCGAATTCAGGACTCGAAGCTGATCTCGCTCTCCACCTCCTTGTCAACGAATAGGAAATGCGACCCCCTATCGATCACCTTCTTGCCGTCCTCCCTCGCCCTGCTCAAGTGCTCGCACGGGCTGACGTCGAACCTCACGCTAGCCGTCTCGCCGGCCTCCAGGTGTTGACTGCGGAACCCAACAAGCTGGCTCGCCGGACGTCCATCTGTCGCGTTGGGCCACCGGAGGAACATGAGCACCGAGTGCTTCCCGGCCAAGGGACCGTTGTTCTGCACCTCCACCACCGCCGGGAACTTGAGCTGCTCGCACGCCTCGGCCCCGATCTCCTCCACATCGTAGTAGCTCGCGCCGCCGTCGTCCACGGTCGTCGTCACGCCGGCAAGTAGATTCTTCGTGTTTGGTACTTGATTGGGGACCACTAGTCGGCGGGAGAACTTGGAGTAGCTGAGGCCGTAGCCGAACTTGTAGACGGTATCGCCCTGGTAGAAGCGGTAGGTCCGGCCAGGGTAGCCGGTGGCCGGGTTGGCGCGCATCCGCATGTCCGTCATGTTCACCCTGGTGTACTCCTCCGGGTACCACGTCACCGGCAGCCTGCCGCTGGGGTTGTGCTCTCCGAAGAGCACCTTGGCGATGGCAAGCCCGCCGGCCTGGCCAGGGTACCCGGCCCACAGGATGGCGCCGATCTTCGGGTTGTATTTCGCGAACGTCACATCCACCGGCCCGCCCGTGAGGAGCACCAGGATCACCGGCCGTTTCGCCGCGTTGGTCACGGCGGCGATGAGGTTCTGCTGCTTCGGGGGGAGCAGGAGGCTCGTCCTGTCCAGCCCTTCCTCCTCCTGCTTCTGGCTCAGGCCCACGAACAGGATCACGTGCTCCGACGAGCCCGCCGCCGCGACCGCCTTGGCCGTCTCATCAAAGTCGCACGACGTGGAGTTGCACCCAGGCTCGAACCTGATGTTCTTCACGTACCCCCTGAGGCCCTGGAGCGGCGTGATGAACTCGCACGGAGGGCCGAAGTAGTTGCCTATGAGCGCGCCGCGGTCGTCGGCGTTGGGACCGATGACGGCGGCCGACCCGACCGCCCACCGGTTGAGCGGGAGGATGCCGGCATCGTTCTTGAGCAGGACGATGCCGTCCTGCGCCGCCTCGAGCGCCAGGCTCCGGTGCCCCGGCGAGCACACGTCCTGGGCGCCGAGGGCCCCGTACAGAGGGCTCGTCCGCGGGTCGCCGTTGAAGTGCCCGAGCCGCATTCGGACGGCGAAGAGGTTCCTCAGCGCCTTGTCCACGTCCTGCTCCGTCATCTTCCCCTGCTGGAGCGCCGCCATGCTGTGCACCTGCGTGTAGTTCCCGCAGTCCATGTCCATTCCTGAAACCAAGTTCAACACTCGTTATTACTGATCACATTGTCGACTGTTCCAATTACAAAATTCTCTGTACGATACGTACCGGCCTTGAGTGCATCAGCAACCGCTTCCTCGTCCGTTCGACTGTAATGGTGCCCACCGCGAATCAGTGCCACCGCATCACAGTCAGAAGCTACATACCTGCACAAATTCAGCAGTTTAATTAATCCCCAACTTCATCCTTCCTTGATGCATTTATCGATCGCACATACCCGTTCATCCCCCATTCTCCCTTGATGGTTTTGGTGAGGAGGTCGGGGTCGGCGCAGGTGGGGACGCCATTGACGGAGGTGTAGGCGCACATGACGCAGGTGGCCTTCCCTTCCACGACGCAGCTCTTGAACGGCGGGTTGAAGGTGTCCGCCAGGTCCTGGGGCGTCACCATCGCGTCGAAGATGTACCGCACGGCGCCCTTCCAGTCGTCCAGGTCGTACGCCGTGGCGTGCTTGCAGCACGCCGATGTCTGCAGCGTCGTCGGCGAGGTGCCCTGCAGGCCCCTCACGAAGGCCACGGCGTACTTGCCCGCCGTGACGGGGTCCTCGCCGGGGGTCTCCTGCCCGCGGCCCCACCGCGGGTCGCGGAAGATGTTCACGTTCGGCGACCAGATGGTGAGCCCCTCCGCCTGCCCCAGGTTGTACAGCGCCCTGGCCTCCGTGCCAATTGCCTGCAAGTTATTCAGTTTACTACAAGAATATACGTTCAGAACAGTATGCACAGTGAACAGTACTACATGGTGCATATATACCTGGCCGATACGGAACCATATGTCCTCGTCGAAGGAGGCGGCGGTGAGCAGCACCTGCGGGAAGCTGGAGACGGCGCGGACGGTGCCGTTGAAGTGCATGCCACGGCCCCACATGGAGAGCCCGTGCAGCCCCTCCGACCACCACTTGTACGCCGGGACGCCAAGCCGCGGCACCGCCGCCGCCTCGTCGCCCAGCTGCGACACCTTCTCCGCCAGCGTCAGCCGCGCTACAAGGTCCGCGGCGCGCCGCTCCACCGGCAGCCGCTGGTCGCAGAACGGGTAGCCGTCCTGCGCCGCGCCCGGACCGCACGAGAACGCGGGAGTGCTAACGGCCGCTGCCATGGGCAGCAGAAATGCCACGGTGAGTAGCGCGACTATGCCGGCGGCGCCCATGGCGACCGAGCCTCGGGAGTATGAACGGGGAGGAAGGGGACGTGAGAGAACTGAGAAACGATGGAGCTCAAGGAGTTCATTATATAGGAGTTCTTGGCTAATAAGGTCACGCGACGTGTCTGGATTTCAATTCGGCGCGTGTGTTCGCATAAAATTGGATATCTTTAATTATGAAATATGCGTGATTTTGATTAATTGGTAGGATTGTATTCTGCTAAATATTGGTAATTATTGCGAATATCATGGTGATTCTTTATCCCTCATGCATCTGAATATTTATTCCTTAAATGAAAAGATTGCATTTCTCTTAATGCAAATCATATCCAACTATATCCCTCTCTCGCAAAATAAAAATCCAACTATATATCCTCACGATAATTTATGATATGATATCCATAATATATATGCGGGTAATCTACAATTAATTCGATACAATCTGGTACTAACTTTTTGGGGTCATTTGATTGTGAGCTACAAATAGAGGAATATATATAGGATAAGTCTTGTTCAACGCCCTGCATGAATGTCTACAAAATTTTGTGAAGCTGACTAGTAGTCCTTGAGTCGTAGGCTATCCGTTTTGCGTTTTCATATAAAATGTGATTGCACTAATACAGAACCAGATCCTCGCTAAACAAAAGTATAACCCGAACTTTGTGCAAAATATAACTATATACATATGTTTGTTTTGTGTTGCAATCTTAACCAGTACTATATTATGCTTGAATTTGGGATTTTCGCACATGGTAAATAAATTTTGCATATTATACATGGATATTTCACTTTTTTAGAAATGGGGTGTCCCCGGCCTCTGCATCAATTGATGCATACGGCCGCTTTATTAAAGATTGAGTAGCAGCTGTAGTTTAAAGGTTTTACAAAGCTCAAGCCACACCAGTGCTAATAACTAATCATCAGTTAATGATGCCATTGAGATCAGCCATCTAAATATGGAGAAAAGGACTTTGCTAAACATTGTCAATCCTTCTAGAATGCCGCCAACCACCCTGGCTGAAGATAGCCTGAACGACCGCCATCAGTCGTGTGCATCCAGTATCCATAAATCCCCGCTGGTCCTCTGGAAGTAGAAGTGCCCAAGTGTTGATCCAGTGCGTAGTTCTGTTGATAACCTGCAGGAAAGGAGAACATTTTGCATTGTTAAAAATAATGTCATTCCGGCAATTCCACATTGCCCAGACCAGAGCACAAACTCCAATTCTTATTCGTGCTTTGGCAGATTTCTCAATCCCATTTAGCCAGTTTCCAAACATGTTCTTTATGCTAGTAGGAGGCGGCATATTAAAAGTGAAGTGAACAACTCTCCATATCAGGCAAGCGAATTTGCATTTAAGAAAGAGGTGTTCTATGGTCTCTTCCTCGTCACAAAGGCGCATTTTTTTGCATCCGTTCCAATTTCTTTTAGCCAAGTTATCCTTTGTCAGAATCTCCTTTGTATTTAAAAACCACATGAAGATCCTAATCTTTAGTGGCACTTTAATTTTCCACAGATATTTCCTAAGAAACTTTGTGTTTCCGTTTAAAAGTTCTGCATATAGAGATCTGACCGAAAATTCACCAGAATCCGTCAAACCCCACCGGAAAGTGTCCTTTTCATCGTTTAGTTCTATGTCCATTAGCCTCTCCACAAGGTCTAACCAGGACAGCCACTTATTTCCGGTTAAATTTCTCCTAAATGAGATATTCAAGCCGTTCTCCTTGATCGTGTTTGCCACCGTAACATTTTTGTGGTTAACGATGTTATAAAGGTCAGGGTATTGGGACGCTAGTGTCCCGTCACCCAGCCAACAGTCTTCCCAAAAACGGGTACCTTCTCCATTGCCAACGCAAAACGAGCCAAATTTGAAAAAAGTTTCTTTCTAGCACATAAGTCCCTTCCATAAGGGAGAATCCGTAGGCTTAGCCTGAACTTCGGCAAGGTTTTTGGTTTTGAGATACTTGTTGCAAATAAGTTCTTGCCACATCCCCTCCTCATTGATGATTTTGAACAACCATTTGCTCAAGAGGCAGCTGTTTTTATTTCCAGAACCTCGATTCCAAGACCTCCCTGATCCTTTGGTCGGCATATCATATTCCATTTTGATAGCATGTATTTCTTTTTGTTCTGATCACATTGCCAGAAGAAGCGGGAGCGATAAAAGTCCAACCTTTTTCTTACCCCAATGGGTATTTGAAAGAAGGAGAGTAAAAACATTGGCAAGCTTGTGAGAACCGAGTTGATTAGGATGAGTCAATCACCATATGACAGAATTTTGCCGATCCAAGAAGCTAGTTTCTTCTCGAATCTATCCTCGATAACCTTCCATTCCTTGATGAGGAGCTTTCTGAAATGAATTGGGATGCCTAGGTATTTGAAGGGGAGTGCACCTATTGCACAGCCGAAGATCTCTTTATAATCATTTTGGAGATCTTTTGCCTTTCCAAAGCAGAAGAGTTCACTCTTATGAAAATTGATCTTAAGGCCGGAGAGTTGTTCAAAAATGCTGAGAATTAGTTTCATATTTATCGCTTTGTCAATGTCGTGTTCCAAAAATAGAATTGTGTCATCTGCGTATTGGAGAATCGAAACCCCTCCTTCCACGAGGTGAGGTATTAACCCTCCTACCTACCCATCATCTTTGGCTCTATTTATCATGATGGCAAGCATATCCGCAACGATGTTGAAGAGCATAGGAGATAGGGGGTCGCCTTGACGCAGCCCTTTGAGAGTTTGAAAGTAATGCCCAACCTCATCGTTAACTTTGATTCCCACACTCCCTCCTTGGGTGAAGTTGGTTATCCAGTCGCACCATTTGACTGGAAAGCCTTTCATCCTAAGGACTTGGTGTAGGAAGGGCCATTTGACCTTATCATAAGCCTTCTCGAAATCGATTTTAAATAGAACTCCGTCTAACTTTTTAGAATGAAGTTCATGAATCGTCTCATGCAAAACTACCACCCCTTCCAGAATATTTTGGCCTGGGATGAAGGCCGTTTGGGTGGGTTTGATTATTTTCTGGGCCATCCCAGTAATGCGGTTTGCTCCTACCTTAGTGAATATTTTGAAACTCACATTCAAGAGGCAAATGGGTCTGTACTGTTCGATACGACTAGCATCATCTTTCTTAGGCAGAAGGGTTATGATCCCAAAGTTCAGTCTGAACAGAGGGAGGTCTCCAGCTTGGAGCTGGTAGAACATGGCCATCATGTCCTCTTTTATAGTGTCCCAAAACACTTGGTAGAACTCAGCCGGGAAACCATCAGGGCCAGGGGCTTTGTTCTTTTTCATTTGCATGACAGCTTCTTCCACTTCTATTTCAGTGAAGTCAGCTGAAAGCAGGTCCTTCTCATCAGGGGCGACTTGGGGAATATCCTCGACCCTTTCTTCAAGGAGGGAGAAGTGATTCTGGGGTGGAGCCCCAAATAGGCCCTTATAGTACTCACTAATGAATACTCTAAGGTTTTCTTCCCCAATAATCGTACCTTCATCCTGCTCAAGTTGGAATATTTTTTTCTTTCTATGTTTGCCATTAGCGATGAGATGGAAGTATTTTGTATTGTCTCCTCCTTCCTGGATGTATTTTACTTTGGCGCGCTGCGCCCATTTGGATTCTTCATCTCTTCTTAGGCAAAGGAGACGCTCATTTGCCTCTTTTTTGCGTGTTCTTTCGGATTCACTCAGAGGCACCGCTTCAGCTTTAATATCAAGGCTATCGATGATATCAAGTAGGCACTTTTTTTCTTTCTTATAATTCCCACTTAAGTTACGGGCCCAACCACGGAGGAATTGTCTCATGTGCCGAATCTTTTTCTGCCATGTTTCGATCGGCCTTGGCTCATTATGGATTGAACGCCATTCGTTCTTTACCATATCAATGAAACCTTCTTGTCTTAACCATGAAAGTTCGAAGGAGAAGTTAGTATTCTTTCCGCCATGCGCTGGACTCCCAAAGTCCAGAAGCAGAGGCGTGTGATCAGACCCTGATGGAATACAATTATGATGGAAGTTCGTGGTCAGATCCGACATGATGTACGGGTGTCGTGCAAGCACCTGCCAAACAAAGAGATGCTCGAAGACGCCAATGGAGGATCAAGTGCGCTGTCATCTAGCCAAGATCTGGATTTTTTGTAATTAGTTTATACCTAAACGAAGAGGGGCTCAAACCCTCTAATTAGTCCACTCTTCTAATGGTTCTGATTTTATAATTAGGATCGGCATTACAGTGCAAATAACATCAAAGTGTAATGTAATGGTTTTATGTCAAGAGCGGCTATTTGGAGCTCGGGCTCCATGGAGGCTGAATTTCAAACCTTTGTAATTTTGAAATTGAATGTCTGAAAAAAAAATCATGACATAGACAATGTTGTATTATATAAGTGTGTAAATTTTTAAACCAAAATATGTTGTACTTTGGCCTCGGAAAAAATGAAATAATTAAGATTCTAAAGTCCATGAAGAGTGAATGAATATTAGACTGAAAACTCGGTTTGTCTTTTTGTGACACTTTGTCATTTTTACTGAGCCTAAAAATATAATGTATTTGTTCTGAAAATTTACACAATAAAATTATAGAGTACAACATTGAATACGTCTAGGTATTATTTTTCAAAAAAAATATAATGTTTGAATTTAAATTTGTGAAGCTCCAAAAGAGGAAAACTCAAAACAAGCTACCAGCATGGTCTCCATTTTGAGTTTCCGGTTTACATTCCTAATCATGTAATGGAATTTTATATCTTGACGAAATTATAATTACTCTGTGAATAAAGTCATAGATCACTTGATTACAGAAGATGTAGCAAACATGGCATAAATATGTGTCGCTCTTGTCTGTATCATGATAATAAATTTTCCACTATCTGTTAATGTAACAAGGCGTTTCAGTATTTATTCCACGCTAGAACTAGCTCGGCGTATCGAGATGCGGTGCGAGAAAAAAGCATTGGCTCTACACTACCCTAGACATAGTTATTTCTAGTGGCTTTTAAGCATTGAGATCAGCAATGCCTTGGTGTTTAAAACTATCGGGGCTCATCTGCGTTGTTAAAGTGATGTGCACAGTGCATCGGACAGAAGCCTCATGAGAGTTGCGCTACGGCGCCATAGAAGTTGCTAGGCAGGCGCCACGGATGCAACGAGGACACTTCACAATCGTGCTAATGTAGAACGTGGAGAGGGACACGCAGCACAACTTCACTGGCCTGCAACGGTCTATGAGTAGGTGCATGTGGCCTGCCAGGTTACTGCACATGAACAATAGGTTTATAGTCTGAATTATCCCTGTTGTATACTAAATGAATAGTCTAGAACTAAAATGCCTTTCACTTTTGCTACTTTATAAATCACTATATATTGCCATCTCTTATCACGTGGAGCTTACTGCATGTCGGGGCGGGGGGAGGGGGGCAGTGCCCCTCCCCCCATTATTTGCACATGCAATTAAAGATTTGTTTCTCGTAAAACTTAAAACAAACATAAGTGTTTATCCAAAAACCAACTACTGGAGATCCACTATTGTTGTTGATATGTTGGGTATCGTCTTCTCATGCCAATAGCGATGTAAAATACTTACTCAAGGCCTGTATATGCCGCTGCCTATCGATCTGTGTTCGGGTGTGGGGCACCAATGTGACATTGGTGTAAGTGGACCCGGCACTGTGATATTGAAGTTCGTCGGCTTCTACGGGCTACCGTCCGTGGAGGTGGCAAATTTGTTGACGGTCATCTAGAAAGTCGATGTGGACGCGTTGCTCTTTCTTGTGAGCAAAGAAAGGACAGCGCCCTAGCAGTAGCTATCGACCTGGTGGTTGTACGGCGTGCCGAGGCTCAAGTCGGCCATAATACGTCACTTCTCACAAATTTGAGCATCGACGAAGGGAGTGAAGTTTCCCTGCTCGATTGTCTCTGCGTCCTTCGTGTCCAAGATCACCTCATCGCTGGCCCAAAACTTGCTTAGCTGCAACCTTACATCCTCGAGGTGGCGGTAGAGCTGCGGGTTAACCGAGACCTGCATATAGAAACATTATAGTGTGGTTAGCTCATTCATTTCTATCAGAGAATAAGGTAACGAGGTATTGAGAAAATGCACCAAAGAAGATATGGATGCAATTGATCATCTAAGTGACTGCCAAACAGGAGGCCACCTTAACTCTTCTTAATGGTGGCTTTTTCCATCATGTGGCCAATTACAACATAAAGTGATAATCATCTCCCATAATCGTGCACAAAATATCAAACTCCACAAGTGAACTTGCATTCAAACCAATGATGTTTAAGTCTTTCATCATGATAATAGAAACAACAATGATTGTTCACATACCAATTATGTTTTCGGGAGATTATATTTCATTAAATAACAACCCCCGCCCAACCGTGCCTTAGTTACCATTCTAAAGATGTTAATCTTTAATGAGTGGTTATTTTTCAAATTTTCTTTTTGTTGATTGGTGCATTCACATGAACTAGCATCTAGTACAATGATTTGACCAAGAATATACCGTTCTTATGTAAATGGCAATGAAACAAATAATGTTTGGTTAATAAAACACCATTTGGTATACACTCCAATAAAGCATTTTAAGCTATTAAATGGTTATCCACCATGATTTGCCTAACAAAATATTTGGATCTCATGTTCCCAGTACTTCCTTAATTGTTACTTATGTTGAGCAATTTTATAAAGTTTTGGGTATGAACACACAATGGAAAATTTAAAAACCAAGTAGAATCACATAATTTTATTTGTAAACCCTCTCTAATCAAGATTTGAGAAGGTTCCAAACTTAAAAAGGGATTGTTTTATTTCATAAGCTAGTACAGAATTCAGAATCATCTGGTTTCGCATGGAACTCCGAGCCTGAGAGAGGGTCTTAGAATCGATGTACTCCCTCCGTTCCATAATTCTTACCACGGCAGGAATGATGGAACAAAGGAAGCAGTTTGGATTGAAACCACGAGAAGAATTTTGCAACGGATGAAGTACTTTAAACTAAAACCACGACAAGGATTATGAAACCGAGGGAGTACTTGTTATGGAGTACATTATGCCATGAAGCAACCATTCAATGAGCAATGTGGTGTTTTCAGTCTCAAAAGCCATGGATACCCAAATCACTTTGTTAGGCGACACAGAACACTCCATTTCGTGAGTCCATTTCCTTAAGCGACGAGGAAGAAATAGAGCATGTATCCAACCATATTCGTAAGCACAGAGTTGATCAATACTTTCTATGTAGCCTATCAGAACTTCTTATTATTTGGAACGGATGTACTCCCTCTGTTTCAAAATATAATATGTTTTAGGTTTGTGAAGTAAATATATCTAGACACCTTTTAGTATGTCTATTCAAATGAACCTACATACTAAAAGATGCCTAGATACACTTGCTTCACAAAGCTAAAACATCTTATATTTTGAAACGGAGGGAGTAATATTGAACATCTTCGTTACTCTATGTGCTTCCATTCAGTATTCGTGAGTCTCCAGGTTGGAGAACAATAACATGTGCACGCGAAACCGGAAATCCTCTCCTCCTTCTCCTTGGTACTAAAATTGAGGGAAGGTAATTGTACTGAACAGTTTTTCGTACATTATAGGTCTCGCATGAATGTTGGACCGCCACGGATGTGTAATATACACAATAATTCGTTAGAATATCACTGACGTTTTCTATGAGCCGTCTAGAATAAGAGGCCGTATTCTGCTCCTGAATCATAGCTTATCATCTCACCGTTAAGAATGGAAGCATACTTCGTATCCACAGTTGGCCTTTTCCCTCATGCACAAACATATCCTCATTACGAAGTTCCATACATTACACGCAATCATCCGAAAGAACTTTGCTGGCACAAAATAAATTAAGGCTGAACCAGCACTTGATGCCTCTGTTAAGAAAATGGGTAAGAAAATTGACGAGATGCACGCTTGATTACTTCATATATCAAAAGTATAATACGGAGTAGTTCATAAGTACGGAAAATGATATAGGTGCACATTCATGTACAAAACCAGTTGGGCATGTTAGTTTGCCATCAAATAGATGGCTTGGAATATTTGCCTAAATAATCTTTCATGAAAGATGTACGCCATACTACGGTAGGCTCATGTGTAAGAACTGCTGCCGGAAGAAGCCACAATTGGAACCCGTCACACTTTGTCATCATGAAACCACCACCTGGTCTCCTTCGGAGACCTCCCGTTGCGGCAGTTCCTGACATAGCGGTCATTATCGGCCGGGCGTTCCTGCAACCGATATGTATTAGCTAGATGATTATCAATTTGAACGGGACAGGATGCAGAGGAGCTGTGTAAACCTTCGCTGGTGAACTTGACAACATAGACAAGATGCTGATGCATACAGAACTGACCGTCATTGCTGGCGACCACGAGTCATACAATATATCTGCAGACAAATGAACCAACAGAAAGGTGGTATTTCAGGCATCGTGGCACACCAAAGTGCAGCAATGTAGCACGCCAAAGTATACTAGTTGTAAACAAAACTAGACACGTTCATCAATACTCAAGAACCCACAATGTATCATATTCTTATTGGTAAGGATCAGACACAACCTTAAAACTTTGAAACCCTGTATCGATTTCTGAAATGATGCATAGGAAGGAAAAAAATGCAAAAGGTACAGTTACGGCTCAACCTTGAATTAAGCAAGCAAAGGCACAAAAGGGACTGGATATTCACCAAACATCCAGATATCTGTATTTATCTTACAAAGACATAACATGATAATATTCTTAGCCATCTCATCTTATATTGTTCGATACTACCTCTGTCCCGGAAAGGATGTCTCAACTTTGTCTAGATTTGCATGTATCTAACATTGAAACGCGTCTAGACAAAGTTAGAGACATCGTTTTAGGGACGGATGGTATAATTTAACCTTGAAATGTTATATGTGATTTGATCAAAGTTGAGCAGAATAATGGATAGTAAGTAATTAGATTACGCCAGGAAGACTTATGTCAATGCAGTACATTATGGCAAGTGTGTCAAAAGAAAATATACGTATTTCAGAGAAACAAAGGAACGAACAAACCAGGTGACTGTCAACATTTGGCAATACCAGTGGAGACACATGAATACCAAGTTTTCATGCTTGTCATGGTTAATTAAACTAGGTTAGTAGGTTCATAAATGAACATAGTTCAGTTATTTGAAAGAAACAATTATTGACCATTTGACAGCCGCTGTTACAGGGTTTGCCTAAAAACACATGTTCTTTTAATTTCTTTCTTAGGCTATACATGTTCTTTTGCTAACAGATGACACTTCCTCGGGTATATTGAGCGGTATAACCATAAGATTATTATTCATCAAGGTAAGGTCAGCAAGATCAGCGACATACTACTACATGAATCTTGTAAGATAAGAAGTTGTGCCACAGTAATTCACAGCTAAAATTGCCGTGACTGTGAGCATCGGCACAAACTAGTGTAAGATGGTCATAATATTATAGGATGTTTTTTTCTGCATGCCCATATATATGAGGGTGTTGATAAAACTAGTGACGGCTGCAGTTACTATAATGGTGCTTGATTAATAATTTCTTTTAGTTAATCCAAGGTATAGTGGAATTCACCTAGAGACACATATTTAATCCTTCAGCTCCATCTAAAGGAAACTCATGTGTGCCATCGAATGAATAATAGGTTCCTGACTTGACAGGATAAATTGCAGCAACGGACCTAATAAGCTAGTGCTAGGATATTTTTGCCTAGTAACCCTACATATCTCCAGCTTAATTAGTCCAAATACTTTAGAACAGACCCAACATCACATTAAGGTGAGTGTCTCATTCCTAAATAGGAACATAACGACAAATTTGTCGAGCAACCTGTCAAAAAAGTTGCAGCTCAGTATGTTAAGTAGCCAAGCTGGTTTAGAAAATAAGAACAAACTGACTGACGTATAATCTTTTAAATCTGACCCAAAGCATACTTGGCCTCAGAGAGGCACTTCTATGAACATGATAGATTAGATATATATAAGAATGGCTTCAACATGAACCACACACACACACACAAAAATATGACACAAAAAGGTTAGTCAATGGGTTTGTGTATGCCAACCAAACATGCAAGGCAACAAACATGAAACTAGCCAAGTGTTAACAGGAGGACACGACAATTATACCTAGACAGATGTGCCCGTTGCTGTAGATATGTGGATGCATCGGTGCCGGATGCATAAAAATAACCTGCACCAGAAACATCCATCAGACCAAAACCACCATATTCCATCCATTGCATAAGGCCCAAAGTAAAGAAAGTAGCAAGGGGAAAGATATCTCACCTGTGGAGCCTCCATGGGGTAATGCTCCGGGAAGTCCACCTGCAGCTGGTACGTCTCGCCAGCGTAGAGCGTCCCCTCCGCCCCGGCCACCTCGACGACCCACCTTTTGTTGTGTCACCCAGCACGGTTTTCATATACGCTCTTTGTTTGGTGTAAAAACAGGTAACGGAAACGAAAATGCAGAGAAGATAAATCTGCTTGAAAACGGCGATAACGCCGATGATAAACCGCGAACCGTCGGCGAGAATTTCACAGCTGCAAGGCCAGAGCACGCAGAACCGGTCTCGGATTTGGGATGTAGGTTGATCAGGGTGAAATTAAACCCAGGGTTGACCGCAATATACAACAACGAAACAGAGAAAAAAAAGAAGCGGCAGAAGTAGGGCCTAGAAAGAAGAAAGCTAGATTGGATTGCTAGGGAGGAGGGGGAAAGGAGAAGAGGGTCGGCACCTCTGGAGGTTGTCGGAGACCTTGTAGTTGAAGCCGCCGGGAGGGCTGGCCTGCCACTCCGCGAGCTCCTTCTGCAGCCGATTGCAGGCGATCTTGCTCAGCACCTGCGCACGCAGACACGCCCAAGAAACATATCAGCAAGAAACACCTGCAGAAAAAAGTTCGTCGGCCGAATCGGGCGCGGCGGCGGGCGGCGAATCGGGGAAGGGGGCTAGATCGGACGGCGATCGGGGAGATCGGAATGGGCGGCGGTCGGAGAGAAGGGGGGTTAGGGTTTGGTACCTTCCGGGCCGGGGAGGATGAGCTCGTCATGGATGGGCGGTCGCCGAAGCCGAAGGGGGGAAAGGCGCAGGGGAAGGAATAGGATACGTGGGGAGTGCGCGTTGATGTATCGATCGGTGGGACGGGGATGCCGATGGAGAAGGGGAGAAGACGAGGGCGATGATGGAGTCAAGTGGCCCTTGGCCGGCTTAAATTCTTTTGAAACTTACGGATTCGATGCCTGATTCTCTTCGTCTCCTGCAAATCCGTTCGTGTTTTAAATTTCATGCGGACACAATAAACAAAAATGCATGTATTTCACTACTTATAATTGGCATGTTAATCATATATACTCAATAGTAAATTAAAATTGAGTAAAATAAAATCCGTAAGATTAGGAAACATATAGACATAAGTATTGACCACACAATGTTCATCGATGAAACTCAATTCTAATGAAGAAAATCACAAATTTTATAGAAACTAAAATAGAGAACATTGCAAATATATGATTTTGCTTGCCACTCCGCTTCCACCACTCCCTAGCGAGATCTTATTTAAGTTATTGACGTGTCTTGACATCTCGAATCTCACGGTGATCTTGAAGAAGTGCTTGATGTGTTATTCTCTACGACGATGATGCGCCACCCTTCCAATGAAATCGTAACGGTGGTCAGAATCCTCGTCACGCCATGCATGATAGATGGTCATGTTTGTGCAAGCTCACACAAGCCATCATGATCCTCCATAATGTTTTTTTTTTCAATATCGAGTCAGAACTCAGAGCACACACTAATAGGAAATTGGGCTTGTATAATCCCAAATATCATCTCCACATCCTTTCTCGCGATAGCTTGGACACTGTGAAAACGAAAGTATTTGTTACCTCGGCAGTTAAGAATTGGCTTGAGAAACGTTGCCTACTGTGGGTACATCCCATCAACAAGGTAGTAACCCTTTGTTGTAATTGTGTCCACTGAGCTCAAACTCAACCTCTCGTAATTCTCCCATGGCTGAGCTTACAAAATAATAGCGATAGCTTGAGCGCATTGATATCATTGCAAGCTTCGGGCATACCGAAAATATGCATGCAAAATCCATGTCTGGTGATCTACTGTATCCATGAGAATGATGGTTGGATCTTTGACATGGCCGGTGAACTATCCATGCATAGCATCCCGGGAACCATCTAGTGGCATTCATCATCAAAAGCCTCTCGGTGTCTTAATCATTAGGTGCTCTCACGTTCCATTCGCCAAAACACTTGATAATTACCTTGGCAAAATGCCTCAAAATAGTAAATGGTCGTGCTCTCCACCATCACAATGTGGTCATCCACCAAACCTCCTAGGATTCCAAGGTATTTATGTGTAGATTCACGTTCATCTTCCGCAATGTGCTATAATAACCGATTGAACAAGCCAATGCAACTCCTTCTCTCCTTGATAAAATTGTCTTCCTCCTTAAATCACGTGGGAAATGTAGATAAACCAATACGTTTCCATTCAGGACCGTCCAGGGAAAGTATCGTCCGAGGAAAATTCGGCAATCCAAAGTAATCCAACATAAGTTGGTGGTGGGCTTCTTTCCTCCTTGTAGAATCACATTGCGGCCAACAACAGAACCCACATGTGTAACCACTTATTCCTCTCCATCCCCATTGTCATAAGAATGATGTGGTCCTCGTCTTCGTCCTCCTCCTAGGACGATAAATTCATATCATACCAACTCATCTGTAATTTTAAATACTAGTTTAAAACATGTCTTCCATACATGTACTAACTTTCAAACATTACAAAATATAAGTAGAAAAACTCACCTTGGAGTCGTCGAACACATTGCGGGCGTCCCCACGGAGCTGTATGGCCAAGTCAGAAATCAGTGACGTGAACAACTCGACAGTGTAGAGGGATCGGCGGTGTGGTGAAGATGGGTGGTGCCGGCCACCGAGGTGGCCGAGCCGTGTTCGCCTCAAATAAGTTGACGAAGACCACCAAGAGAGACGACGAGGGCCACCCAGAGCCAAGGTAAAGCGGCACCAGGCTCCCTCGTTGGAAATCAGGCGGCAACGTGGACTTGGGTGGCGCACATGGCCCGAGAAGCAAGGGGCTATGGGATCGTGGCGGCTCTAGAGGACGCCCGAGGAGATCATGGTGGAGGTGGAAGCAGTGATTAGGTAAGGGGGACACGACGAGGTGTGTGTGCAGGGGGGGAGGGGCATACTTGTGAAACTTCACTACGCTTTGGTTGCCTGTAGTGCGTCAAATTTCAGACTTATGGAAATGGCCCTTGACTCTGCAAATATGAGATGTCAGGGGATATTTTAATTTTCTTTGGGGGCTAGTTTTAGCAATGCTTTTTGGAGCAATTTTTTGCCTTAATTGCTAATATTATAAAGGACTTGAGCAAATACTTTCTTCGTTTACAATTAGATTGCATTTTACGTTTAATCTAAATCAAACTTCCTAAAGTTTGACTAAATATTTAAGAAAAATATGAACATCTACAATATAAAACTACTCTGTATAGTATTAGTATGATTATAAACTGCACTTCTATATTATACAAAGTTGGTATTATTTTTTCTTCTATTTTTGATTAAATTTGTTTTCGTACTTTGACTATACCCAAAACATGGACTAAATAAATACGCAGGGATAAAAGGAGTTTCTTTTGAAGATGCTCTTATGTTTGAATGCAAGGAATTGGTGCTGGAATCAGGAAATCTGGAATTCGGGATCGATTGCCGCCGTTTGAACTGCGCTCTGAATTGTTACATGGAAACGGAGTCCAATTCCAAGCCCTGCTCCCTCCCTCGCGTGCAAACAGCCCGCCCACGTTTCAGAGGTCAGACCCTCGGAATCGCCGCCGTATCTCCGCCCAACTCCGCCGCCTCCTCCTCTCCTCAGCCACCTCCGCCGCTAGCCATCTCCCTGCTCCACCCAGGCACCGATTTCTTTCCCTGTCTCGGCCCGTCCCCTCCTCCCCACCAGGCCGCCGCCGCCGCCGCCGCGCTTACCGTCAACCATCGCGGCCCCGGCTCCGGCTGCCCCGCGTTCCCGACGGCTTCACCGGCGCCGGAGAGGGAGGCAGCGCCGCAACTCTCCACTGCCTCGTCGCTTCCCCTCCACGGGGCTGGCGAGTAGACGGCACACCAGATTTCTCCTGTTGGTACGGGAGCCCTAAGGTAGTCTTCTGGGATCGCTCTGCTAGTTCCGTTCTTTGATGTGAGCAACCATACCTGAATGTTATACCTCGATCCATCCGGTTAGCGTGATCCGTGTTCTAATGGCAGCTTCTTTCCCCGAGATTTTAGTAGCTTCTGTTCCCCCCGTGTGTCCCGAGTAGTGTTCCTTGATTTGGCTCTGGTAAATGATCAAATGAATTACTTAGCGTGATTTCCTAGGTCCCAACTGAACATGCCAGCCCCCTTTGGTGAAGAAAATTGGCCCCTTTTCAGTTTTAGAGAGGCTGTAAAATATGCAACATCGAACTACCGAGGCACAATTCAGATCTCTTTAATCTGTTGTATCTAGCCAGGATCTTCCCATTAACCTAGTTTGATAAGTTTCCATGCGTACTTTGACCGAAACTATGTACTGTAAATGATCTATTAGGGGTGGGGCAAATTTCTTGGTTAGAATGGTATCTTCATTATGCCACAAATGTGCTCGCACTGCCATCTCCATACATCTGCAACTTCTTTTGCTGCTTGGCTGTCTTTTTTCTTCTTCTTTTGAGAGTGTGTTTTTCATGTATGGGCAGGACGGGGCGCAAATGGCTCAACCATCAGTTATTCTGGCAACGGCAAGTTATGATCACACAATCAGATTTTGGGAAGCCAAGAGTGGTCGCTGTTACCGCACCATTCAGTATCCAGACTCGGTGAGTGTTTGCTCTGGGTTCTCATTTGTCTTGCAACTTTTTAGATGCATACAGTAACTACCTAACAACTACACAATCTAATTACATTGCAAGATTAAATTTTGTTCTGTCCGGACCATGTTTTGTTATCTTTCTTGCTATACTTGGATAATTCTCCATACATGTGTGTGTTTTCTTGGAGTTTCGTATTATCTGGCCACAATTCATAAATTATATTTTTTTATGCTACCGAAGTAATGAAGTACGTATGGTCAGCTCAATGAATGCAAACAATAATTATATAGATCAATGCTTGGGATTGATCTGCTTTTCAAGACTAAGCTGCTGCACACTTACTAGCAATTTCATGCATTGTCTCCCTGTTGATAACCTATCTTTTGCAGCAAGTCAATCGCCTTGAGATAACCCCAGACAAGCGCTTCTTAGCTGCTGCTGGCAATTCCCATATTCGCCTTTTTGATGTTAACTCAAATAGCCCACAACCGGTATGATACATGTTCTCTAATAGCAACCAATCTGGGCCAACATGTTTCTGTTCCTTATTTAATCAAAATACCTAACAGGTAATTAGCTATGATTCACATACTAGTAATGTGATGGCCGTGGGATTCCATTGTGATGGCAACTGGATGTACTCGGGTTCTGAAGACGGCACTGTGAGAATATGGGACTTGAGGTGAGGTTTCACATCTTATTATGTTGCTTGGCTACATATTTTTTTCCACTTGAACCCATTGTTCTTCTTAAAATATTTTTCTAATAGTTATTTTGCTAGACGGATAATCCAAAGCAAATCCATCTCTAGGTGCTACTATGCAGACCCACAGTATGTTTGAGTCGGTGTGGTGGGTGAACTAGATCTAACGGGATTTAATGGTCAATCAAATGTAACTTGTTTAGGACATACTACCAAAAATTTCTCTCTAAATACGTCATCTGAATCTCATCAAATAGCACATGTGAGATTTTGTGTGATACGTGCAATTTATTGTGGTGTTGAAGTTGAAATTTGAACTAGATACTTGCCCTTCTAGTAATATCCAGTGTTTTTTTGTTACTGATTTTCGAGTCTATGATTCATAATATGTTGTTTATCTGAATCTTCATTCTTGTGCATATATGGTTTTAGGACTGCCACTTGCCAACGAGAATATGAAAGTCGTGCAGCTGTCAACACCGTGGTTCTACACCCCAATCAGGTTTGAATATGCTCTGGCTGACCATTTGCAATTGTCATAATCCAAGTACTGAATTGAATACTACGTTTGATTATAAGATTATTGATTATCTAATAGGGTTATTTGTGTGTATTCTGTTTAGAAGATTATGTTGGTATTGGCTGGGTTCTTTGGATCACTTAATGACCTTGTAATGCAAATCTGCTAACAACACTGCGTTCTTAGCTGTTTAACTATGTTTTCTTTGTATATTCAGAGCTTAAATTCAGCATGATTACCCTGAGAACCACATACTCAGTCTATAATATATTCCCATTTGGGATATGATTTGATCAGGCACATTGTTGTTGGCACACAAGCACACACTGATTGCTACTGACATTTGCATAAAGTTATTCAGTCTTCTTCAAAAAAACTTCTGAACTTGACTCTTGCATTGATTAATGTTAAAATGTGGGGCAATGGTCGTTCTGATTTGTATCATTTGTCCTGGTATTATGTTCGTATTTCAATGTCTTTTAACCCAACAATATCTCCCCAATCTTTCAGAAAGAACTAATATCTGGTGATCAGAACGGAAACATACGTGTGTGGGATTTGGCTGCTAATTCATGCAGCTGTGAGTTGGTAAGTTAGAAATTTCAGACTTTAGGTACAGCTATGTAAAGTAAAATGTAAGAACACAGTTCATGTGTCCGTTTATTCAGGTACCAGAGGTCGATACAGCTGTAAGATCTCTGACAGTCATGTGGGATGGGAGTATGGTTGTGGCTGCAAATAACCGTGGGACATGCTATGTTTGGCGCTTACTTAAGGGTACTCAGGTCAGTATGTCAGCTGACCTACCTGCTATTATACACTCTCATGATTTATGCATTTTCAAGCTGATGAAATCTTCTACTTAGACAATCACCAGCTTTGAGCCACTCCATAAACTGCAAGCTCATGATGGCTACATTCTGAAGTGTCTGCTTTCACCTGAATTTTGTGACCCGAACAGGTACATAATTGTCCCGATTCTTCTAACATAGCATTGTTTTGCACACTGTTTCCTAGTTCCCAGTCATTCATTTGCCAAACTGCATTTGATGCACATGGAGTTCTTAGTAGTAGTAGTACTTGCTTTCTTTGGGTGGGCAGGGCGGCGGCCAATGGCGGCCACTGACATGCCAACTGGTCCAGGGTCTGTAAGCCACTACGTCTCGGAGCTTTGGTTATACCCGACCTAGGCCGTACAACGATTAGAGCATCTCCAGCCGTTTGAGGCCCCCGGGCCGAAATCCGGCGATATATTCGCCCGGATTGGATGTAAAACGGGCGTGGGTGGGAGCAAACTTCCAGTCGCACCCCGGCGTTCGCGGATATAGTTTCAAAATGGCGTCTTCCCGCCCGCTACACAAAAGCATCGCACAGAGTTCGGCGATCTGATCAGCCAGAATTCGGCGATCGAAACAGAAACTATACTAGACTAGAACAGGCTCGTCGGCGGTGCCTTCCTGCGCCTCCTCGGGCGGCGTAGTTTCGTCCGCCGAAGGGGACGTCGTTGAAGGGCAGGACGGCGACGCAGTCGACGCAGTCGACGGAGGGTGGAGGATGGCTTGGCGATGAGCGTCGTACCAAGCCCGCGTCTCCTCGTCCATCGCAGTGTCGTTGCCGCCGATCAGGAACGCCAGGTCGGTGTTCCTCTTCTTCGCCACCGATGTTGTCTGGAGCAAGGCGATCCGGGTGCCCTGGTTGGCGAGCATCTGTTTCCAGCGTGCGTCGTACTTGGTGTCTCTCCCGGCGCTGTGCGCCCTCGCGTCGGCCCAGCATTTCTCGAAAGACGCCTGCAATCTGTCGGCCGGAGCCCTCGTGCATCCCGTCGGCGTCGTACTCCGGCGGCGACGGGGTGAACCTCGACATGGCGGGGATGCAGGTCTCGTGGAACATCGGCGACGACGCGGCCGGCGAGTAGGTGGAAGGTGAGCTGATCGTACCTTGGATTGGCCATGAACCGGCGGGGAATTGGCCGACGCGCGGCTGTCCCATGGCCATGGAGACCAGCCTCGCCTGCTCGTCCGCCGCCGCCACCGCCGCCCTCTTCACCGCGAGCTTCTTCTCCCTCTCCGCCCTACCGCGAGTTTCGGTCTCCCGGCGCGCCACGTCCGCCGCCCACGCCGCGTTGGTCATGCCAGGCGGTCTCTCTTTGGGCACCCGCGGCTTCCTCGTCTTCGGCGCGCCGTCGTCGGCGATCCTCTTCGGCGGCATGGTGGTGGCAGAGAAGAGGAGCTGCAACTGTGGGGGATTTCGGCGGGGAAATGGGTATATGCGGCGCATTAATGGCGGGAAACGGAATTAATGGTGGGGAACTACCCTTTCTCTCGCCGACACCGCGGCCCCGCTCGCCGTTTCGCGCGTTTTTGTTTCGTCCGGAGTCCCCGAGCGCGCCTCGGAAAGCCGGGGACGGCCTGGGCTCGCCGGATGGATGAAAGCCCAAATTCGGGCGAAAACGAGGAACCGGGGGCGTGGCTGGGCCGAATATCGCCGTCCGGATGTAAAAAACGGCCTCCGGGGCTCTAGTTGGGGGGACGGCTGGAGATGCTCTTAGCCTTCGGGTTCGTTGGTTGTGGAAGATGCATACCGACCCCTTGCGGTGTGGGCTCGACATGCATTTATCCAGGGTGGAAAGGCAGATATTTGGCGCGTCCACCTATATGGTGCCCGGCGACAGATCCTCTGCCCTGTTTTGGGAAGACAGATGGTTGGTTGGATGCTCTATTCAGGACATAGCGCTGGACCTGTTCGTGCTCATCCTGAGGCACCCCAGGAAGCACCATATGGTCAAGGAGGCGCTGGTTGAGCGCAGCTGGATTACCGATCAACATTAAGGGGCCATGAGCACTCTTGCTCTCTGGCAGTATGTCCAGGTTGGATCCGGTTGCGCAGTGTTCTGCTCTCGAAGGAGCCGGACAAGTTGGTTTGGCGGTGGACGACTGACGGCCAGTACACCTCCAAGTCTTGCTACAATGCCCTTTTTGAGGGAGCGCTGATATCAAGCTCGTGGAGGCTCAACTGGAAGTCATGGGCACCCCCAAGGGTGAAGTTCTTCATCTGGTTAACGTGTCTGGACCGGCTTGCACGACGGGGATGACCACACCCAGCACTCTGCCTGTTGTGTGACCAGTCAGAGGAGACTTAATGCACTTGCTCGCTGGATGTCCCTTCGCGAGGACGATCTGGCACGAGGTTCTATCTATGATTCAATCTAAATGAACGCCCCTGTTGCCGGAGATGACTTCACGGTCTGGTGGGCTGAGGCACTGCACGCCACCCCCAGAGCTCTGCGCAAAGGCACCTCGTCGTTGATCTTGCTCACGGCGTGGTGGATTTGGAAGCACCGCAACGCAGCCGTCTTTGACAACACTCGGTCTTCTGTCGCTTCCCTGCTTGACGCGATCAAGGCGGAGGCATGTGCCTGGGCTGAGGCGGGGGCCCGTGGCGTTCGTCAACTGCTCCCCTAGGCTAGCTTCTTTGGGTTGAGTTGTACGGTGGGGTGTTCGCCCTTTTTAGGGCTTGTACATAAACCTTCTTTTCTATCAATGCATCGAAGTGCAATGCTTATTGCATTTTCACAAAAAAAAGTAGTAGTAGTTATTTACATCTGAAATAATTATTCTTTTATATAGTTATGTCTGGGCTACTAAGACTATGTAAATGATTCTTGAATTTCATTGACATGGTATTGTTTGTAGGTATCTCGCAACTGCATCATCAGACCACACTGTAAAGATTTGGAATGTGGACGGCTTCAAGTTGGAACGCACTTTAGTAGGTAAATTTTCCGACTCTTTTCTTCTAAAATTTCAATTAGAAGTTGTCAATTTTGAAGTGATAACCTGAAACAATGTGGGTACTCACTTTTCAGGCCATCAGCGTTGGGTTTGGGACTGTGTATTCTCAGTAGATGGTGCTTATTTGATAACTGGTATGCACTAACTGCTCGCATCATGCTGCTCATCCGTCTGGTAATCCATTAGTTACCAAGCAATTTTGTATTGTCTTGCAGCTTCCTCTGATACCACCGCAAGATTGTGGACGATGTCAACTGGAGAGGCCATCAGGGTGTACCAGGGGCACCACAAAGCGACCGTCTGCTGTGCTCTCCATGACGGGGCTGAATCGGCACCCTCATAAGTGACACCACAGCTTGATGTTTCTGTACATATCTGCCCGACTTGAACACAGCACGCAGCTATGCTAGGTTTTCAGCAACTTTAGGACAGCCGGTTTGCTAATATCTGCTGTAGTTCTGTTGTAACAATGTATATGCAGGCAGCCTTTGGGGCTGGTGTGCGAATTGTTTGTATTATGACATTGGTGGGTATTTCTGCACAACCGAAATAATATTTTACTGTCGTTCTGCTTTGCATATGCCAGTTGGAAATGTTGGCTGTGTCTGTTTATGCTTGGTTCCTCCTGCAGAATGTTGGAAATTGTACAGTTTGTTTGAAAATAGCATGAAACAGGTGGTTTATTCTTTTACATTTGCAGTGTGACTGGCGTAAGCAATTGCCATTGCGGTAAAAAAAACATGCTTCTTGTGTTGCAAGTTCAGTTTCCACACGGACTGCGTTAGCGCTTAAATCCACTTTTCCACGCGAGCAACATCACTATTTGATGAGATGGCAACTTCTTGTACTACAATGTACTATCATACAGCTTACATGCCATATATTTCTCTTGTTCAGACCCATGCAGATTTGGATCTATCAATTTGCTCTCTCATGCATTCTCATGCATTGTAGATGTCTCGACATGTTTATGGTTGTTTCGTTGCTTGTGGAATGAACCGTATGAATAAGAAGAGATCAAACGAGGGAAGGTAGAAAATGTGATACGCACGCAAGCTGCAAAATTGTGACATTAATATCTCACGACCTATACTAGCTTTTGCAGAAAACGGTTTTGTGATGCATACTCACACAGTTCAGACTTGTAGCGTGTACCATTCAATGTTGCATGTAGTAAAGCTTATATATATATATATATCCTAGTTGATTTCAACATGCCAACACACTAGCTCAGGCATGCTATATGATTTTCACAATGTTTGTTTGTTCATTGGTACTCGTATTGCTATATTTGTAAATGTTTAGGTGAGATTTTGGAGGATACCAAGATGCTAGCAGGCAGGTTTCTCCCGCTGCGAAGCAGCCATGGCATCATGTCGGCTACACATTGTCCGCCAGAGTAACAATTTTGAGAAGTGGATGGGAGTCAAGACACCGTATGCCACTCTTGTTAATGTTGTCGACAAGCACGTCGCCACAAGTATCTCGCATTTGTCCACTGGCTAGACTTATGTTTGAGCATATTTGGTCTGTTATGCACGCTTTTTCTTGTAGCGACATGATGTGTACCAAAACTCAGTAGCATAAGGTATACACCTCCCAAAAATGGCATCCAAATCGAGCAGTATACAAATCCACGCTCTGTGTAAACGATGGCACAGCAAGTAAATTTTCAGTTGTGTGCATCAGTGAACTTCCTTTTCATCATTTGTAAACTTTCTTTGCGTTTGCAGGCCACGTTTCAGCTTAGCCTAAGAGACCATGAAGATCACGGGACATGTTCGGAGTTGTTGCATTGCTTGGTAGGTCCTCGTTATTATACCTTACTGGAAACGGAGTTTTCACCGGATCTCTACTAATAATATTGTTAGAGGTATGGTCCGTGGCTCATAAGTACGCTTTCAATCCACCAAAAGAAGTACGTTTTCCTTCAACAATGGACCAAAAGTTTTATTCTTAATATCGCATAGAGTTCTCCACCGCTCGACCCTATCGTCCACCTATCCTACGCCGCCCTTGACGCCTCCGGCGCCGTTGACTCCATCGCCGCTCACACATAGCTTCCACCTGAGTTTCTGCAGGCAAGAAGCCAAACGGCGATCCGCGATGTCTGTCCTCCCCAGCAAAATCAGGAGCTCAGGGCCATAGGATAGACTGTGATGCCTCCCCCGAGCTGGCCGACCAGGAGGTGGTAGGTCCTCCCGGCGGGGAACTTCACCTCGGGGCACAACCACGACAGCGCGAACGACACCTCGCGCGTGTCCCGCCGGCACCGTCGCCGCGACCGCGGCCCCGATGGATGATCCGGGCCTCGAAGACCCTCTCGGCGCCGCGTCGATGGCGTTGCTGAAGGAGCCGCGATTCTTGACCTCGGCCCACATCTCCTTCGCCGTGAGCTGCTCGCTGCCGCCGGAGCTGGATGGGCCCATCGCAAAGGATGGCAGCAGGTGACGCGGACGCCGGAGGTCTCATGGGATGGGACGCGATCCCGAATGTCACCGGAGGGTGCCCGTCCGTCGTCCTGTGACGGAGGAGGACGCCATTGACACCGTCCCGCGCTCTGCACGCAGCAAAGAAGAAAACTTTGTTTGCCTGTTACTTCAACCAAATTTGTCTGTGCTCGTTACTTCATTCTGGAGTTGGTGAGATTCCCAGTCAGTTCAGATATGCCACCCACTGAATTCTACATAGATGAACAAGAAATCAAGGTCAAATCTTCTTCACCGCAAAGATGATGTCTCTGACACGGAGAGCAGAGTGTTGGCTTGCACTTAACTGCCCATGTGAAGAGCAATGTGACATCTGTAGCTGTGCTCCCTGAATTTTCCACCTGATGCATTGCTATTATCGAAGATCACAAGTAAGCACGGGACAAAGTAATGATGGACCGTTGGTTTATTTTGCAAGAGGAGAAAATGTACCACGAAAGTGAAAACAACAACCGGGAAGCTGCTCTCCTTGTAGTTGTGAGGGATGAACGGCGATATCTGGCGGCAGGTGATCTTGATTTCAGGTTCAGGCTCACCTACATTGCAATTGTAGAACCTTATTAGCTAATTGACATGATTTCGATGCCCCGCAACAAATATATCTGTCAGGTTAATGTTATATTTTTAGTTCAAATAATGTAAAAAATTCACCATCATATGTTGTCCAACAATCCATGGTAATTGCAGTTCTTTTCTTTCAAGTTTCAGTTCCAAGACTCGATGCCAACTTTATCTATTCCCCTACAAATTTGGACAACGAATTACTATATGCAGATGAATGAAATCAAAGGAAGGAGAGCTTGTCTGGATTTCTCTGCTTACTTGAGGACATCAGCATTGGGCGCAGACAACACGGTTTGAGTATCTCGTCCCACCAGGACATGAAACGAATGCCTAGACAAGGGAATAATGCTAAGATTTTTTCACAATTATGAGTACCATATGGCATTGTAAATCATGGACGAAAGTGTAAAATTGTTTACTGAAAACTGATTTGTCAGGATAGGCTTCTGTACATAATCCTGGGGAATATCTGAAGCAAAGGAAGTATTCACTCTTACTGCTAAATATGAAGGCCAAGAGTTACACGCTGCTGCTGCAGCCTATGTTGGAATGTTTACGATTGTCATGAGATTCTTCATGGTCATACTGAACATTACAATCTCCTCGCCTTCATCTTCAATTTCCTTTGCCAAGTTCTCGCCGGTGGCTGGGTGCATTGAATTTCACTGCTGCCGGCGTCAAGCCACAGACACTCAACGCGAGACATGAAGATCCGTCGTTCCCGAGAACCCAGCTCAGGAGTGTCACACGAGCTCTGCTCTCAGTTCTGGATAATATGTTGTTGTGCTTTTTGTATAAGTTTCAAAATTCAGAGTTTAGTTTTACATCATTACATGCCCGTTCCTAAATTAACATATATTTATTGCAGCTAAAAGTTCATATCTTCTGCATGGCGACAAACACACGTCGGTGAGCTCCGTGACCTGCACGGAAATGACCGGGCTTCCCGCCCTCATTCCAAACAGCTTGTCGAGCGAAAAAAAAAGACTAGACAACCTGCGGACGTAGAGAGTGGCGGCATGTCCCCGATGCCGACGCAACGCTGTGGACATGGCCTCCCCGTGTAGCGGAGCAAAAATGATGGTGAGGTGCCTCTTGCTCCCCCCCCCCCCCCCCCCCTCTCCTTGTGAAACGATGACGGGCGAGGTGGCTGGTTTAAGGGTAGAAGTCTCAGAGCACATGCGAGGACCGACGAGGATTTTGGCAAGCTGTCTCGTGATGTCGGTGGGGGGACTGGGCTAGAGACAGATGTAGTCCAGCGTGTCACGCTGAGATCCCACAACATAAAGTGGATGGGACCTGGTGGAATCATGCCGACGACGTTGGTTACGACCCAACGATGTCTCCTAATCAGGAAAATCTGATTACCACTAATATTTTTATTTTTATTTTGCGAGAGCAATTTACCATGTGATGACTCGTTGCAACGCACGGGTGTTGTGCTAGTCTCTCCTTCTCCTTGGATGGAATTGCGATCGGGGCGTCGCCTCAGGCGCTCGATTCGGCCCCTTCCTCCGCACGGTGGCGAGGCTATCGCCGCAGAAGTTCATACTCGCTCACAACTTTTGGGGGTGCATCGAAGCCGACCTGCCCTGCTTCCATCTTGCTACGTCAATCGAGATGGATCTACACACCACCGTCCGCTTCACGCCATTGCTGGACGGCGAGTTCTCGGCGCTCGAAAGGCTGTCCCTGTCATCGTCTTGCAGCATCCCCGACCTCGACGCCCAGCCGCTGCCCGCGCCTGCGTGTGCTCGGCGTGGCCGTGTCAACCGGTGACATCACGGTCCGGTCGGCGTTGCTGCAGAAGCTTTCTATCTACTGTAACACGAAATGCCACAACATAGACATCGTTGCCCCCGTGCTCAAGAAATTGGATCTGAGCGTCCGGGCTGGTAGCGATAGAGAACTCAGTGTGTCCATTTGGACGCCAATGGTTAAAAAGGTCTCATGGCGGCGCGGGTACACAACGTGGGCTCTTATGTCTGGTTTTTGGGTTCTCCAGTGCGCGAGCATAATGAGAGCGCCCTCAAGTGCATGCCCTGTCTTTGCACATATCTTGGCGTATGTGGAATTTCTCCATGCTCAATCTATTGGATTTACCAACTAAGTTTAATTTGTACTATGCATAATATTGTGCCATCTTGCTTTATAGGGCCGTATGGGTTCATTGACGAACTTTGCAAAAGAGATGAAGAAAATTTTGATTGCCAACTTCTCTATGCTGGATCTAATTCTCCATACAGATGGGCATGTTTTCGGAGGACTTGTATTGCGTATTCTTAGGGTGCATCGGATTCGTGCCTCTGCGGAAAAGCTTAAGATTGTCCTAATGCGGGATTTGTCCAAGGTAAAATTTCACCATGCTTAGTTATATAAATCTTACTTGTGGATTACATGTTCAGCAGAATCTAGTTTTCAACTTTTCATACTGTCTCTATTCCGGAACACAGCATAAATCAGCAATATATTTTATAATACTTGTCATTTTCTTTGAAAGATACAAGCATGCCCTGGAAATTGTCCTTATGGTAGTCCCAAGAACTGGAGGAGTCAAAGTATATCCTTGCCACATCTTAAAGAAATCGAAATTGTTGGCTTCAGTGGGAAGGAATCGAAGGATCATGAGCACGATTTTTTACGGTTTATATCCAAATGCTCGCCGATGCTTAAAAGAGTGGTTGTCAGACTGGCATATAGGTTTGAAGGTTGCGCCGCTGAAATCAGACAAATCTATAATATTTTTCTGGTGTATCCTTCTGTGAATTGCTATGTCTAATCCCTCCATGGTGATTTGGTTCAGCCCGGGGCTGAATCGGCACCCTCATAAAGTGACACCACAACTTGATGTTTCTGTACATATCTGTCCGACTTGAACACAGCACGCAGCTCTGCTAGGTTTTCAGCAACTTAAGGACAGCCGGTTTGCTAATACCTGCTGTAGTTCTGATGCAACAGTGTAACGAGTTTTTTTTTTGAAACAGTGTATATGCAGGCAGCCCTTTGGGGTTGGTTTGCGAATGGTTTGTATTATGAGATATTCGTGCACAACGAAAATAATGTTTTACTGCCGTCCTTGCTTATGCTTACATATGCTAGTTCGAAATGTTGAGTGCGTCTGTTTTTTTCCCTTGGTTTCTCTTGAAGAATATTGCAAATTGTACAGTTTGTTTAAAAATAGCACATACATTTGCAGCCCAACCGTTGCCTGTAAGCCCTATTTCTGTTAGGCACTTGTAAAAAGCATGTGTCCTCTAGTTCCTGAGATGAAGACGAGCATGCATGATCTCTCTCGTGTTGCAAGTTCAGTTTCCACAGGCATTTCACTAGCGCTTAGATCCACTTCTCCACGCAAGCAATATCAGTATTTCATGAGACCGGCAACGACTGATTTGTTGCAGTATACAGTTTGTTGTTGCTCATAGGACAGTCATAATCATGTTGCTACAGTAACTAACACCAGTACATAACAATAGTATTTGGAATGTTCTTGCCAGTACTGGATTTGGTTGGTACCTTGGAAAACAACAGAGCTTCAGAAAAACACAGATAATCCTTGCACACAAAGTTTATGTTCAATTTTTATAGTCACATGCGCACAAAATTGCACGTAAATTTAAGTTATGTCCAACGTGTCGGTAGCTTCCTAGTCTTATATAGAACTTTTAAGAGCTATCAACAGCATCAATGTTCTCCTTTTGATTTGTGTCAGATCATCACGATTTTCCAGCTTCTTGTACTATGTATCGATATCACACAACTTATGTGCCATATAATTTTGTTGTTCCGGATCAGACCAATGCAGATTTAGATCTATCAATTTGCTCTCTCATGCATTGTAGATGTCTCGGCATGTTTATCTTTGTTTTGTTGCTCGTGGAATGAAACGTAAACCGGATGAAAACAAGAGATCAAAAGAGGAAAGGTAGCTGCAAAATAGCTTCTGTGGAAAACGATTTTGTGATGTATACCTTCACACAGTTCAGACTTGGAGCGTGTACCATCCAATGTTGCATGTAGGAAAGCTTTTATATATATTCCAGTTGATTTCAAGTGTCTGGTTGCATGCATGCCACAACACTATTATATGCTTTTCACAGTGTTTCTTTGCTCATTAGTAGTATTTGCTACATTGTAAATGTTTAGGTGAGAATTTGGAGGATACCAAGATGCTAGCAGGCAGGCTTCTCCCGCTGCGAAGCAGCCAGAGAATACTGTCACCGGCCCATTGCCGGCGAGAGTAATAAGTCTGAGAAGTGAGTGCGAGCGAAGACACCATATGCCACTCCCTTGATGGTTGTCGACCTGCACGTCGTCACAGGTATCTTATTTATTTAGTGGGTTTGACCCTACTTAGTCTGCTAGCTAGGAACGTTGTGTCTGCGACATGAGGGGCACCAAACAGAGTAGCGCCCAAAAATTGCATCCAAATCGAGCAATACACCGTGTAAGCGATGTCACAACAAATAAAATTTCTGTTATGTGCATCGGTGAACTTTCTTTGCATTCTTTGTAAATTTTCTTGCGTTTACAGGGCGACGTGGCACAAAGCTGAAACCAAGCCTCTACTTTTTTTTTAGGGAACCAACAACCAAGCCTCTACTTTCAGATTAGCCTAAGAGACATGCTCGGTTTTGGGCTGTCATATGGGCTGGGCGAGTTGCTGAATTGCTCGGCAGGCCCTCTTTAATCCTATCTGGAGACGGAGTTTGCGAGTTCTTGTTCTCCTTAGATGGAACTGCGATCGGGGCAGCGCCTCAGGCGCTCGCCGCCGCCGCCACCGTCGCATGGAGCTAGCTCCCGGCGTCTTCCACGGTCCTCCGACCGCATCAGCGCTCTCTCCGACGACATGATCCTGCTGATCCTCTCGCGCCTCGGCAGCGTCCGCGCCGCCGCGCGCACCGGCCTCCTCTCCCGGCGGTGGCGCGGCCTCTGGACCCGCCTCACCGATCTTGCCTTCTGCAAGGACGTGTCCGACACGATCGAGACGGCGCTCGCACGATTCTCCGCTTCACCCGTGGTGTCTTCCATCGACATCCGGCACCCCATAACACGTGACCCGAGCTCGTTGCTGCGCGCCGCGGCGCTGCTCTCTCCGGCGGAGCTAGTGTTCGTCCTCAATGAGAACTACGCGTTTCCTCCAATATTCGGACGCCCTCTTGACAGCATCGTGCTGCCTTGCTACCGCCGCGTTACCTCGATCGAGCTGGATGTTGGGTTGCTCCGCATCACCCCGCCGCCGGCCGGCGAGTTCCCCGCGCTCGAGAAGCTGTCGCTCGCCGGCCACATCCTCGACCTCGGCACCTTGCTCGTCCGCTGCCCGCGCCTGCGCGTGCTCGGTGTCACTTTCCGTGGTGTCGTCCCTCTCGGCTCGCTCTACGCAGCGCTCACGACGCTCGAAACGGCGGTTGCGACGCTTGGCCTCACGGTGTCTCTCCTCAGCATCCACAGTGACTTTTGTTACCTTGTCAACGCCGCTCAATTCGGCTCCCTTCTCCGCGCCATGGCGAGGCCATCACCGCGGAAGGTCATATTCAATCATAACTTTGTCGGAGGCATCGTCGAAGCCGAGCTGCCATGTTTCCCTGGTGCCACGTCGATTGAGATGAATCTAAACAGCACCTCGCCAGCTGAGAGGAACATAAGCAGAACCGTCTGCTTCACACCACTGCTGGACGGCGAGTTCTCGGCGCTCGAAAGGCTGTCCCTGTCATGGCATTGCAGCATCGCCGACCTCGACACCTTGGTCAGCAGCTGCCCGCGCCTGCGTGTGCTCAAGGTGTCCGTGGCTTCGGACGACATCACTGTTCACTCGGCATCGCTGCAGGACCTTACTGTCCATAGTACCATGGAGTGCCACCGCATAGACATCCTCACGCCTGTGCTTAAGCAATTGGTGATGAGCGTCCGTGCTGGCAGTGGTAGGGAACTGAGTGTGTCCATATCGGCGCCAATGGTTGAGAAGGTCTCGTGGAGGCGCGGGTACACAACTTCGGCTCTCATGTTTGGTTTTTGGCGTCTCGAGTGGGCGAGCCTAGAGAGCAGGAAAGAGGAAGACACGCGTTCCGAGCTACCTAGCGTGCATTGCCTGTCCTTGCACATATCTTGCATTGTTGCCGTATGTCGATCAGATTACCTACAGTATTGGATTTACCCACTGAGTTTAATTTGTTTTATGCATATGTAATATCTTGTTATCCTCTTTGTAGGGTCGTATGGGTTCAAGGCCGAACTTTGCAAAAGAGATGGAGAAGATTTTGATTACCGACTTCTCTATGTTGGACCTACGTCTCCGTATAGATGGACATGGTTTTAGAGCACTTGTACTGCGTATTCTTGAGGTGCACCGGATTCGTGCTGCTACGGAAAAGCTTAAGATCGTCCTACAGCGGGAGTCCTGGGTAATTGTTCACCATGCTTAATTATGCATCTTACTTGTATAGTACATGTTCAGCAGAATATAGTATAATATGGTATATATTCTACAGCTAGCATATATCAGTAATATATTATAATATATATGTACTTGTCATTTTCTTTAGCAAAGAAAAGCATGCCCAAGAGATTGTCCTTGTGATAAGCGCAAGAACCGGAGAAGTGAAAGTATCTCCTTGCCAAATCTTGAAGAAATGGAAATTGATGGTTTCAATGGAGAGGATCACGAGTACGATTTCTTACGGTTTATATGTAAATGCTCACCAATGCTTAAAAGAGTGAATGTCACACTGACATGTTCATTTGGAGGTCGCGCCACCGAGATCGGACAAATCTACAATATATTCTTGGCGTATCCTTCTGTGAATTGCTCTGTCTATTCCATCTATGGTGAATTGGTTCGGCAAGCATCTGGTTAGCATGCTCTTTGATTCAGAAAGGTTATTTTGTACGAGGGAGATGCAACCAAGTAATTGTTATCATTATGTGGAGTTATCAGTATTTAAACTGATGCAGTAAGTTTGGAATCTAGCATATCAAGTTAAACTGATTTGTGTTTTATAGTTCTTGTCAGAGTGTTGATCAACATGCTCTTGAGTGTTTCGCAAAAAAAAAAACATGCTCTTGAGTGATCCAGCTACATCAATTGGCTAGACCAGAAACGTACATAGCAACCTTGAGGCTGCAACAACACCGGTCCTGAGATATAGGGCTCCTCGTGTCGCCTCCTCCAAGGCGAGCGGGGGACGAAACTGTAGAAGGGTAGAGGGAGAGAGGTATGGCGGAATATGATGGATGTATTATTGAGCCTCTCGGGCGAGTATATATAGTCGTACAACGGACCAACTTGGAGTATAAGACAAGGCATAGACTTGGAGTATAAGATAAGTATCCTATCTCTATCCTAATCTAGCCGTGTACAATATGTATACTCTAACATCCCCCGCAGTCGTAGCGGTAGCGTCGTGAACAACTGGAGCGTCGCGAACGGTCGGACTGGAGAGAACCGAAGTAGACCAGTGCGCTAACATCCCCCCGCAGTGGTAGCGGAAATGTCATGGACGGTGTCACGTCGCAGAAGCTTGGACTGTAGAGAATGCTGGTGAGGAGCTCAGGCGAGATGGTAGCCCTTGTGCCGATGTCGAGGAAGCCGAGAGCGGTGGGTGCTGCAACCTTGGTCGAGGTAGCCGTGCGAGGGGTTGCCGTGGTCGATGTCGTGGTCGGGTGCCGATGTCGAGGTAGCCGCAGATGAAGCCGCAGGCGCATAGGGCGCCGTAGAAGGACGGAGACGTGTCGAGGCAGTCGTCGAGGAGAGCGATGCCGAAGTCGATGCAATCCGAGCCGTCGAGGATGAGGTGCGGCCATAGCTTTGCCAGAACCAGACGCACGTCGGGGACGAAGGCATACTCCGGTTGTGCCAAAACCGAGTACGCGAAGATGAACACGGGGATGAGGCGCTGCGACCGAGCTTGCCAGACTCGGGAACGCGTCGGGGACAAAGGCAAGCACCGGTGTTGCCAGTACCGGGCGTGCGAAGAATGGGACTAGTTGAAACAACTTCACGCCATGTCGGAGAGGAGACGAGCAGAGAAGGACTCCACGACGGTTGCGAGGCGCAGAGCAGTGAAGAGAGAGGGTGCCGATGCAGTCCGCGGTTGTCGGAGTAGACGAGCAGGTGTGGTTATGAACAAGGCGATGACGCTGGCGATGAAGTCGTGCTGGACGTAGACGCAGAAGGCGGCGAACCAGCGACGACCAAGAGTGGTCATGCTAGATGCCTAGACAAGCGGAGGGGTAGTCGGCGGGACCTGCGATGGCCAGGAGGGCCATGCAGGTTACCTGTGGAGATGCGGCGGCGGTACTCGAAGTAGGCGAGGAAGAACCCAGCGGCGCGATGAAGACCATGCGCGGACGGCGATAACCCGCGCCGAGGGAGGTGGCACGGTGGAAGCCAGCGACGTCCTCACGAGGTGACGGCGATGACCGCGTGCAGCGACGCAATGGCCCGATGGGACGGCGCGGCTGCAGGGCGCGAGTCGGTGCAGCGGCGTGAGAACCACCAGCAACGTACATGCCGAAGAAGGCACGTTAGTAGCCGGCGGCGGGGACCAAAGGTGGCGACGCTACGGCCCGAAGGGGCGACGCAGCGGCAGCCCGATGCTCAAACGGTGGTAGGCGCGTGCTCGAGGACGTACTTGGTGGAGACGTGCGTCATATCGGTTGATCAGACCAATGGTGGCGCTGTTTGCCAAGTCCTTGACGATGACACACAGATTGGAACCCGTGGCGTCGTTGTCGGTGAAGTCCCTGGCGATGACGACGAAGACGAACCGGCTATGGAGACCGCGCAGGCGTGGAACCGGCAGTGACGCACCGAGGCATCCCTCGGACGACGCGTCCGACGTTGCCGCGCGGTTGGTGAAGGCGAGCCGACTTGCGCGGAGTCGGCGCCGGCGAGACGACCGCGGCAGCCTACCGAGGTAGGCGCAGCAGCCGGCCAAGGGACCGCGACAACCGGCAAGAGCCGGCCAAAGCGGCGACGGCGCCAGCGAGTCGGCCGCGATAGCCGGCGTATGGGTGGCCGCCGGTGCGAGGTCGACGCCGAGGTTGGAGTAGAGGCGCTTGGTGACGGCGGCGATGGGCGACTCAATCCGATCTAAGATCGGTAAACCAAAAAGAAAACGCCGGTCAAGCGACCGGCGAGAAAAAGACGTAGGGCAGCCGATCAACCGATCGGCGGACGAACCCTAATACGGGCGGCGCGGCCCCCGGCGGAGATCACGGAGATCAACCTCCCCGGGGGCGGCGCGGTGCGGAAACGGGGCGGCGGCTAGGTCAAGAATCTTGCCGCTCTGATACCATGTAGAAGGGTAGAGGGAGAGAGGTATGGCGGAATATGATGGATGTATTATTGAGCCTCTCGGGCGAGTATATATAGATGTACAACGGACCGACTTGGAGTACAAGACAAGGCATGGACTTGGAGTATAAGACAAGTATCCTATCTCTATCCTAATCTAGCCGTGTACAATATGTATACTCTAACAGAAACCATAACCTCCCACCACCGTCCCCTCCTCCCATGTGTTCTCACCTTGTCGCTCCCCGAGGCCGCCATCAGATAAAGCTGGCATCACCGGTGAAGGGGGTGGCAGGGATTTAGCGCCTCTTGGCTCATGGCTCGGTGGCTAGCAGGGAGGCCATCAGGTTGGGGACCGGAGGCCATTGTTCGTGGCACCGGTCTGCTAGTCGCCGCATGTGGCGCTGGCCCGCCTCTGATCCGCGACGGCGCCTCAGCCACTCCTCTCCATGTGGTCTCCTCCTCGACCTTGTCATCGTCATATCTACCTTGGCTTAGATCTATTGGCCGGTTCGTCGCCCTGCCTTTGCACCGACGGGGATCCGGCCGGGTCATTGGTCTCTTCCGCTCCCCTGGCCACCGCGAGCTCCTATTGTCTTTGCACTAGGGCGGCATGGTAGCAGCAGCAATTCCATGGCTGGTCCTCAAGGTGGGGCGTGTGTAGCCAGGTTGGCGGCACCATTTGGTGGTTGCAGTCTCCAGCGGTGGACAATTGAGGGCAGCGTTTTGATACGTCTCCAACGTATCTATAATTTTTTATGCTCCATGCTTGTTTTTACACCATTTGCCTAATGTTTCATTACGCTTCGTGGCACTTTCATGCATTTTCCGGAACTAACCTATTAACAAGTCGCCACAGTGCCAGTTCCCTGTTTTCTGCTGTTTTTGTGTTTCGGAAAAGCTACACAGGAAATATTCTCGGAATTGGACGAAACAAGTTCCTGAAGTCTTATTTTTCCCGGAAGCTTCCAGAGAACCGAAGAGGAGTCGGAGGGGGGCCACGAGGGCCCCACACACCAGGGCGGCGCGGCCCAGCCCCTGGTCGCGCCCCCTATGTGTGAGGGCGCCTCGGTCCACCTCTGACGATGCCCCTTCGCCTATAAAGACCCCCCGACAGAAAAAACCTAAGTACCCCAATCAATTTTCCAGAACACATTGCGATCCGCCGCCGCCGTCGACCCGAAGATCGGGAGGGTCCAGAAGCTCTTCTCGGCACCCTGCCGGTGAGGGGAATCACCACCGGAGGTCTTCTTCATCGCCATGCTTGCCTCCGGAGCGATGAGTGAGTAGTCTACCTTGGACTATGGGTCCATACCAGTAGCTAGATGGTTGTCTCCTCCACCATGTGCTTCATGTTTAGATCTCATGAGCTGCCCTACATGATTGAGATCACCGTTATGTAATTCTATATGTTTGGTTTGTTGGGATCCGATGAATATTGGTGTTATGATTGAGTTGCCATACTGAAATATATCTTATGTTATCTCTATGTTGTTTATGATCTTGCATGCTCTCCGTTGTTAGTAGCTATCTTGGCCGAGTAGTTGCTAGTGACTCCAAGAGGGGGTATTTATGCTCGATAGTGGGTTCATGCATCTATTTAATCTGGGGGAGTGACAGAAACCTCTAAGGTTGTAGATGTGATGTTGCTACTAGGGAGAAAACAACATTCATATGATCGAGGGCATATGTTTTGTTTACATTACACACTTTGCTTAATGCAATTATCTATTGTTCGCAACTTAATACTCATGGGGTGTTCGGATGATATCCCCGAGAGTGGATTATTAGTCATAGATGCAGTTGGATGGCGGTCTATGTATTTTGTTGTAATGCCCAGAGTAAATCGTATAGTGATCTTCTTGACATATCACGTTTATCTTTATTTTATCAATTGTCCAACTATAATTTGTTTACCCAGCATGTGTTATTTATCTTATGGAGAGACACCACTAGTGAACTGTGGACCCCAGTCCTATTTCCATCATATTGCTATCACCTATTTATTTTACTCGCACTGTTTACTTTACTCGCATACTATTATCACTTTCCACTCGATATGCTCATACCCTTTGTTTCAAGCAAACCGGTGAGATTGACAACCTCATCGCAAGTTGGGAACAAAGTATTTGGTTGTGTGTGTGCAGGTTCCGTGTTGCAGCTAGCAAAGCAAAGCTTGGACGAGGCGCCCTATAAATTGTCCGAAGCTGTCGCAAGCCAGTCCGCATCACCTTCAGTTGTTTGTCTGCTCTTCTCCTGACCGACATACCTTGGTTTCTTACTGAGGGAAAAGACTTGCCACTGTGCTCATCATACTTTCCGCTTGGAGTTTCCCAACTGCCTGGCCATAATAATAATCAACTACACGCCAGCCATCAAGCCCTTTTCTAGCGCCGTTGCCGGGGAAAAAGTAGAAGACCTCTGCAAGGGGAGTTTTTCGCACACACATCATTTACTTTGTTTTATTGTTTTGCTTTACTTTATTTTTACTTGCATCGTTTTATATCAAAAACACAAAAAAAAATTAGTTTACTTTATAGTTGCTTTTATCTACTTGCTTTTAGTTCATCATGATGTTCCCTAAGTACGTTTTGGAGGACCTCTCAGTAGGTAGTGGTTCAATTATTGGAAAAAGTAACATTGAAGAGTTCTTTAATCATATTAGCATGCATAAAGAAGTTGAGGAAAAGTCTTTGGTTGAGCTAGCTCCTAGTATTGAAGTTGCTTCTGCTTATTTAATTCACATGTTGGAAGCTAGGTTTGCTAGCTTTAATCCTTTTATGCAACACATGTTCCTTAAGCTTCATGAAATTGAGGATCCTGAAAAGAAAGCTTTTATCTTGGAAACTTTGCGCATAGAATTTAGAGATGTTGCTATTAAAGCTAGGAAAGTTCTTAAGCGTTTTAATAAACTCGGTTAATCTATAAAGGTTATTAATACAAACAATGAAGGAACCGAAATGCCTATACCTAGCAAGCTCTTGGGATTGTATGAAGCTTTCGAAAATAATTTTGATTGGATTTGTCCTGAAAACTTTTTTGATGAAAGTAGTGTACCAAAAAGTGATCATAAAGGATCTTCAAAAACTCATTTGTACACAATTTCCTTCATTGTTGAAAAGATTCCTATAGTGGATCCTGATGCCTCTTTCATTATTACTTGATTCGCAATTTTCTGCGCCTAGCTCAAAGGCGTTAAAAAAAAGCACTCTTGGGAGATAACCCAATGTTTTATTTTCAGTACTTTTTCTTTTATTTGAGTCTTGGAAGTCATTACTACTATAATGACCTCTCCTTATCATTTTTATTTCATTGTTGTGCCAAGAGAAGCCTCTAATTTGAGTGAGATAAAGATTTGGGGATGTTGCTGTCCTGAAACTGTTTTCGGTGCTGCACCGTAAAAATTCGTGAAAATTCTCTGTATATCTTTTGGACCTGAAATTTCTTGTGCATATGCCCCAGGTTATATCCAAACTTTCGTTAGTTGAACACTTTTTGATTTGAGCAATAGAAAATCCCTCAAAAATTCGACCTTTATCAGCTGTTCTGTTTTAACAGATTTCTGCCACTATTCGTTTTTGCCGCTTTATCGCTTTCTTTTTTAGTTCTTTTTATCACGGAACTTTTGGGGAAATTGCTACAGTAGTATAGACTTTATATGTGGTTGTTTTGGGTTGAAACCTGAAGCAAAAGATGTTGATTATATTCTATGCTTACACTAATGTTGCTAATAGATTTGTGTTTAGTTTTGTATGAAGGAAGTTTTCAAGTGTAGGGATTGGAGAATGATGAGATGAGTTGAAGAATGGACAAAAGCTCAAGCTTGGGGATGCCCATGCATCACCCCAAAAAATATCCAAGAAATACAAGCGTCAAAGCTTGGGGATGCCCCCGAGGCACCCCTTCTTCATCGGCAAAAATCAGGTTACCTTTCAAGACACTATATTTTTATTGCTTCATGCACTATGTGTTTTTCTTGGAGCGCCAGTTATTTTAGTTTTCTTTATTAGTTTAGTTTTGTTTGCTGCAATAAATGGTTGGACCCCAACAAATTCCTTTTGGAGAAGTTGCCTTGCTTTTCATTTGCCAAGAACGCTCTAGTTTTCACTCTTATCAAAAACCAAGTGTTCTTCTTTTTCTTCTACTGCTTTTGGTTTTCGTTTTCGCCTTGATTTGCGTTCAGATCTCCTTATATCTTTTCATCAAGATGTATTTTTGCCTCTGCTCTTTATTGGTTTTCATCAAAAGAGGTGTCTTAAAAAGTTTCAAATGGTGTTGGAAAAGAGAAAAAGCTTTATGCAAAAAAGTGGTACAAGAAGGAGCTTGTCTAGACTGCGGCTTAGGCTTTTTTATGTCATGCTTGATGTCTTTTTGATAGTATGCTTAATAGTTTTGCTGTAGCATTACTTCTCTCAAATAACTGAGATTGCTTAATGAGCCTTTGAAAAAATCATACGTTATTTTTATCGTTTGGAAGCATTATTTTGGTTTTCTCCTTGATGCTTTATTTGGGTTGACTTGGCGCATGCTCACACATGTTAGACTCTTAAAAAGTCGCCAATAGCCTTTATGATCATTTAGTTTTTGACTTTTGATGCCATCTTATGCTTCTTTTAATGTCGCTTTGTCGCTTTGCATGATTATGGCCATTATTGCTCTCTTAGTTGGTCGCTCCCAGTCTTTTGCTAGCCCTCGCCTTGTACTGAGTATGAGCTCTACTCGTGCATACAACTCCTAAAAACCAAAGTTTTCCAAAGTGTCTACCATACATACCTACTAGCAATTTGCTATTCCAAGTAAATTTGACTTGCTTTTATTTTCTCTTCAAATTAAACTCTTACCAGTTTTATGCGAAAATTGGTTAGTAAAGCTCTCACGAACCAGAAGGCACACTTTACTTTTTCTTGTTCTTAAAAATTTGACATTGTGGTCTCTTATGTTGAGTTGTTATGCTTGCAAGTTGTAAGTTGGATACTAGCCCAACCATGCTGTCATGAGGCAAGCTTTCAACATTGCACTTCTTATTTGAGTTGATATCGTGATCTTTTGTTTATGGATGCCCGCGGTGTAAAATGAATTGGGAATCTTGCGGGGATCATGGAGTTTGTATATGTGTTAGGGAAACGCCTGGGCCGCCAATCTAAGCCATGCATAATTCATGGTGGAAATTTGCAGCATACCCATAGTGGACATTCGACGACGCATCTCAAAATAAAAAGCTAAACAAATGGCAAATAAAAGAGATGTCAAGGTGTTCATTGTCTGCTTGTCCTGTCATTTTGATGTGGACTTGTTCCATGTCATCGGGCACGAAGGTACCCCATTGGCGGTTCTCGATGATACATATATACTTACAATGACAAGAGCCTTGCTTGGGACTCTAAGTAAAGTAGCATGAGATTTGGGTACTCGTATTCACGGGACACGAGGTTTTCGACTTATGATTTGTCAAACATATGCATCATAATTGTTCTCGCATTAACTTTAACCATTCAAGATGCTTATAATGGGGGCAATGAGAGCTCAAAGCCGGTAAGTACCATAATTTTTGAAGGTCTATAAAACTTGCAATCACTGCTTCCCTCCGCGAAGGGCCTTTCTTTTACTTTTATGTTGAGTCACCACCTTCTATCTTTATGCACCATTAAGAGAGCATAGTTGTCATTCTTAGTATAATGTGCATTGTCCCAAAGTTTTTATTGATTGATTCATATTGTTGGTTTCACTTGTTCTCAAATTATTTGTATCTAGTCGCCCTCTTAAACTTGAAGGTGTCCTATACATTTATGTTTTGCTCTCTATGAAGGACAAGCTGAAAACCATTTGTATGTTTTTCCTTATGATTTGAACACATGTTTAACTTTCATTGTTTCATTTTCATGATCTTTTGTTTGTGTTCATTTGCATGTTTATAACATGGTTGCTAAGTCTTTATTGTCAAGATTATATCTTTCATGCCCATGTTTTAAGTTCTTTTGATCCCAGCTCACAAATGCTTGTGTAGGTGCATGTCACCTCAAAAATTATTCTTTTGTTATCACTTACCTACTCGAGGACGAGCAGGAGTTAAGCTTGGGGATGCTTGATACATCTCCAATGTATCTATAATTTCTGATGCTCCATGCTTGTTTTTACACTATTTGCCTAATGTTTCGTTACACTTCGTGGCACTTTTATGCATTTTCTGGAACTAACCTATTAATAAGTCGCCACAGTGTCAGTTCCCTATTTTCTGCTGTTTTTGTGTTTCAGAAAAGCTACACAGAAAATATTCTCGGAATTGGACGAAACAAGTTCCTGAAGTCTTATTTTTCCCGGAAGGTTCCAGAGAACCGAAGAGGAGTCGGAGGGGGGCCACGAGGGCCCCACACACCAGGGCGGCGCGGCCCAGCCCCTGGCCGCGCCCCCTATGTGTGAGGGCGCCTCGGTCCACCTCTGACGATGCCCCTTCGCCTATAAAGACCCTCCGACGGAAAAAACCTAAGTACCCCGATCAATTTTCCAGAACACATTGCGATCCGCCGCCGCCGTCGACCCGAAGATCGGGAGGGTCCAGAAGCTCTTCCCGGCACCCTGTCGGAGAGAGGAATCACCACCGGAGGTCTTCTTCATCGCCATGCTTGCCTCCGGAGCGATGAGTGAGTAGTCTACCTTGGACTATGGGTCCATAGCAGTAGCTAGATGGTTGTCTCCTCTACCATGTGCTTCATGTTTAGATCTCATGAGCTGCCCTACATGATTGAGATCACCGTTATGTAATTCTACATGTTTGGTTTGTTGGGATCCGATGAATATTGGTGTTATGATTGAGTTGCTATATTGAAATATATCTTATGTTATCTCTATGTTGTTTATGATCTTGCATGCTCTCCGTTGTTAGTAGCTATCTTGGCCGAGTAGTTGCTAGTGACTCCAAGAGGGGGTATTTATGCTCGATAGTGGGTTCATGCCTCTATTTAATCTGGGGGAGTGACAGAAACCTCTAAGGTTGTAGATGTGTTGTTGCTACTAGGGAGAAAACAACATTCATATGCTCAAGGGCATATGCTTTGTTTACATTACACACTTTGCTTAATGCAATTATCTGTTGTTCGCAACTTAATACTCATGGGGTGTTCGGATGATATCCCCGAGAGTGGATTATTAGTCATAGATGCAGTTGGATGGCGATCTATGTATTTTGTTATAATGCCCAGAGTAAATCGCATAGTGATCTTCTTGACATATCACGTTTATCTTTATTCTATCAATTGCCCAACTGTAATTTGTTTACCCAGCATGTGTTATTTATCTTATGGAGAGACACCACTAGTGAACTGTGGACCCCGGTCCTATTTCCATCATATTGCTATCACCTGTTTACTTTACTCGCACTATTTACTTTACTCGCATACTATTATCACTTTCCACTCGATACGCTCATACCCTTTGTTTCAAGCAAACCGGTGAGATTGACAACCTCATCGCAAGTTGGGAACAAAGTATTTGGTTGTGTGTGTACAGGTTCCGCGTTGCAGCTAGCAAAGCAAAGCTTGGACGAGGCGCCCTATAAATTGTCTGAAGCTGTCGCAAGCCAGTCCGCATCACCTTCAGTTATTTGTCTGCTCTTCTCCTGACCGACTTACCTTGGTTTCTTACTGAGGGAAAAGACTTGCCGCTGTGCTCATCATACTTTCCGCTTGGAGTTTCCCAACTGCCTAGCCATAATAATAATCAACTACACGCCAGCCATCACGTTTCCCTAAAAATGGCATGCGGTGTGGTTCTGGCCTCTCCATATTTATTCTTGTTGAAGCTTCATGTGTAGTTGGAGTTTGTCTTCATGTTAGGCGACGGTGCCTCACGAGGCTAGTGGCTTGGAGGCGAGTTTTTGGTATGTGTCTTGCCAACGGTGTGGTGCAGCGATGAGGGAAGTGGGTGCGGCATGGGATTGTGCAGCGCAGTCAGGGTGACGCGCAATGCCATCTGTGACGGAGCAGAGGTATCGTGGCCCCCCTCTTCATCCATGTGTCATGTTCAATGTCCGCCTAGGCGGCATGGAGCATTCCAACCTTCGTTCTTTCCTCTGCCCTTTTGAATTTCGTCCGATCCGGGGGGAAAGTTGTTCCCCTGATGTGTTGTCTTTATTGGCCATTGTCGTGGTACTAATTTCCACTTCCGGATTTTCTGTTGTTTGTCGTGCATCTCCAGCCTATTCATGCTTCGTCTATAGCTCCTCCAATTCCTCTATGGCCGCCATGGGGATTGCCACTATAGGGGATGGTTGAGGACTGGTCCAACGCGGTGTTTTGGCAAGGTGTGAAAGGGGAGCGGCGTGGGGCCAGGGCAAAAGTTCTGCCCAGTTGGTCTGGTGTCAGCGATGATGACACCCATGGGTACCATTCCCCTTCTTTGAGGCGTCGTTGATGTGCCTCTGCATAGCTTCGTTTCTTGGTCTTGTGTTTCTAGGTGAAAACCTCGCCCCTCCCAGGGCAGGCGACGATGACATTCTGGTGCCTAAGAGGTGTCGCCTTGAAACCTAGACTCGCGATAGTTTGTTCTGCACTTTTGGTGGTGTCCGTATGCCGGTGGTAATGTTCGAGGAGACGATGTCTTGGTGATCCCGATGAAGGTGGTGGTTGGATCCGGAAACATTCTTAGTTCTTCAAGTGTAGAGGTTGAAGATATCAAGCCTTGTGTTTGATGTAGTGTTTCTCTCTGTAATTAGACGTTTTTCTTCTCTCTTGTACCTCTATTGTATGTTGGTATCCCAGCAGGCTCGTTGTGTGTCTCTGGCCGGTTGAGGCTTCGTTAATTCAAAGCTGGGCTCTTGGAGGAAAAATGCTTTTAGCTCCCGGGCTATCTGGAGCCTTGTTTTTGGACCTTCGAAAAATTCAAATTTCATAGGTTCTAAAAAAATTAGAAGACAATACCTAGAGGTAGCCAAATATATACACTACGATCTTGCAAATTTTCAATATGAAATACCTTGTTGTGTTGTCTCATGAAAAAAGACAAATTAGATAAATTTTGGAAGAAAAAAGTGACAGTGTTCATGCTCCTAGATATGTTCTCTTTTTGTTATTATTTTCGAGGATAGAATACAAGATATTTCATATTGCATTTTTGCACGGTGGTAGTGTATACCGCTGGCTCCATCCAGGTATTTTTCTGATTTTTTTTTACATTTAAATTTGATTTAAATTTTTTTGAAAAAATAGGCTCCATGAAGCGCATGTGCCAAAACGACACACTCGGCTCTTGGAGCCTTATATCTAGATAAAACAACACCGGCCCTCTTGCTATCTGCGAATTTCCATAGGACATTAATCTAGGCATGTGTTTTGCACCCCCTTCAAAGGGAGGACCAAAGATGGCGGCAGATGCCAGATGGTGACTGAAAACTCAAGGAAAATAGTAGCAAGGAAATGAACACGGGTCTGGTTTGCTGCCACTTGGTTATTCCAAATTCAGGTACGGTCTGTTGCTACGTTGTACTACGAAACATGTATTGCTCAGCTTGGCGATCGCATCAGAGCGTGGAATGCAGGTAAGTAACGAGATGTCCCGTCCCATACGCTCAAGTGTCATTTTGGTCGTTATGCCATTGCCATGCCGTCTTCTCCACAGCACCGCTCAGCGCACATACACACGCCACAACAACGTGCGTACTCCTCTGCAGCTGGCGCGCGCTCTTTGCCTAGCTAGGCCCCTAGCTTAACTATAAATTGCCGTCAACCGGACCTCCTGAATCCCATTGTCTACTGCGCCAGATCAGTGTACGTACGTCCTAAATTCAAACAGCAAACATCGCTGTTGCTTCTTGCTCCCTGGCTATGGTGGCTTTCATGGCCGCTTCGGTCCTGGCGGCGGCGGCGGCGGCGACTGTGCCGGCGATGTACGTGTTCGGCGACTCGCTCGCCGACGTCGGGAACAACAACTACCTGGTGACGCTGCTCAAGGCGGACTTCTCCCACAACGGGATGGACTACCCGGGGGGGCAAGGCCACCGGCCGCTTCAGCAACGGCAAGAACTCGGCCGACATCCTTGGTGCACACTGCTAATTCTTTCCTACTAGCTTGCAGTCTCTCATCTCTCATTTCTTTTCGGTCCAAGTAGACGGACTCTGATATAATGCACTGAAATTTTGACCCGAAACAACTTAGGCATGCGTACTGGCGTGCCAGAGACGACCAGAGGTTTTCCATGAGTACATAAAACTGACATATAGCAAAGAGGTGGCCTGGTGAAATGATAAAAATAACTAAGAAATACACAAGCCACTTTCAGGTATTTAAATTAAAGAGAATATATATCTGAATGTTGCTTAACTGTGAATGGGTTTTGGTCGGTCAGGAAATCCGGTTACCGTCCGGTAACCAGCTTTCTTGTGAACCCATTTTTTAAAAAATAAAAATAACGAGAACCCTCAGTAAGTGGTCATATCAAGAAAATTGCATTCAAAAATTTGTTTTCAAATTTCTTCGTAACCTATCAGGATTTTCCGGTAACCGGAAATCGGAAATTTTCTCTGTCGAGAACCAAAACCCTGACTGCGATACATGTGCTTGCAGCGGAGAAGCTCGGGCTAGCGACCTCGCCACCATACCTTGCCTTGTCCTCGAGCGGCAACGCCAACTACGCCAATGGCGTCAGCTTCGCTTCTGGCGGCCCAGGGGTCTCCAACGCCACAAACAAGGTATGTATCGAAGGCTACCGATCTTGTCTGCATTGCAAAGCATACTGATCAACTAGCAACCGGCCGGAGAGACTGACAAGTGAAATGGATCACAGGATCTGTGCATCACCATGGACAAGCAGATCGAGTACTACTCCACGGTGTACGCGTCCATGGCGCGGAGCCTCGGGCAGGGCCAGGCCGCGAGGCACCTGGCCAAGTCCATCTGCGCCATCACCATCGGCAGCAACGACATCATCAACTACGCCAAGGCCGACGCCGCCGGCGGCGGCACCACCAGCCCCTCTCAGCAGCAGCAGTTCGTCGACGCGCTGGTCCTGCCCCTCGCCGGCCAGCTGCAGAGCCTGTACAACCTCGGCGCGCGCAAGGTGCTGTTCCTCGGCCTGGGGCCGGTGGGGTGCTGCCCGTCGCTGCGGGAGCTGAGCTCCGCCAGGGACTGCAGCGTTGTTGCCAACACCATGGCCGCGCTGTACAACGAGGCGGCCGGGGCCGTGCTAAGCGGCATGGCAGCGCGGCACCCGGACCTGCATTACGCGCTCTTCGACTCCGCCGCCGCGCTGCAGCGGTTCCTCGACCGGCCGGCGGAGTACGGCTTCGCCGAGGTGAAGGCGGCGTGCTGTGGTCTTGGGGACATGAACGCCAAGTTCGCCTGCACCCCGCTCAGCAGCTACTGCGCCAACCGCTCCGACCACCTCTTCTGGGACTTCTTCCACCCCACGGAGGCCACCGCGGAGAAGCTCGTCGGCACCGCCTTCGACGGGTCGGCGCCCTACATCTTCCCCGTCAACCTAAGGCAGCTCAGCGCTATGTAGGCTAGCTTGATCCATCTCCCTCTACGACGACGGATTGTGCATGTTTCCACATGATACATAGAAGGAAATCAAAATTATATTGCAGTTAGCTTGGACTTTCTCACGCACATCACATTCGACAAATACGCCAACGCAAGAGTAAATAGAAATGTTGAAACTTTAAACCTGCAAATAGCTCCCCAGGACCCCAACTCCGAACGAGTAGATGAGATGAAGACGAAAGCATAATCTCGCATTGCAAGTTCAATTTCACACGCATTGTACTAGCGCCCCGTATCCACTTTCCACGCCAACACCACAAACATTTCACATGGCGGTGCGAGGAGCAATTAGTGACTTGTTTTAGTATACAGTTTGCAAAAACGTTGCTCTGTCATGAGCTTGTCACCACGGTAACAAACAACGGCAGTGAGCAGAGTACCCGGGAGGGAAGGATGGCAAAAACTGAGCAAGAGGAAGAGGAGAAATGACCCAGCAAACGAGCCAACGCAACAAATATAAGAACTGGCAAAAGATGCAATGAAGAACTACTTAGCGCGAGAAGCCTCCGTTTGAAAAAATTAAAGAGCAAGGAGGCAAAGGAAGCATATTACGTAATTCCACAGAAACTAGTAACACATTCGCTATGTCCTACTGAGGGGCACCACAAGGTTTTTCAGTCCAGCATCTGGAAAAGAAGGAAGCACTGGTTCCACCGAACCCTATAACATCTGCAGTAGATCAATACAGCAATTCCTACACGTCAGACATTTTATTGCTATGGTATTAGCACCAACCACACACTAAATTAAAGCGGTTTCTTTTTATCTCCGTCCTTGATGTAACTCATACAACACCGTGAATTGAAATGTATCAAAAGAAAGAAAAAGAAATACAGAAAGAGATTACATCTTGCTCACTCATTTTCTACTTGCACTCTCCCAATTGCGGGTAGCGAACTAGGGGCAAACAATGGAGGATTAATACAAAGGTTACAAAGGTCTGATTATTCATTAAAAAAGAGGAGTTGAACAAAGAAGAATGTGGTACCATCGCAGGAACCCCATTGGGCATAGGAAGAATCGGCATCTGCTACCACCATCATGCCTTGAACTTGGCCATCATTGGGAGCATAGACCCAAGGAACACTGGCCTTGAAATTCCAAGCCATCAAAGAAGAGATGAGCGCACCCCAACCGACCACATTGATAGCGAGTTCACAGGTGCACATGGATGCTTGTGAGATTATGAGCACCGATCATCTGAGCAAGCATAAACATCTTTTGAAACGATGTTTGCGTACTTATGGATGCTGTTTACTTGAAATTACTAAAGTAAATGTTCATAAACCATTAAAGTCTGATACACAAACAGATTCCACCTTTTTATGTACTGCCATGACCAAATTAAAACAAAGACTCGGCAGTACAAAAGGTGGCAATGCATCTCATAGAAATGCTTAAAAACAAAAAAGAATACCATAAAGGAAAGATCATAACCAGCAGTAATACAGTTTTAACTTACATGACAAAAACAACAGCTTAGGGACACAACCACTAACAAAGAAATGAAGCAGGACGAATATATTACCTAGTTGACCAAAACCATGTCATCTCCAGCAGCCTTGGCAGCAACAGCTTCTAATTGTCTCCATGCTGACTCTCGTTGCTCCTCCAGTTCTTCGGCTTTGGCCTGTTTCTCAAGGTACTGCTGCTGGCACTCTTCAAATAGCTCACTATCCATGTCCAAAAACATCTTGCGCACATTTGCGGTGAGGCCATGAACAGCTTGATTCCAGTGGCTCTGTATGTTCCTCTCAAGTGCTTCAAATATTATTGGAAATATAACACCACGATTTTGGGCGATCAAGCTTACGATGTGATCATTGTTCCACAAGAACAAAGCCCGCTCAGCAACCTGCCCCAAAAATTCAACATCAGCAATCAAGCAAAATATCAGATAAATGAAGTGGCTATGCATAACAAAAATAAACAATGCTTGCAATCAAACTTAGTTCTTAAAAGAAAGAGCAAGAAGATGCAAAGAGATAATGTCATGCTCTGGCGTAGCATGTATTATATGACTCCAGTGAGCTGTTCTTTTTCAGTAGGTGACCTATATAGCAACAAGTATACCACTAGCACTAGCCATTTTTGGGGTACAGGGGATCAGAGTGACTGATACCACGCCTAAACAAAAAACACCTTATGCTGCAAGCAATTATAGTTTACTTATATAATAGTCCAAAATGAAGCTGATGAAATCAATATTGCTAAAAATGCCATGAAAGATAGCACATTTGGTGACATATCACTGCCACTGTTTGGGCAAATTTGTATGTGTGTGTGTGGGGGTGGGGGGAGTCCTAAACATACTGACTTAAATGCAGAGTGAAGAAACCCAGTTGCATGCACCGCTGTCACTAAGTGGGCATACGGCAATCCTAATATCAATAACTTAACAAAAAAAATCTAGATGGGCCTTCTGAATCTCCAAAAACTAAAATAAACCAAGAAAAACGAATTCAAAAAAAACCTCGGTGGCCGCATATCCACAACTACATACAGAGAAAACAGATATTTCCGTACGTGGAATCATGGATCAATAAAACACGAGTAGTGCCAAACCACGGTGATGAGTACAAAAAGGTTAGGGGGTGAAAGAACCACAGTGCAGCGAGGAAAAGGGAAATGAAAACAGACAAGGTGCCAAGAATGGAATTGCAATCCACTTGGGCAGCTGCGCCCTGCACAGGGGTCCTCGCAATGGGACCATGGACACAATTTAGCTTCCCTAACAGCCAAAATATTGTACACACCTACTATACGAGGTGTGCAATATATCGCATATGGGGTAGGAGAATAAGGAGGAATTTCATGATTTCATGATAAAGAAATTATATTTTCGTAGCTTAGGAGTATAACATCTACTGTTTAGATTAGGCCTCAAGGAAGTGTTTGGGTTCAGGCCAATTCCACACTTGTTGCAACTCGAGAATGGTTTAGAATTTAGACCGTTGTTCTCCAATGAAACCCACTAACATTGAATCATGTAAAATTACTGAACAACATAAGATAATGCCCATAATTGCAGAATCCTTCGAAAATGAACTGGAATTAACATGCATCTAACTCTAGCGTATAAGAACATGCATCTAACTCTAGCGTATAAGACGTAACAGTTAAGTTCTTGGACATTTAATCCACTGTTCCAAGATAGTACACTTCTTAAGATGCAGAGCTCAGTTTGGAGTTAAAAAAAATCTAAAATGGATATAATTTCAGAAAACTCGAAAGCCTAGAGATAGAAATATACAAGATGTCTTGCAACTTGCAAACCTTATAGTTGTTCTTAATTGCTTGTAACTAATTCACCTTTGAATAAAACATACAGGATAAATATAGCTGTAAGTAACTAAAATTGCTAAATCACCAGCAAAAGAGGTCAACTTGTAAAAAACTAACTACAAAACTAATACGAAGCCACATTCTAGTGACGAAGAACTTAACTCACATGGACATATCCAAAACCCAAAGTCGAAAAAAATGTTCCTCATTCTCTCTACCCACATGCAGACTTCCCTCTTAGTAATAGTGGAACCATAAATTCACCCCCAAAACTGGTCGCGCTAAGTTAGATGGTGCAGATCTGCATTAAATTTGTATTCCTATCATATATAGGTATAATAGGAATTTGTTCGGATCAATCTAGATAAATAATGTAATCATTTGCATGAAAAGAGGCCGGCGTGAGACCCAGGATTCAGACATTCAGTTTGTATCGATCAATGTCTAAACAATTTATCTATAATCCAATGAACAAAAGAAACAATCAAACTAGACATCACAAGAAAGAGCAAGGGTAGGTTGATCTAGGAGAAAATGCTGTGTACATCTACCTGACATAGCTGCATTAAAATTAAATGCAAATCAAAGTCTTTTATCATTCTATTCAATCCATACATAACCCACAGGCATCTCTACTACACTCAAGCTGCTGAAGGTGATAGCATATCTACACGTGATACTTCCACAATAATGTGGAAAACAGCAGCATGCAGTAGTGCTTAAAAGTTCTCAACGTTTTTCAAGCTTCTGCGCTAAAAACTCAAAGGAAACCAAAAATAAAAAGCTTCTGAAAGATGCAGATTGGGAACCAGGGCCACAAAATGGTATACAAGATATATAGGACTAATAAATGAGCCATCCTATCTAATCTCGGCATATGATTCTTGCCACAATAACAGAAATGCCTAGTACAGCACCCATAGTGAGTGCAATATTTCAATACTGGATCTTTGATTAACAGACACTATGTGCTGTTACGATGAAGAGTATATAAATTTTCATTAAATCTCAATAAGACTCCAAATAACCACTTGTCATATAGGCATCAAAATTAACATCGAACGGTGGTGATTAAATCAGGAAATCTAAGGTACCATAGGCCATCAATTGCACACCAGGAATAAAACAAGTCATGGGCAACCACTTCTGGACATGTGTAAATTACAGTTCAAAGTTACAATTTTAGCACAAGCATCGGTAACAGCCTGTTCGTTCTACAAATAATTATTGCCCAATTTGTGTTCCACTGTAGCAGCAAGGTTGCTTGTTTATCATACCCAGTGCAAGCCAAGCAGAACACCACTGTGACAAAATAACTCGTTTTCACACACACACCTCCAAAAAAAAGTTGGTCCATTCTTGGCGCAAACATGGATGTAGGAAGATGGCAGCCTTTTCATATCTCACCAGATGATACTCTACATTAGGAGCTAAAGATTGGCAGGAAGCACAAGACAGACTACATACAAAAAGAAGGGGTTTTCCTAGCACCTTAGATCATGCAAAGTGTTTTTGAGCACGTAAGAGTTATGACAAAGAAGCGCATTTCCAATCGTACTTATATGGCACATTTCCTCATAGAGTTAACATAAACAAACATGGAACAGACTTGCCTAGATAACCATATAGTCGTGAAGAAATGTGACAATGAGTAGATATAAGATAATCGAACCCAAGAACATACCTGGAAGTGGGAACTGTTAAGGCAGCGTCCGATCTGCTTAAACAGCGGCACCATGCACCGCTGGAACTCAGCAGGCTGCGTAGCCTCGAGCACTTCCTCGAGCTCCCCTAAGAACAGCACCTCCTTCTGGCAATTTATGACTGGCCAGTACTTGAGCAGGCCCCTGATGACAGCATCGGCAAGTTTGTAGTCCTTCTCGACGAACTGGACAATACAATAGGACAGCTGCTGGTGGTAGATGGCGACGGACTTGGGCTTGTGCAGCGGGATGAGCGCGCGTCCTAGGAAGAGCTTGTGCTCCTCCTTCATGGGCAGGGCGAAGCCATTGATTATGCTACCGAGGATCTCAAGGAGCTCGCCAATACCGTTGTGGCGCTCGGTCTCAAAGATGAACCGATAGAAGACATTATTGATAGCCTTGCGGATAAACGGGCGGTGCACCATGAACTTGCCGTAGATGCGGTGGAGCACGGTCTTGAGGTACTCGCGCTCGCGGGGGTCCTCGGAGTCGAAGTGGTCGAGGAGGCGGAGCACGAAGGCGTGGTCGACGTAGCGCTTGGCGACCTTGGTGTCGGTGTCCGGGGACACGACGTAGCGGAGCAGGAGCTCGTAGACGAGCTGGAGGTGCGGCCAGGCGGGGTCGAGGTAGGGCTCCTCCTCGTCGTCCGGGGTGGCGTTTGGGTCGATGGACGCGGCGGACTCGTGCAGCGCGGGGGGCAGCGGGCGGAATATGTTGGCGGAGATGGCGGCGATTAGGGCCTCCTGGACGTTGTCGGGGAGGCGCGCGGGCGCGTTGGCGTTGGCCGCGGCGGCGGGGGCCTGGACGTAGTCGACGAGCTCGAGGAGGGCCTGCCGCTTGGCCTCCTTCTCCCTGGGGTGCTTGAGGGAGTCGGAGAAGTCGAAGAGCGCGGCCACGAGGCGCAGCTTGCGGAGGAGGAGCCCCGGGCGGTCGGCGGCGGCGACGTCGCGGAGGAGCGGGAGCGGCTCGAGGAGCGGCGGCGACGCGCCGGAGGCCGGGACGGGCGGGAAGGCGGAGGGGGCGACGTGCGGCGAGGTGGGCGAGGACGGCGTCGGGGCGGAGGCGCGGGAGGCGTGGTTGACGGTCACGGGCGCGGCCGCCCCCCCGGCGCCGCCGGACGAGGAGGAGGACGGGGCCGCGGGGCGGGCCGCGGCGTCGGCCCCTTCGGAGCGCGTCCCCTTGCGGGCGCCGCGCTTGATGATCTTGAACATGGCGGCGGCGGAGGCGGAGGCGGAGGATTGGGAGATCGGCGGTGGATGGATGGATCGATCGGTCGATCAATTCGACCCCCTTCTCCTCCCCGTGGGGGATTTGGGGATTTGGTGGGGGTGGGGCCGGGTGGCAGCGGCGGAGGGGGGAGGTGGGGTCAGCCGGTCAGGGGCGGCGAGCGGAGGAGCGGGGGAGGAGGCGCCATGGTGGTGATTTGGGGGAGGAAGAGACAGGAGGACGGACACAGGAGGATCAAAGGGGGAAAGGAGACAGAGGAAGGGGAGGCATGTGTTTTTTTTTTTGGTTTCCTAGAGAATGATTTATTTGGTCGGTTTTACTGTGCATATTTATTTTGAAGAACTGAAAAAACTTATTAGTGCCTTTTAATGGCTGGAAAAATTGCAGTAGTAATTTCCATCTTCTTTCAAATTTCAACTTCTGATTCCAAGTGTTTGAAAATGAAATTTGGTATTGATTTTTGTATTGTATGCGAACTGGCGATGAGTTTATTTTTCTAATAATAGGAACTTAAATTCACGTCTGTCGGACAGATGGCTAGCTTGTAGATCCACTACGCTAACCAAGTTAGCATATTCTCACTTCTTGATTTTTAGTTGTTTCCTATTGATTGGTGTCTCGTGATACACACTATAAATCCCACTTGGATTTGATAGGGGAAAATGATGGTAGTGCTTTGAAGAAGAAAAAAGGCCAACCTTATATTTTATGCCACACAATAGCACCAAATGAGTTCCTTGGAATGGGGTTTGTTTTTCTTCAAGATTTGCAAAGATGCAATCTCATGAAAAAATAGGGTTGCCTCACACTTAATGTGAAATTTCTTCATTTTTTCGCATAGCAAATTGTGTCGTTTTTGTTTATTATAAGTTCATCACAATCTTGTACTTTCTTATTTCTACCTTTTATAAGATTGACTAGTTGCTCTCATGTGAATGTTAGTGGCGACAAAGTAGATTATTATTTATCTTATTTCTAAGGGAAGATGGAGTTTGATATTGTTCATGCCCGGGTCCAATTGGAAGGAAGGAAAACCAGGACGGCGAACTTTTTGGATAAGTCATACGCAAGGACCCACTACAGATGTAGAGACGGCGACAGGTCTCGAGTCAGTGGCTATGATTGCCGACATCTACAAGAGTTTTCTCTCTTCCTACCACCTTGAAGCTGTCCAGGTCAATACAATTTGAACAAACGAATAAAAGAAAACAAAAAACTCATTCCACAAGTCCAATTCACATCATATGACGGAGACGCACAAGACGTTGTCTTGCAGATCAGGACTAGCAGAAGACGCCTATGAAAGTTCACTCATCGATTCTGCTTCCGGCGAACATTTCCTGTGAGAGCTCAATTCACCTATGCCTGCTTCTGGAGTACATTTTCAGTCACTGTTACTGAAATATAACCTCAGCCAATCCACCATGAAAGAGCAACTGGATTTCATAATTCAGAACCATTATAGCATGCAGAACTACAGAAAGTAGTAGTCAGCAAGGTAGCCCAACCACCAATAACGAGAGCATGACGATTCAACTCAGCATCAAAACAGTCTGCTGCATAAAACTTAACCACTGGTAGTACCATCTGTAATACAGAATAGAGATAACCAGCCCCAGAGTACTCATTAAGCATTCAACCATGCCAGACTGAAAACATTAAAGTGCAAATACATAACTTGATTGTAACAGATTCACTAGAAGCGATCCTCATAGCGTCCTCCTCCCCTGCCGGGGCGATCGTAAGGCCCAGGCCTCTCCCTGTAACTCCCTCCGTCATAGCGAGCAGGCCCTCCACTGCCGTAGTCGGCAGCACCCCCACGCGGACCATCCCTGTCATAGGCACCTCCGATACCGCCCCTTGGGACATCCCTGTCATATGCACCGCCCCTTGGGCCACTCCTGTCATAGGCGCCGCTGCCACGCACCGGGTCTCTCTCATAGCTTCTCTCCCGCTCCCTACCATATCCTGCGCTTGGCTGATAGCGATCTGGAGCTCCATACCTGTCTGCACCAAAGCGATCACCTCCAGCAGGGTATCTGTCACTGGCATAACGGTCACGACCCCCATCATACCTGTCTCTGCTGTCAATAGGGTCACGATATCCATAACGGCCACTATCATAGCGGTCATCCCCATAACGATCAGCAAACCTATCTGATCCAGAAAAGCGGTCTCCCCTGCCACCGCCACCACCACCACTGAACTTGGAAGGGAAACGCCCAGATCGACCACTGCCAGGATTAGGGCAGTCACGAGCCCAATGACCAGAGCGGCCACACTCAAAGCAGTTGCCAGGGAGTGGACCATCACCCTTAGCACCACGATAATCCCCACGTTCTCCCCCACCACCGCCGCCGCCACCACTGGTGTACCGGGTGTCATCTGTATTCATCTTAGGCTCAGCTCTGTTCACTGAAATGGTACGACCATCCAACTCTTTGTTGTGCATGTCACTGATAGCTTCCTCAACTGCTCGTGGATCAGAAAACGTCACAAAGCCAAAGCCACGGTGACGGTTTGTGTGTCTCTCCAGCATGATCTACAAAAACAAAAATATTCAAGAATCAGGCTACATACAGAGCCAGGCAGAATGTAGGGAGCATCTCCCCATGTTAAAATGTAGGGATGGAGCAGAGGGCAAAATTATTGAATTTCAATAAACAATTATATGGATTCAGTTACAATAGCATTTCAAGTTAGTTTGTTTGGAACTGTAGCATACAACAACTTATAAAAGACTTGCAAAACAGAAAAATGGATTTCCTTTTTTACTTTGACAATGTAAGAGAAAAAACAATGACATGCAGCTAAGTCTCGTACAGAGAAACATGTTTGAGCCAAGCATATAATGGTAAGCATCTCCCAACGTTTATATTCAGGGATGTAGCAGAAGGCAAATATATTGAATTTCAGTACATATAATAATATGGGCTCAGTATGAATAAACAGTTGCAACATTTCAAGTCATAGTTTGTTGGAAACTGTGGCATACAACTAATAAAAAACTTGCACACACAGAAAATTGGCATATTTCTACTTTGACAAGGTAACAGAAACATAACAATGTTGTATTAAGCTGCGAGTCCATAGCAGCTAAGTCTCCTAACCCATGTTTTTCTTGTGTGGAATGATGAAGAACCATAATAAGCTAAGAAAATGAAATATAATCACTGCATTCATAGATAAGAATCACTTGCAGACAAAATTAGGATGATTAGGATGATTGACAGAAAACAAAATCATTACCTTTAGAGCAGTACAGAGATTAGGTCATTCAGAGTTTCAATAATTCAATAGACAAATGAAAACTGCCACATAGCTGGGTATAACTGAGCTATCTTTGTGACTGAGCAGATCCGAAAACAGCAAAGCTCATTGTCACTGACAAGCAGTTGGGAAAACAAACATCAATCAACACTGGCTACTCCATCCAAACAATCGTTGCTGCTACCACTTTCTTCTGTTACCCCTACCTACTAGATTCCTCTTAGGAAATTCTTTAGTGTTTGGATTCCTAAGGCACATATCATACTAAACCAACTGTATCACACTAAAAGATGAGAAGAAATCAACTTCAGTTGCCACAAAAACATCACCAACCAGGCATATATTAATTTTCACTTCAACTGAGTAGTGAATTACTGTGTTGAAAGCAAAACAATAGAATTCTCAGACCCATCAGTGATTTCCAAAACACTGTCATGCTGGTCTGGTCGATAAGCTCACAAGAGAATCTTCAGATGTAGCAAAATAGCACATGAAGTTCACAGGCAGCAATATCCAACAAGCGCAATAGGACGAAGGTGTGGGTTAGTTGGGATAACTGCTAACATCAAATGTTGCTTCAGCAGCTATCCTTCAGGTATCGTTCAATGAGCACTACATGATATACAATGCAGTGTTCCCCTACAGTAAAGGTATCAAAAAAAAATGCAGTGATGCACCACAAACAAATCTGGAATTTCAGGTCAACTGAGTTTTCATCACAAAAATTACCAAATTACCAACTTTTTTCACACAATTTACTTGTTGGATGCCATGATGCAGCTTAAAATATTTTTTGGTAGCCAATAATATGAACAGTACAAACATGTTTTAGCACTCAACTTGTCACAAATGGCTATGCATACGATCCAAAAGGCACCAAAACAACTCAAAACAATGAATTTACATGACTATGATGTGCATGCTGATAAATGAACATGTGTGCCAAGAAATGCAGCCAGAACATTATTATAGGAAAATAAAGGTCCACCATGCTCTCTAACAAACTATCAGCAAAAAACAGAACAATTTTTAGCCTAGAATATACAGAGTACGCACTCATATCACAAAAAGAAAAAACATGCCAAACGATATGCAGATTTCTAATTGCAGGGATGCCATAGGACATTAAATGAGAAACATGGTCACTGAATACTAAGCACAAAGTCACAAACAAAAACATACAGAAAGATTATTATGTATATTATCAGCTAACCAAATCAGATTAACATGGAAGATTGAAAACTGTTGTCATGTTTCCATCAAACAATGAACTGCCACAGTTGACTGATCCCCACGGCACATTTAAAAGAGCAACCACTGAACATTCTGTCAAGCCTCTTCACAACTGCATACTATAGACTGGTGTGGGCATAAATAGAATATCAAAGTGGCAAGGTATGCAGAGAACCCCAAAAGACACAGAGCAAGCTGCAGGTATTCTGTGCCAAGTAATACCAAGACAAATGCACAAAACACCTTGTTCCTTCTATCAGACCACAAGCTGAATGAATATGTCAGAACACAGTCAGTAGCAAGATCGATCAAGTGTCCCCTGATTACTGGATCAATTATCACGGCCTCACAGGTCGCAATGTCACCTCAGGCATCTAACTGTAGCGAACAGCATCAGCATGACATCTTGGCAAACAAATTTAGACCCTAAGTTTTCCCTCACAGTGCAGTAAATAGCTGCTTTCTTCGCACAACAACAACTCACAGATGTTCTCTGAAAAGCTGATCTTTTAACAGCCAAACAAATCCCTGTTCTATCTGACTTCACAAATGTGCCAGCTCATCTGGATTCACAAAACTATGAATAGCTGATAAAGACCACTATCAGAACCAGCAATGGAAGCTAGAAGAAAAACAAGAATTGTGAGCATTCCTGTTGTGGCCAAAACTAAAGAATACAAACATACAGTGTCGATATACAAACTATCATTAGCGATAAATTCCAGTAATAGCTTTTGTTTATTATACATAGTAGAAAATAAGATGTTTCATTGTGTATTTAGGAAGATTTTGAGCATACACGTTTATTTTCTGATAAAGTGGAAAACCACGCAGCTGTTTGCCCTTATAGAGAACTGAGCTAGCGCTAACTAGCGGAAGCAGTTCTTTCATCTCTTTGTGCCTTGTTCAGATCCAGGCAAGTTCAAGAAACTTGCATGAACCTAATGCAAAGGAATAAGAAAAGCAACCCCCTTTGACCAAGTACATCAGATTCACCTTTACTCACCCACAGATCTATCAACTTCGTCGGCAAACTAAAAGCAGAAGCATACGCAGCAGATGATACGGGGCAACGCGGAGAGGGTTCGTTACCTGGGCGTCGACGACCTTGCCGAAGCGGCGGAAGGCGTCGGAGAGCTTGCGCTCGTCGGTGTGGAACGAGAGGCCGCCCACGAAGATCCGGCTGTCCTCCTTGCCCGCCATTGCCGGCACCTCTGTCTGGCCTCGTCGGTTTGTGGGGGAGTTAGGGTTTGGGTTGGAAGAGGAGACGACGGTGAGGTTGTGGCGGAACCGGTAGCGGCAACAAGAAGGGGAGAAAGAGAAGAGAAGCGAGCGCTAGGGTTTCGGTTCCGGTCGGTTTGTTTTGCGTTCGCTACCTGGGCCATGGGCCGCTAGTATTTCTATAAGGCCTTGTTTAATTTCTATGACATGATGATATCATTTCATTTTGAAAAATCCACATAAATGATAGGGTAGCCAATAGGTATTAAGGTAGGCATGAGATGAGAACCCATAGAATTCCAAATGAATTCCATAACCAATTTCTTGGCAGCCAAACAAGTAATTGTTAGAATCATAAATGAATTCTTTGATTCTAGCCCCAAATGATGAGAGCCAAACAAGCCCTTAGGGTATTTGGTCAGGGTGCAAGTGGGAGCGGGCTCTCCGCGGCACCGCAAACCCAAGCCCTCCTAATCAAGTACGTGGGGGCCTGCATCAGACGTGTAGGAATTTGCGGGAATAAGCGGTAATTCCGCGGAGGCCACTTTAATCCCGCTTAACTACTCTGCGAAAGCCCCACGATGCTGCTCATCGACGCTAATCGCTCGGCCGAGTCCTTTGCCACCGCCACATGGCAGAGGATAGCGAGGCTGTCGCTGGCGCCGGCGCCGGAGAGACGAGACCGCCGCTGTGCTGGGCTCGCAGGTACCTATACCCGCCCATGACCCTGACGTGCTCGACGTAATGTCCAGCGATGCCGCCAAGGTGCTGGGGCCGCCGGGCCGGGCTCGGCTCTCGCGAGGACGAGCGGCGGTGGCATGCTCTAGTCAGGGAAGCGATCGCCGCTACGCGATACCTCTCCGTTTGCGGCGGCGTTGTGTTCTCGCTATCTCGCACCAGTCGGAGAATAACCTGCCCGAGTGGGTCGTCGGCGACGAGACAAGGGTGTTCTTCTTCTGCCTACACATGGTGGGCATTATGTTGTGCCGCCAGCCGTGCGGCTCCGCCAGTCGTGCGATGGAGCCGCTCTGGGGCATCTCTCGTTCTCAGTCAAGAGCTGCAGTGTGCGTGAGGAAGTGTAGCAGAAGTGTCAAGTACTCAAATTTCAGGTTCATATGGGAAACCGCAATCGCCGCCGGCGTGGCGAGCAAGGCCGCCAGGAGGGCCAGCATAAGAACATGGAGCCTTGCGCTCAGAGCCATCGATGAGATCGATCGAAAACCTGTAGATGCAATTGGACTACTCCAAGGATTGATGATTCATCGAGCAAACAGCCTAAGAGGACGGAAGAAACAGAGTAACAGGCATCTCTAAATTTGTCTGCTGAAATATCTGCGTACATGTGGGGGCCCGCATAAGTCAGAATAGTTTTTACGGCCTACGGCGGCGTTTCGTTCACACATTGCGGGCTCATGCAGTGCACAAGCGGGCCCCCGCGTATAGTCCCGCTTGCACCCTTAGTATTTGGGCTGGCACACTACCCGGCCTCCGTGTTTTTCTAGGGTTTTAAGGGTATATAAGCAGCTAGAAGATTTCCTTTATCATCCCTGATCACAACACCCTCTCTTCTGGTTTCTTGATTGAATGCGTCCTCACCATTCACCCACGCAAAACCCTCCCTAGATTTCTACCAAGTACTCTCCCTCCCCTTCTGTCATGGGCATGTCGCACGGACAAAATTGGTGACCAGCGTTTGGATGATGAGAACCATTTGATTCACCGGTTGCACCGTTCCTCCCCCCCATGAACCTTTTGGCGTTGAATCCACAAAATGTATCATGCAGTAGTGATGATCACTGATGCGTGGTTCATGACCAGCCCGTTGGGAACCCCAAGAGGAAGGTGTGATGAATATAGCAGCAAGGTTTTCCCTCAGTTAAGAAACCAAGGTTTGTCGATCAGGAGAAGAGCGGGCAAAACGACTGAAGGTGATGCGGACTGGCTTAGCGACAGCTTCGGACAATTTATATATGGTGCCTCGTCCAAGCTTTGCTTTGCTAGCTGCAACGTGGAACCTGCACATACACAACCAAGTACTTTGTTCCCAACTTGCGATGAGGTTGTCAATCTCACCGATTTGCTTGAAACAAAGGTTATGAGCGTATCGAGTGGAAAACAGTAGAAGTATGCGAGTAAAGTAAACAATGCGAGTAAAGTAAACAGACGATAGCAATATGATGGAAATAGGACCGGGGTCCACAGTTCACAAGTGGTGTCTCTCCATAAGATAAATAACACATGCTGGGTAAACAAATTACAGTTCGGCAATTGATAGAATAAAGATAAACGTGATATGTCAAGAAGATCACTATGCGATTTACTCTGGGCATTACAACAAAATATATAGACCGCCATCCAACTGCATCTATGACTAATAATCCACTTGTGGCAAATCAATCCGAGAACTCCACAAGTATTAAGTTGCGAACAACAGATAATTGCATTAAGCAAAGTGTGTAATGTAAACATAGCATATGCCCTTGAGCATATGAATGTTGTTTTCTCCCTAGTAGCAACAGCACATCTACAACCTTAGAGGTTTCTGTCACTCCCCCAGATTAAATAGAGGCATGAACCCACTATCAAGCATAAATACCCCCTCTTGAAGTCACTAGCAACTACTCGGCCAAGATAGCTACTAACAACGGAGAGCATGCAAGATCATAAACAATATAGAGATAACAAAAGATATATTTCAGTATAGCAACTCAATCATAACACCAATATTCATCGGATCCCAACAAACCAAACATGTAGAATTACATAACAGTGATCTCAATCATGTAGGACAGCTCATGAGATCTAAACATGAAGCACATGGTGAAGGAGACAACCATCTAGCTACTGCTATGGACCCATAGTCCAAGTTAGACTACTCACTCATCGCTCCGGAGGCAAGCATGGCGATGAAGAAGACCTCCGGTGGCAATTCCCCTCTCCGGCAGGGTGCCGGGAATAGCTTCTGGACCCTCCCGATCTTCGGGTCGACGGCGGCGGCGGATCGCGATGTGTTCTGGAAAATTGATCAAGTACTTAGGTTTTTTCCGTCGGGGGGTCTTTATAGGCGAAGGGGCATCGTCAGGAGTGGACCGAGGCGGTCTCACACATAGGGGGCGCGGCCAGGGCCTGGGCCGCGCCGCCCTGGTGTGTGGCCACCTCGTGGCCCCACTCCGTCTCCTCTTCGGATCTCTGGAAGCTTCTGGGAAAAATAAGACTTCAGGAACTTGTTTCGTCCAATTCCGAGAATATTTCCTGTGTATCACTTCTGAAACACAAAAACAGTAGAAAACAGGGAACTGGCACTGTGGCGACTTGTTAATAGGTTAGTTCCGAAAAATGCATAAAAGTGCCACGAAGTGTAACGAAACAGCAGACAAATGATGTAAAAACAAGCATGGAGCATCAAAAATTATAGATACGCCAGAGACGTATCAAGCATCCCCAAGCTTAACTCCTGCTCGTCCCCGAGTAGGTAAGTGATAACAAAAGAATAATTTTTGAGGTGACATGCACCTACACAATCTTGATCATATATGTAAGCTTTTGTGAGCTGGGATCATAAGAACTTAAAACATGGGCATGAAGATATAATCTTGACAATAAGAACTTAGCAACCATGTTGTAAACATGCAAATGAACACAAACAAAAGATCATGAAAATGAAACAATGAAAGTCAAACGTGTGTTCAAATCATAAGGAAAAACATACAAATGGTTTTCAGCTTGTCCTTTATGGAGAGCAAAACATAAATACATAGGACACCTTCAAGTTTAAGAGGGCGACTAGATACAAATAATTTGAGAACAAGTGAAACCAACAATATGAATCAATCAATGAAAACTTTGGGACAATGCACATTATACTAAGAATGACAACTTTGCTCTCTTATGGTGCATAAAGATAGAAGGTGGTGACTCAACAAAAAAAATAAAAGAAAGGCCCTTCGCAGAGGGAAGCAGTGATTGCAAGTTTTATAGACCTTCAAAAATTATGTTACTTACTGGCTTTGAGCTCTTATTGCCCCCATCATAAGCATCTTGAATGGTTAGAGTTAATGCGAGAACAATTATGATGCATATGCTTGACAAATCATAAGTCGACAACCTCGTGCCCCGTGAATACGAGTACCCAAACCTCATGCTACTCAACTTAGAGTCCCAAGCAAGGCTCTTGTCATTGTAAGTATATATGTATCATCGAAAACCGCCAACGGGGTACCTCCGTGCCCGATGACATGGAACAAGCCCACAACAAAATAACAGGACAAGCAGATAATGAACACCTCGACATCTCTTTTATTTGCCATGTGTTTAGCTTTTTATTGTGAGATGCGTCGTCGAATGTCCACCATGGGTATGCTGCAAATTTCCACCATGAATTATGCATGGCATAGATTGGTTGCCCAGGCGTTTCCCTAACACATATACAAACTCTATGATCCCCCACAAGATTCCCAATTCATTTCACACCACGGGCATCCATAAACAAAAGATCACGATATCAACTCAAATAAGAAGTGCAATGTTGAAAGCTTGCCCCATGACAGCATGGATGGGCTAGAATCCAACTTACAACTTGCAAGCATAACAACTCAACATAAGAGACCACAATGTCAAATTTTTAAGAACAAGAAAAAGTAAAGTGTGCCTTCCGGTTCGTGAGAGCTTTACTGACCAATTTTCGCATAACACTGGTAAGAGTTTAATTTGAAGAGAAGATAAAAGCAAGTCAAATTTACTTGGAATAGCAAATTGCTAGTAGGTATGTATGGTGGACACTTTGGCAAACTTGGTTTTTAGGAGTTGGATGCACGAGTAGAGCTCATACTCAGTACAAGGCGAGGGCTAGCAAAAGACTGGGAGCGACCAACTAAGAGAGCAATAATGGCCATAATCATGCAAAGCGACAAAGCGACATTAAAAGAATCATAAGATGGCATCAAAAGTCAAAAACTAAATGATCATAGAGGCTATTGACGACTTTGTAAGAGTCTAACATGTATGAGCATGCGCCAAGTCAACCCAAATAAAGCATCAAGGAGAAAACCAAAATAATGCTTCCATACAATAAAAACAACGCATGATTTTTTTCAAAGGCTCATTAAGCAATCTCAGTTATTTGAGACAAGTCATGCTACAGCAAAACCACTAAGCATACTATCAAAAAGACATCAAGCACGACATGAAAAAACCTAAGCCGCAGTCTACACAAGCTCCTTCTTGTACCACTTTTTTGCATAAAGTTTTTTCTCTTTTCCAACACCATTTGAAATTTTTAAGACACCTCTTTTGATGAAAACCAATAAAGATCAGAGGCAAAAATACACCTTGATGAAAAGATATGACAAGGTCTAAACGCAAATCAAGGCAAAAATGAAAACCAAAAGCAGTAGCGGAAAAAGAAGAACACTCGTTGAACGATAAGAGTAAAAAAAACTGAGTGTTCTTGGCAAATGAAAACGAGTACATCTCCTCCAAAGGAAATTTGTTGGGGTCCAACCATTTATTGCAGCAAACAAAACTAAACTAATAACGAAAACTAAAACAACTGACGCTCCAAGAAAAACACATAGTGCATGAAGCAATAAAAATATAGTGTTTTAAAAGGTGACCTGATTTTTGCCGATGAAGAAGGGGTGCCTCGGGGGCATCCCCAAGCTTTGACGCTTGTACTTCTTGGATATTTCTTGGGGTGATGCATGGGCATCCCCAAGCTTGAGCTTTTGTCCATTCTTCAACTCATCTCATCATTCTCCAATCCCTACACTTGAAAACTTTCTTCATACAAAACTAAACACAATTCTATTAACAACATTAGTGTAAGCATAACATATAATCAACCTATTTTTGCTTCAGGTTTCAACCCAAAACCACCACCTATAAAGCATATACCACTGTAGCAACTTCCCCTAAAGTTCCCTGATCAAAAGAACTCAAAAGAAAGCGATAAAGCGGCAAACACAAATATTGGCAGAAATCTATCAAAACAGAACAGCTGACAAAGGTCGAATTTTTGAGGGGTTTTCTGTTACTCAAATCAAAAACTGTTCAACTAACGAAAGTTTGGATATAACCTGGGGCATATGCACAAGATATCGCAAGTCCAAAAGATATACAGAGAATTTATACGAATTTTTACGGTGCAGCACCGAAAACAGTTTCAGGACAGCAACATCCCCAAATCTTTACCTCACTCGAATTAGAGGCTTCTCTTGGCACAACAATAAAATAAAAAGGATAAGGAGCGGTCATTATAGTAGTAATGACTTCCAAGACTCAAATAAAAGAAAAAGTACTGAAAATAAAACATTGGGTTATCTCCCAAGAGTGCTTTTCTTTAACGCCTTTGAGCTAGGCGCAGAAAATTGCGAATCAAGTAACATCAGAAGGAGCATTAAGATCAACTGCAGAAGTTTTGTCAATAAGGCATTGTATTTCATCCACATAAGTTTTAGAAGACCCTTTGTGATCATGCTTTGGTTCACTCAAATCACTAAAAAGATTTTGGGGACAGATCCAGTCAAAATTATTTTCGAAAGCTTCACACAATCCCAAGAGCTTGCTAGGTATAGGTATTTTGGCTCCTTCATTGTTTGTACTAATAACCTTTATAGGTGAACCGAGTTTATTAAAACGTTTAAGAACTTTTCTAGCTTCAATAACGACATCTTTAAATTATGGGTGTAAAGCTTCCAAAATAAAAGCTTTCTTTTCAGGATCTTTAATTTCATGAAGCTTAAGGAACATGTATTACGTAAAAGGATTAAGACTAGCAAACCTCGTTTCCAACATGTGAATTAAATAGGCAGAAGCAACTTCAATACTAGGAGTTAGCTCAACCAAAGATTTTTCCTCAACTTCCTTATGCATACTAATGTGATTAAAGAACTCCTGAATGTTACTTTTTCCAATAATTAAACCACTACCTACTGAGAGGTCCTCCAGAACGTACTTAGGGAACAGCATGATGAACTAAAAGTAAAGAAATAACAACTACCAAGGATTCTAATTTTTTTGGGTTTTTGATATAAAATGATGCAAGTAAAAATAAAGTAAAGCAAAACTTAAAACAAAGTAAAGGATGTGCGTGCGAAAAACTCTCCTTGCAGAGGTCTTCCACTCTTCCCCGGCAACGGCGCCAGAAAAGAGGCTTGATGCGTGGTTGATGACCAGCCCGTTGGGAACCCTAAGAGGAAGGTGTGATGAATATAGCAGCAAGGTTTTCCCTCAGTTAAGAAACCAAGGTTTGTCGATCAGGAGAAGAGTGGGCAAAACGACTGAAGGTGATGCGGACTGGCTTAGCAACAGCTTCGGACAATTTATATATGGCGCCTCATCCAAGCTTTGCTTTGCTAGCTGCAACGTGGAACCTGCACACACACAACCAAGTACTTTGTTCCCAACTTACAATGAGGTTGTCAATCTCACCGGTTTGCTTGAAACAAAGGTTATGAGCGTATCGAGTGGAAAACAGTAGAAGTATGCGAGTAAAGTAAACAGTGCGAGTAAAGTAAACATCCGATAGCAATATGATGGAAATAGGACCGGGGTCCACAGTTCACTAGTGGTGTCTCTCCATAAGATAAATAACACATGCTGGGTAAACAAATTACAGTTCGGCAATTGATAGAATAAAGATAAACGTGATATGTCAAGAAGATCACTATGCGATTTACTCTGGGCATTACAACAAAATACATAGACCGCCATCCAACTGCATCTATGACTAATAATCCACTTGTGGCGAATCAATCCGAGAACTCCACAAGTATTAAGTTGCGAACAACAGATAATTACATTAAGCAAAGTGTGTAATATAAACAAAGCATATGCCCTTGAGCATATGAATGTTGTTTTCTCCCTAGTAGCAATAGCACATCTACAACCTTAGAGGTTTATGTCACTCCCCCAGATTAAATAGAGGCATGAACCCACTATCGAGCATAAATACCCCCTCTTGGAGTCACTAGCAACTACTCAGCCAAGATAGCTACTAACAACGGAGAGCATGCAAGATCATAAACAACATAGAGATAACAAAAGATATATTTCAGTATAGCAACTCAATCATAACACCAATATTCATCGGATCCCAACAAACCAAACATGTAGAATTACATAACGGTGATCTCAATCATGTAGGGCAGCTCATGAGATCTAAACATGAAGCACATGGTAGAGGAGACAACCATCTAGCTAGTACTATGGACCCATAGTCCAAGGTAGACTACTCACTCATCGCTCCGGAGGCAAGCATGGCGATGAAGAAGACCTCCGATGGCGATTCCCCTCTCCGGCAGGGTGCTGGGAAGAGCTTCTGGACCCTCCCGATCTTCGAGTCGACGGCGGCGGCGGATCGCGATGTGTTCTAAAAAATTGATCGGGTACTTAGGTTTTTTCCGTCGGGGGGTCTTTATAGGCGAAGGGGCATCGTCAGGAGTGGACCGAGGCGGTCTCACACATAGGGGGCGCGGCCAGGGCCTGGGCCGCGCCGCCCTGGTATGTGGCCACCTCGTGGCCCTACTCCGTCTCCTCTTCGGATCTCTGGAAGCTTCCGGGGAAAATAAGACTTCAGGAACTTGTTTCATCCAATTCCGAGAATATTTCCTGTGTATCACTTCTGAAACACAAAAATAGCAGAAAACAGGGAACTGGCACTGTGGCGACTTGTTAATAGGTTAGTTCCGGAAAATGCATAAAAGTGCCACGAAGTGTAACGAAACAGTAGGCAAATGGTGTAAAAACAAGCATGGAGCATCAAAAATTATAGATACGTCGGAGACGTGGCAATCACCCTCCCCCCTTAGTTGAGCATAGTGTGTATCCTAATGGTTTATGAATTTGCACAACATCAAATATTTGAGTGCAACATTACTAGATCGGTCTATTGCGCACGCTTCAACAATTATATTCCAAAGCCCCATCTTCCTCCAGATTTATTTAGCTTCATCACATTTAAACAAAGTCTGCCTAATATCTTCACAAGAAGTAGAGCTAAGTGGGCAGGAACTATTATGTTTGCCAAAGCACCCATACAGGGAATAATACCATGCAAGAATTTCCAACAAAAGATTTTTATTTTTGCCGGTAACTTACTTTTCCATAATCCTCCCGTACTAGATTCTGATTTGCATTGCCTGACCCATCTATCCATCTCGAGTTTGTTACCAGTTTGTGACTCCCACTCCATATGATAAGCCGGTCTAACCATAAAGAACCGCTTCTTATCAAATCTCCATGCCACACAATCCTTCATACTGTTTTGACTTAAGGGTATTGCAAGGATATTGTTGACATCAATTGGCCAGAAGTTGGCCCTTAAGAGATCCCCATCCCAGTTTTTGTCCGTGTCTATTAATTCATCTACATATTTTATCATAATATTTCCCTTATGAGTGAACAACTTCCCATTTTGTCTTAGTGGTATCCATGCATCTTCCTAGAAATTAATGCTTGCCATCACCAGGATGCCATATTGCATCTTTCTTGAAAGTATGCAGTCTGTGTTAGTTGAGTGCATTCTCCCAAGTAACTAAAGAGTGGATTCTCAAAATAAAGAAGCTCCTCCCCCAGCACCTCCTCGCTTGCCCATCCTTTATTGCTCTTCTCCGTTGATGTTCATATCTCGCCATAGATAGCTAGTTTCAATGGCCTCGGTTAAAATTTGAAAAGGTAAGTACTCCGTCGTGCCGAGCTCAGAAAGACAATGTACATATGGACATGTATTGGAGCTCATTGGACATGTTACCGACAAGGATCCTACAAATCAAAGGGTGAGTGCGGGGAAGCGAGGTTGGTGCTCGGAATCAAAGGTTGATTTTTTAATGTTATATAAATTTGTTTGACATGCTACAAAGTTCATTTTTGTGATTTATTGCAGACATACTAGTCACATTTTTTGGATAAAGGGTACTTTATTAATTAAGAGATTTAAGCCATTACACCCGACCTCTGCATAGATAAGATGCACAAAGTCGTTGTCCAGTCGAGATAAAAAACAACAAGGCAAAATTACATATCACTTTGAGAAATTGCAAAAACGCCTAAGCATGTGCACGTTATGCGGCCACCCATGTTAGGAAAAAAGTTTCCCTCGTTGTAGGCTTCAACCGTGAACAAGTCTCAACTCTCCATACTATGTAGAGACAACCATAAACAAAGAGTATTGGTACACCGGTAGATAACCTACAAAAGAGAAACATTTTTATCATTAAACACTTTATCATTTCTATATATCCATAGCGAATAAATTAAGGTGATCGCTCCCACCACAATATGCATTTTAAACCTATCATCAATAACATGAATCCAATTTCCAAAAATGTCGGCAACACTAGTTGGCGGATACAAGGTGAGAGCTAATTGGGTGACTGACCATATAGATCTGGCAAAACGGCATTGGAAGAATAAATGCTTTACTGTCTCATCTTGATGACATAAAACACATTTCTTACTACCATATCAGTTTCATTTTGCAAGGTTATCATTGGTGAGAACTACACGCTTCTAGAGGTACCATCCAAATACCTTAATCCTTAAAGGGATCTTCAACATTCAAAGCTTATTATTATTCTTATCGATAGGAATATTTGGTTGAACTAGCTCATTGTGCATGGAGTCGACAGAGAATTTGCCATTCCTGTGAAGATTTGAACAAAATTCATAAGAACCATTTTGTAGATGGACATTAGGCAAACATTGAAGTAAGGCATTCCAAGATACAAGCCTCTAACGTGATAAATCCCTTCTGAATGTCACATTTGTAGGTGAAGTCTCCATTATCTTGGCGAGAGTATCGCCTTTATGACTAACAATATTATACAACTTGGGATACTCTTCTCTAAGAGCGGTAATACATAACCACCTATCCTCCCAGAACCAAATCCCTGAACCATCTTTTATGGAAAATTTACCAAGGCGGATGATATATTTATTTGTTGCCATCAGACCTGCCAAAAAATGTGAATCACCTAGCTTCCAAAGAACATGTGATAATGCATTTGAGCTGATATATTTAATTTTTAGAAGGTTTGCCAAGTCCCATCTTTAATAAGTAGCTTGAACAACTATTTACCCAGAAGGGCCATATTCTTGACCTCTAGGTAGTGAACACCAAGGCCACCCTGATCTTTGGATGGCAAACATGATTGTATCTAGCCAATTAATATTTCTTTTCCTCACTATCCTCTTGCCAAAAGAATCTAGACCGGTAATAATCTATTTTATGTAAGACTTTTTTTGTAAAAAGAAGAATGAAATCATATGCAGTACAATATTAGTTAGTACCAAATTAATGAGTATCAATCCTAGGGACAATAATACCTTTCCAACTACTAAGGCGCGATAGAGACAAAAATAAATACTTCTAATTGAAATAGAGTAGTTTTTTGGAGACCATGTATTTGGATTTGGTAGGGAACTTATTGCAAATTGTAACACAATTGATACCAATTGTATTGGCTAGTTTATTCTCTATATATTTCATTAGACATGATTGCCTAGTCATATACTACAAGTAACTATTAAGATATTTCGTAGGCCATAGGCTTTGGAGATCTTTGTCATAAATATGTATACACTTATAGTTTATGTCATTGATAAAAAATATCAATTCAAGACGTTGGTAAAACACAACTCAAATTTAGAACAACTCAATTTAATTGAAGATATACATAGGAATTGTATAATAAAGACCACCACAACTAAGATTATGCTTGTAATAATATTCTTGAATACAAAATGTAATTTATAAAAGTAAGAAAGTTTGGTACACATATATAGAGTTTGGTACACATATATAGAGTTTGGTACACATATATAGACAAGTGTCAACAACCAATGCCCCCCGCTTCTCCCATCCCCTCATATTCTTCTTCATCCTCTCCTTTGCCATTGCTCTTCCCTCGCGCTAGCCCAAGAGATGCATAGGGGACCGTGCCACCTAACCTAGATGGCTAGAGAGCAGGACCCTCGCCGGAGATTGAGATAAGGCTAAGAAAACGACCTCCTCTATGGCTTCCCACAGGTCAAGGCAGAGTTGGCAACACCGTGTCTCATCATGGCAGAGATGGCGATGGATAACTGTGAGTGAGAAGGAGTCGCCGAAGCCGCGGTGAGCTGCAGCGAAGGTGGCAAAGCGAGCAGTGGGTGTGGCCACCGACACTTAGGGATGAGGCGGTGATGGTCACTAGCGACACTTTGGAATTTCCTGATGAGGATGGTTAAAGGGATGGCCTTTGGGCGCCCAACCGACAAAGGAGGGGATTTCAGGAGGGTAGGGTGGCAAGATGGTGTGTGAGCACCACTGGCTTAATGTTTCAAATAAAAGGATTAGAAGAAAGGTTCTAAGTCGAATCCTTTGAAACAAAACTCAAAACTGAAATAGCATGTGCCCCCATGTGTGGTTTTGGTAATTAATGACAATCCCTATGGACTAATATTTGCATCGAGTTATATTTGTAGGACTTGTCCGTAGACAACGCTTGAGCCATTTGTTGGGTTCAAGGTTGTAAGAAGTTGAATTTAAAGAAGATTATGTGATGATCAAGGTGTTATTCAAGGAGTGATCCGAAGATTGGTCATAAGGGAGTTGAGCCTATATAGAGTGTGTCTTGAGGAATAAGATGGAGTGAACTCTCATGTGCATTCTCAAGACATCATCATTATGAGAGAAGAAGATGAAGTGCAATGTTGATCAAGTCGAAGCGCAAGATCAAGATAGGCTTCTAAGAAGATATCATTTGCTTAAAGCTCGGTGTCCATTTGGTGGGAATGGACATGTGAAGATATTTCTCTAGTGTCTCTCCCATAGTGAAGTATGGGGGAGCAATCCGCAAGACTTCACCGAGCAAGCGCAATCAAGATAGGTAGTCCAACTTGAGAAGATCAAGATCGTCACCATCTAGCTCAAGTGGAATGCACAAGGCAAAGGTATGTTCTTGATAGGGTTTCTTTCTTACCGGTCTCATAGTGTGGGAGACCGGGTTTAGGATCGATAGCCGTACTATCAAGAGGGGCTCTCGAGTGAGTAACTTATTCGTATCGTTCGGAGAGAGCTCAAACCTTTGCATACTTGGCATTATCTTTCTTGGTTCTTATTTGGATTTTATCCATGTGAGATTCTAGAGCTTGTGGTTATTTCCATGGCAAGCTCTAGCTCATCAAAAAGGATTTCGTATGGATCTCTTATTGCATTTTTGGTGTTTGGAGAATTTACCGGTTTCTCATTTAGAGACTCTTATTACCTCTAAATTCATAGTAAATTCTCCTTGTTGTTAGCTTTCCAACAAAATTGGTTTCATCTCATTCGGAGTTTCCTTGCAGAAGTTATTTGGTTTTTGGGCTGTTCTGGTTGCGTTTTCTGTCCACCGCCGGATCCGTCTGGCGGGCCGCCGGACTGTCCGACGGCGGACCAAAAATTTCCGGCGGCCCGTCGAACCGCACTACTGAAGGGCTTTCTGGCGACCGCCGGACTGTCCGCCGGACCGTCCGGCGAAAAGTCCGGCGGCGCCGGACTTTCCGCCGAACTTTGGCGGGATTTGCTTCCAACGGCCAGATTTTCCCCACCTATAAATACCCTTCTTCTTCCTTGAACCAACCACGTTTTTGGGCTTCTCTCTCCTCCGTTGTTGACCTTCAAAGCTTGCCCTTCCTCCTCCATTCCCTCCATGTTTCTTGCATCTTTTTAAGGGAAAAGAGAGAGGAGATCTAGATCTACATTTCCACCAATCACTTTCTCCTCTAAGTGAGGGGAACCTATTGGATCTAGATCTTAGAGTTCTTTGTGGATTTCCTCCTTGTTCTTCCTCTTATATCCTCCACTGAATTTGTGGCTTTGGTAGGGTTTGGGAGAGAAGGATTTGAGCACTTCGTGTGTTCTTGCCATTGCATTTGGTGCATCGGTTTGAGTTCTCCTCGGAGATTCGGTGGTGAAAGCAAGAAGCTTATTTCCTCTTGGGTTCTTGGAACCCTAGACGGCTCAGTGGATTGATACTTCTCCAACGTATCTATAATTTTTTATGCTCCATGCTTGTTTTTACACCATTTGCCTATTGTTTCGTTACACTTCGTGGCACTTTTATGCATTTTCCGGAACTAACCTATTAACGAGTTGCCATAGTGCCAGTTTCCTGTTTTCTGCTGTTTTTGTGTTTCAGAAGTGATACACAGGAAATATTCTCGGAATTGGATGAAACAAGTTCCTGAAGTCTTATTTTACCCGGAAGCTTCCAGAGATCCGAAGGAGAGAAGGAGGTGGGCCACCAGGGGCCCACACGCCTAGCTGGCGCGGCCAGGCCCCTGGCCGCGTGAGCCTGGCATGAGGCCGCATGGTCCCTCCTCTGACATCGCCCCTTCGCCTATAAAGACCCCCCGACAGAAAAAACCTAAGTACCCGATCAATTTTCCAGAACACATCGCGATCCGCCACCGCCGTCGACCCGAAGATCGGGAGGGTCCAGAAGCTCTTCCCGGCACCCTACCGGAGAGGGGAATCACCACCGGAGGTCTTCTTCATCGCCATGCTTGCCTCCGGAGCGATGAGTGAGTAGTCTACCTTGGATCATGGGTCCATAGCAGTAGCTAGATGGTTGGCTCCTCCACCATGTGCTTCATGTTTAGATCTCATGAGCTGCCCTACATGATTGAGATCACCGTTATGTAATTCTACATGTTTGGTTTGTTGGGATCCGATGAATATTGGTGTTTATGATTAAGTTGCTGTACTGAAATATATCTTTTGTTATCTCTATGTTATTTATGATCTTGCATGCTCTCCGTTGTTAGTAGCTATCTTGGCCGAGTAGTTGCTAGTGACTCCAAGAGGGGGTATTTATGCTCGATAGTGGGTTCATGCCTCTATTTAATCTGGGGGAGTGACAGCAACCTCTAAGGTTGTAGATATGCTGTTGCTACTAGGGAGAAAACAACATTCATATGCTCAAGGGCATATGCTTTGTTTACATTACACACTTTGCTTAATGCAATTATCTATTGTTCGCAACTTAATACTTGTGGAGTTCTCGGATTGATTCACCACAAGTGGATTATTAGTCATAGATGCAGTTGGATGGCGGTCTATGTATTTTGTTGTAATGCCTAGAGTAAATCTCATAGTGATCTTCTTGACATATCACGTTTATCTTTATTCTATCAATTGCCCAACTATAATTTGTTTACTCAGCATGTGTTATTTATCTTATGGAGAGACACCACTAGTGAACTGTGGACCCCGGTCCTATTTCCATCATATTGCTATCACCTATTTACTTTACTCGCACTGTTTACTTTATTCGCATACTCTACTGTTTTCTACTCGATACGCTCATAACCTTTGTTTCAAGCAAACCGGTGAGATTGACAACCTCATCGCAAGTTGGGAACGAAGTATTTGGTTGTGTTGTGTGCAGGTTCCGCGTTGCAGCTAGCAAGCAAAGCTTGGACGAGGCGCCATATATAAATTGTCCGGAGCTGTCGCAAGCTAGCAAGCATCACCTTCAGTCGTTTGTCTCTCCTCTCCAAGAACGATAAACGTTGGTTTCTTAACTGAGGGAAAACTAGCTGCTATACTCATCACACCTTCCTCTTGGGGTTCCCAACGGGCTGGTTATTCACTACGCACAAGGACCGTCTGCTACACGCCAGTAGCTTCTTTTCTGGCGCCGTTGCCGGGGAGGAAGTAGAAGACTTCTGCGAGGGGAGTTTTCGCACGCACATTCTTTACTTTGTTTTGCTTTACTTTATTTATTTTACCTGCATCGTTTTATATCAAAAACCCAAAAAAATTAGAATCCTTGGTAGTTGTTTTTACTTGTTTACTTTCGTTTTGCTGAAATGGCCAATCCTGAAAACACCAAGTTGTGTGACTTTACTAGCACAAACAATAGTGATTTTATCTGCACTCCTATTGCACCACCTGCTACTGCTGCAAACTTTTATGAGATTAAGCCTGCTTTGTTGAACCTTGTTATGAAAGAGCAATTTTCTGGTGCTAGTACTGAAGATGCTGCAGCTCATCTCAACAATTTTGTTGAGCTATGTGAGATGCAGAAATATAAGGATGTTGATAGTGATATTATTAAGCTCAAGTTGTTTCCTTTTTATTTGAGAGGAAAAGCTAAAGATTGGTTGCTGTCTTTGACTAAGAATAGTATTGATTCATGGGCTAAGTGTAAGGATGCTTTTATTGGTAGATACTATCCTCCTGCTAAGATTATATCTCTGCGTAGCAATATTATGAAGTTTACTCAGTTTGATAATGAACATGTTGCTCAATCTTGGGAATGAATGAAATCTATGATAAAGAATTGCCCCACTCATGGACTGACTACTTGGATGATTATCCAAACTTTTTATGCAGGACTGAATTTTTCTTCAAGGAACCTACTTGATTCAGCTGCTGGAGGCACTTTTATGTCCCTTACCTTGGGCGCCGCATCAAAGCTACTCGACAACATGATGGTAAATTATTCTGAATGGCACACCGAGAGAGCTCCACAAGGTAAGAAGGTAAATTCTGTTGAGGAAACCTCTTCCTTGAATGATAAGATTGATACCATTATGGCTATGCTTGCTAATGATAGGACTCATGTTGATCCTAATAATGTTCCTTTGGCCTCTCTGGTTGCTCAAGAAGAGCATGTTGATGTGAATTTCATTAGAAACAATAATTTTAACAACAATGCTTATAGGAACAATTTTGCTAGTAACAATTATAGGCCATATCCTTCTACCAATGGTAATGGTTATGGTAATTCTTATGGTAATTCCTACAACAACGCTAGGGCCGCGCCCTCCGAGCTTGAGGTAATGCTCAAGGACTTCATCGGTAAGCAAACTGCTTTTAACAAGTCTGTTGAGGAAAAGTTAGGCAAAATTGATATTCTTGCTTCTAAAGTTGATAGCCTTGCTCATGATGTTGAAATTCTGAAATTAAAAGTGTTGCCTAATGATGCGAAAGAGAACAATATTTTTGCTACCGCTAATGCTATTCAAGTTGGAATTGATGAAAATATTAGATTGTTAGCGGAATTGCAAGCCAGGTGGGAAAGAGAAGATGCGATGGCTAGAGAAATGAAGGTATGTACCATTACTACCTCTAATGATGTTGCTCCTAATACTAGCAATCCTCTTACTTTGATTGGTGTAGAGAAAACTCCCACTCCTTGCGTTAAAAAGCCTAAAACTGCCAAAACTTTTTCTCAAAAGAGTGCTGAAATTTTTCGGAGTGTGGGAGATGATAGCTCTATTTCTTTTAATGATTTTGATGTTGATGGCTGCAATATATCTGAAGTAATTTTGTTCTAACAAAAGCTTGCTTTGACTCCCAATGCTAGTTCTTTAAATATTGCTTTTACTAAGCATATTACCAATGCTCTCATAAAAATTAGGGATGAAAAGTTGAAGCAAAAAGTCTCTGTTCCCAAGAAGTTAGAAGATGGTTGGGAACCCATCATTGATATGCATGTTAATGGTTATGATTGCCATGCTTTATGTGATCTAGGTGCTAGTATTTCTATCATGCTTAGAAAGATTTATGACATGCTTGATTTACCACCGCTTGAAAAATGTTATTTTGATGTTCCTATTGCTGATGTTGCTAAGAAGAAACCTTTGGGAAGAATTAATGATGTTCTTATTGTGGTTAACAATAACCTTGTTCCCGTTGATTTTCTTGTTATGGACGTTGAATGCCATGCTTCATGTCCTATTATTTTAGGAAGACCCTTTCTTCGAACTGTAGGTGCTATCATTGATATGAGGGAAGGCACTATCAAGTATCAATTCCCACTCAAGAAAGGTATGGAACACTTCCCTAGGAAAAGAAAGAAATTACTTTTTGACTCTATTCTTAGAGCAAATTATGAGCTTGATGCTTCATCACTTGATATTACTTGATTCGCAATTTTCTGCGCCTACCTCAAAGGCGTTAAAGAAAAGCACTCTTGGGAGATAACCCAATGTTTTCTTTTCAGTACTTTTTCTTTTTGAGTCTTGGAAGTCATTAGTACTGTAATGACCGCTCCTTATCTTGTTTATTTTGTTTTTGTGCCAAGAGAAGCCTCTAATTCGAGTGAGGTAAAGATTTGGGGATGTTGCTGTCCTGAAACTGTTTTCGGTGCTGCACCGTAAAAATTCGTATAAATTCTCTGTATATCTTTTCGACCTGCGATTTCTTGTGCATATGCCCCAGGTTATATCAAAACTTTTGTTAGTTGAACACTTTTTTATTTGAGCAACATAAAACCCCTAAAAAATTCGACCTTTGTCAGCTGTTCAGTTTAGACAGATTTCTGCCAATATTTGTGTTTGCCACTTTATCAATTCTTTTGAGTTCTTTTGATCACGGAACTTTTAGAGAAGTTGCTACAGTAGTATTTGCTATATATGTGGTGGTTTTGAGTTGAAACCTGAAGCAAAAAGAGGTTGATTATATGTTATGCTTGCACTAATGTTGCTAATAGAATTGTGTTTAGTTTTGTATGAAGGAAGTTTTCAAGTGTAGGGATTGGAGAATGATGAGATGAGTTGAAGAATGGACAAAAGCTCAAGCTTGGGGATGCCCATGCATCACCCCAATAAATATCCAAGAAGTACAAGCGTCAAAGCTTGGGGATGCCCCCGAGGCACCCCTTCTTCATCGGCAAAAATCAGGTCACCTTTCAAGACGCTATATTTTTATTGCTTCATGCACTATGTGTTTTTCTTGGAGCGTCAGTTGTTTTAGTTTTCTTAGTTGGTTTAGTTTGTTTTGTTTGCTGCAATAAATGGTTGGACCCCAACAAATTTTCTTTGGAGGAGATGTACTCGTTTTCATTTGCCAAGAACGCTCTAGTTTTCACTCTTATTAAAAATCGAGTGTTCTCCTTTTTCTGCTACTACTTTTGGTTTTCGTTTTCGCCTTAATTTGCGTTTAGACCTTGTCATATCTTTTCATCAAGGTGTATTTTTGCCTCTGATCTTTATTGGTTTTCATCAAAAGAGGTGTCTTTAAAAATTTCAAATGGTGTTGGAAAGAGAAAAAGCTTTGTGCAAAATAGTGGTACAAGAAGGAGCTTGTGTAGACTGCGGCTTAGGCTTTTTCATGTCATGCTTGATGTCTTTTTGATAGTATGCTTAGTGGTTTTGCTATAGCATGACTTGTCTCAAATAACTGAGATTGCTTAATGAGCCTTTGAAAAAATCATGCGTTGTTTTTATTGTATGGAAGCATTATTTTGGTTTTCTCCTTGATGCTTTATTTGGGTTGACTTGGCACATGCTCACACATGTTAGACTCTTACAAAGTCGCCAATAGCCTTCATGATCATTTAGTTTTTGACTTTTGATGCCATCTTATGCTTCTTTTAATGTCGCTTTGCATGATTATGGCCATTATTGCTCTCTTAGTTGGTCGCTCCCAGTCTTTTGCTAGCCCTCGCCTTGTACTGAGTATGAGCTCTACTCGTGCATCCAACTCCTAAAAGCCAAAGTTTTCCAAAGTGTCCACCATACATACCTACTAGCAATTTGCTATTCCAAGTAAATTTGACTTGCTTTTATTTTCTCTTCAAATTAAACTCTTACCAGTGTTATGCGAAATTCGGTCAGTAAAGCTCTCATGAACCGGAAGGCACACTTTACTTTTTCCTGTTCTTAAAAATTTGACATTGTGGTCTCTTATGTTGAGTTGTTATGCTTGCAAGTTATAAGTTGGATTCTAGCCCAGCCATGCTGTCATGGGACAAGCTTTCAACATTGCACTTCTTATTTGAGTTGATATCGTGATCTTTTGTTTATGGATGCCCGCGGTGTGAAATGAATTGGGAATCTTGTGGGGATCATGGAGTTTGTATATGTGTTAGGGAAACGCCGGGCCGCCAATCTAAGCCATGCATAATTCATGGTGGAAATTTGTAGCATACCCATGGTGAACATTCGACGACGCATCTCACAATAAAAAGCTAAACAAAAGGCAAATAAAAGAGATGTCGAGGTGTTCATTGTCTGCTTGTCCTGTCATTTTGGTGTTTGCTTGTTCCATGTCATCGGGCACGGAGGTACCCCATTGGCGGTTCTCAATGATATGCATATACTTACAATGACAAGATCCTTGCTTGGGACTCTAAGTAAAGTAGCATGAGGTTTGGGTACTCGTATTCACGGGGCACGAGGTTTTCAACTTATGATTTGTCAAGCATATGCATCATAATTGTTCTCGCATTAACTTTAACCATTCAAGATGCTTATGATGGGGGCAATGAGAGCTCAAAGCCGGTAAGTACCATAATTTTTGAAGGTTATAAAACTTGCAATCACTGCTTCCCTCTGCGAAGGGCCTTTCTTTTACTTTTATGTTGTGTCACCACCTTCTATCTTTATGCACCATTAAGAGAGCATAGTTGTCATTCTTAGTGTGATATGCATTGTCCCAAAGTTCATTGATTGATTCATATTGTTGGTTTCACTTGTTCTCAAATTATTTGTATCTAGTCGCCCTCTTAAACTTGAAGGTGTCCTATGCATTTATGTTTTGCTCTCTTTGAAGGACAAGCTGAAAACCATTTGTATGTTTTTTCTTATGATTTGAACACACGTTTGACTTTCACTATTTCATTTTCATGATCTTTTGTTTGTGTTCATTTGCATGTTTACAACATGGTTGCTAAGTTCTTATTGTCAAGATTATATCTTCATGCCCATATTTCAAGTTCTTATGATCCCAGCTCACAAATGCTTACATACATGATCAAGATTGTGTAGGTGCATGTCACCTCAAAAATTATTCTTTTGTTACCACTTACCTACTCGAGGACGAGCAGGAGTTAAGCTTGGGGATGCTTGATACGTCTCCAACGTATCTATAATTTTTGATGCTCCATGCTTATTTTTACACCATTTGCCTATTGTTTCGTTACACTTCGTGGCACTTTTATGCATTTTCCGGAACTAACCTATTAACGAGTTGCCACAGTGCCAGTTTCCTGTTTTCCGCTATTTTTGTGTTTCAGAAGTGATACACAGGAAATATTCTCGGAATTGGACGAAACAAGTTCCTGAAGTCTTATTTTACCCAGAAGCTTCCAGAGATCCGAAGGAGAGAAGGAGGTGGGCCACCAGGGGCCCACACACCTAGCTGGCGCGGCCAGGCCCCTGGCCGCGCGAGCCTGGCGTGAGGCCGCCTGGTCCCTCTTCTGACATCGCCCCTTCGCCTATAAAGACCCCCCGACGGAAAAAACCTAAGTACCCGATCAATTTTCCAGAACACATCGCGATCCGCCGCCGCCGTCGACCCGAAGATCTGGAGGGTCCAGAAGCTCTTCCCGGCACCCTGCCGGAGAGGGGAATCGCCACCGGAGGTCTTCTTCATCGCCATGCTTGCCTCCGTAGCGATGAGTGAGTAGTCTACCTTGGATCATGGGTCCATAGCAGTAGCTAGATGGTTGTCTCCACCACCATGTGCTTCATGTTTAGATCTCATGAGCTGCCCTACATGATTGAGATCACCGTTATGTAATTCTACATGTTTGGTTTGTTGGGATCCGATGAATATTGGTGTTTATGATTAAGTTGCTGTACTGAAATATATCTTTTGTTATCTCTATGTTGTTTATGATCTTGCATGCTCTCCGTTGTTAGTAGCTATCTTGGCCGAGTAGTTGCTAGCCACGATGGGATTTGGTTAACTATTTATCTTTTGGATTCGAACCTATTTAACCATTTTGTTAAAAGGGATAATATAGGTTAACCATTAGGTTATTGGGGTAGAAATGGTTAACTATTGGTTATTTAGATTCAAACCATTCTAATATTGTGCAACTAGTACAACATAGTCGTGTTACTGAAATTAGGATAGCATAATCGCAAAGCGTGGCTTGCTAGCTTGAAGGCTCGTTCGGCTAAATTGCAGCTCACCGCATGATCAATCATCTACAGGCTAATTTTTTTATGCAGCAGCATGAATGCCTCCCAGCCTAGCTTTTGTAGGCACCCACAAGCAAAGCAACTGCAACGCATCAGCCCTTGAGTGCGAGGGCACGGAACGGCCGGCGAGCGTACATGGCGATTTGTTGCTGCTGATCCTCTTGGGGGTGATGAGCAGGCGTGAGCACTCAGAGGGGTGGGCGAGCGATGTGGTCGAGGTGTTCGCGGCGAGCTAGCTGACTGAGTGGGAAGGATAACGAGCTGCTGCAGCTGCGAGCAGGGCACCGCGCACGCAATAGAGCGATCTATGGGTGCGGCGAACTGGTCCAGGGAGCGCGACTTCGATCGCGACGAAGATGGGAAGAGCTCCTTCCAGCGGGCGGCGGCTCGTCATTGAGTCGGCGTCGTAAAAAACAGAGTGACGGGTAACCATCGGTAAAACAGGTTCGAACCTAAATAACCTAGAGCGTTTTCAGGTTAACCATCCGGTCCATTGGGCTACTTTTTAGGTTAGGTTAACCTAACCAAGGGATAAACGGTAACCAAGTCCCATCCATAGTTGCTAGTGACTCCAAGAGGGGGTATTTATGCTCGATAGTGGGTTCATGCCTCTATTTAATCTGGGGGAGTGACAGAAACCTCTAAGGTTGTAGATGTGCTGTTGCTACTAGGGAGAAAACAACATTCATATGCTCAAGGGCATATGCTTTGTTTACATTACACACTTTGCTTAATGCAATTATCTGTTGTTCGCAACTTAATACTTGTGGAGTTCTCGGATTGATTCACCACAAGTGGATTATTAGTCATAAATGCAGTTGGATGGCGGTCTATGTATTTTGTTGTAATGCCCAGAGTAAATCTCATAGTGATCTTCTTGACATATCACGTTTATCTTTATTCTATCAATTGCCCAACTGTAATTTGTTTACCCAGCATGTGTTATTTATCTTATGGAGAGACACCACTAGTGAACTGTGGACCCCGGTCCTATTTCCATCATATTGCTATCACCTGTTTACTTTACTCGCACTGTTTACTTTACTCGCATACTCTACTGTTTTCCACTCGATACGCTCATAACTTTTGTTTCAAGCAAACCGGTGAGATTGACAACCTCATCGCAAGTTGGGAATGAAGTATTTGGTTGTGTTGTGTGCAGGTTCCGCGTTGCAGCTAGCAAGCAAAGCTTGGACGAGGCGCCATATATAAATTGTCCGGAGCTGTCGCAAGCTAGCAAGCATCACCTTCAGTCGTTTGTCTCTCCTCTCCAAGAACGATAAACCTTGGTTTCTTAACTGAGGGAAAACTAGCTGCTATACTCATCACACCTTCCTCTTGGGGTTCCCAACGGGCTGGTTATTCACCACTCACAAGGACCGTCTGCTACACGCCAGCATGGATTTCTTGGGGACCTCCAATTAAGTTGTGGAGATCTTCCCAAGCTTTGTGGTGCCTCTGTGGCGATTATTGGGAGCCTCCAGTTGAGTTGTGGAGTGTGCCCCAATCTTAGTGGCTTTGTGGATTTGGGAGCCTCCAATTAAGTTGTGGAGTAGCCCCAAGCTTTGTGCGGGATCGGTGACCGCCCTCAAGGGTCCCATAGTGGATCGGGTCTTCCATCTTGGTGGGAGGGCTCGAGGAGATTACGGTGAGCCTCCGTGGCGTTTGGGGAGCCTTGTGCCTCCACACCGCTCCAACGGAGATTAGCACCCGCAAGGGTGTGAACTTCGGGATACATCGTTGTCTCCGCGTGCCTCGGTTATTTCTACACCCGAGCTCCTTTACTTATGCAATTTACTTTGTGATAGCCTTCGTGCTTGAAGCTATATATGTCTTGCTATCACATAGTTGCTCATCTTGTTTAGCATAAGTTGTTGGTGCACATAGGTGAACCTAGTTTATTTAGGTTTTGTATGCTTGGCAAATTGAACGTTAGTTTCATTCCGCATTTGTCAAGCCGCTTGTAAAAGTTTTAAATCGCCTATTCACCCCCCCTCTAGGCGACATCCATGTCCTTTCAAAAACCATGGAGGCCTTATTTGATACTAGAGTTTTTTATGGATTAGCGAGGATAATCCTATAGAGTATTGGGTGAAACCTCTACCATCATCCAATCCCGACAAAAAACCCATTCACAATCCACTAGGTAGGGTAGGGTATTGGGGATTGAGAAAAATACACTAAGATTTCAGGAAATATGGAGATAAGCGGGTAATAAACTCGCTCAATACTCTAGTACCAAACATATTTTTTTAAAGTAAGTGGGGAATTGGGGTTTGGTGGGGATTATCCCCACTAATTCCCACAAAAACTCTAGTACCAAAAAAGGCCTAAAAGGAAAATATTTGGAAAAGAAGTAAACCCAAATTCTAAAACCCTAGCCAAGTTTTGATATCAAAGAAACCTCTACTTATAAAATTATTTATTTGATTGAAATATTTTTCTATCTATTTAAACTTTTGCATGATGACATGCAAACTCATTTAGAAAAATTCTAAAAGTAAATAAATTCAAGCAATCACAAAAAAAGAAATAAAACAAAAATAAATAATAGAAATCATGAAAACCCTAGAGAGCAAAAAAATTAAGAAAAGGATCTAGAGAATATTATGAACTACCCATTATAACCATCTTGTTTAAGAAATTCTTAAACTGAACTAAATTTGGTCTTGTCCTTATAAATAAGATAAGTAATAAATATTCAAGGCTTGTCTAGTGTGAACCAAAATATTTCCTTACACTCCATTTTAAAACCACCAAACTTTGAATCCTATAAGGTGGTCATTCCCAAATCCAATTGACCTCCATGTAAACCAGAATCTTTTGACTTAAATTAAATATATCCAAAATCCTTATCCAATCTAGTGAGCAACCCAATTCAAATTTTCTAATAATTTGAATTCTTGGGGCCATTTTGTCGAACAACTATGGGCAAAAATCTAGCCAAATCTAAATCACTATTGCGAAATAGTAATTTGCAGCCCATTGGTTTGTGATAGCATACTCCTTGCATAGCCCCTAGTCTCCCTTCTATCTAGCAGCTAGGAGTAGCTAGACCAAGTTTTCAAACCCTTTTTCAACCCGATGCATCTCTCCTCACCCCACTGTCCTTGGACCACTTTGCAACCTCCCCTCAAGCCAGAACCTTGCAGCAGTGCTTCATAGCCACCTCGTGTCGTCCTTGCCCTTCCGCATCGCCAAAGAGATAATTTTAATCTTTTCGCTCCTGCCCGCATAGATACTAAGTGGGCCAGCCCAATTCTTTTCCCGCGCTCGGCCCAAATTGGTTTAAACATTCAAATTCAATTTAGTTAACATTTCTTTGATCCCTACTTCAAAGCCTAATATCTAGAGATATATAAATCCAAAAGTTATGGACCAAAAATTTCCTAGGGAGCCCTTGACACCCTCTTTCTAATGCCACTAGCCTCATTCCAATTAAAGCTATAATTTTAATTTAGCAAAATAACAAATTAGTAGCATTTCAAACTTTAAAAATTAATATCAAATCAACCCAAATTCAAATTGAGTTGATTCCAACTCTCAAATTCACATTTTAAAAAATCTACCTAAACTACAAAGAAATCCAATTTTGAAATTATCGAGAATATTTGGGATTTACAACTTGATTGAATGCCCATTGGTAACTTAGAATATTCATCAAATAATATTTATAAATGAAAATAAGTTGACCACTTCTATTAATTCACAAATTCAAATATCTATTTGTTGCGATTGACTTTGTTCTAGTTGGCCATATAGAAAAGAATTGATGTTTAATCCTTAGTAATAAGGATTTATGTATTGAAAATTGGAGAAATCATTCAAATAAATCAAAATGGTAAGAAACCCAACCCTAATCAACCACATAGTCAAATGTTTATCTATAGCCACCTACCTAGGACAATTTGGGTCTATAGAATATTTGAAAATTTATACTTGATCATTAGATAATTGCAACTAGAAATTGCTTATGTAATGGAAAAAACACATCAAACTATCTAAAACCATTTTTTTGAAATCCAAACCTAGAATATCTACTTGACCTTGTTCAACTTAGACTTGGAGGAGATATTTTAAGATCCGGAGTAAATGAACATCCCTTAAGTACAAGAATTAAATAATCAAATAAACATGAACTCAATTAATTTGAAATTACTCTCCATAGATTTCCTAGATCAATCTCCTTGCCTTAGTGTCTTTGTGTGTTGATTGTGAATTATGTGGTGAATGTATGTTTAATTATTTCCTGGCGATTAAACGATAACGAGACCAAGAAAGATGGATCCTGAAGTCAACCAAGCAATAGTGATGAAGAGTACTCAGCTTAAGGAGTATGACATTGCCAAGCCAGGCAAGCAATCTTTTAATCATACCATCACCCATTTTCATACTGCATATTTATTTGCTTTCAAAGAAAACTGCATGATTGAATTGCTAGTAATAGAATGTAATCGAGTAGTGATACTTGCCAATTGCTGGCGTGCGATGATAATGCAAACGTATAAAAAATATGGGTTTGCCTATATGTCTCAGTCAACGCAGAAAAGTGTAACCGTAGTTTTAAAAAAGGTGCAACTGCAACCAGTTGCACATTTCTGACAGAAAAGTGCAATTGCACTTTTTTAGGAGAAAAGTGCAACTTATGCATATTTTTTAGGGTGACTGATTTCTTAGTCGCCTGTTACTTAGCAAATCCCAAAAAATATTATGTGTGTAGCAATTGTGCTGCAATGGTCGAGCGGTTCAAGTATCACCTTTTTGGTGAGATCGTACGGCTGGCGAGCCGGTTGGGACTTGGGACCAACCACTGCCAGGCAACGCCTAGAACTCGAAAAAATGGCTAGAAAACTGGGATGAATCTTTCAACTGAGAATAGGAGAATTGGCAAAACAGTATTGACGATAATATGGTTGGTTTTGCAACCGATAGGCTAGCACTTGCACAAACTGACTAGAGCAACCGAGCAACCAAAACGTGAATAACTTGGCCCTACAAAATGGCACGCGAAAACTTCACGGTCATCCTAACGATCTCCCTGCTGCCACGGCTTCCGCCGCCGCCCCTCGGCCTCGAGGCACTCCGGTGTCTCCTTCCACGCCCCCTCGATGCACTCCTGCCATGGCCACGCAGCGCCCCGCCCCTGTCGCAGCTTCTCCCTCGCTGACGATCCCCGCCGTAGACACGCCGATCCGGATCGCCTGATCCGTACCAGCAGCGAACGGCGCCGCCCCAGTGATCGTAGTATCCATCGTTGGCATAGTAACGATCTCCGGCGAAACGGCCTCCCCGCAGCCCGATAAAGTCGCAACGGACGGTGAACTCGGAGAAGAATCGCGCGGGACGACGGCCGACGCCGGCGCCAACAGGGCAAGCCCCGATCCCAGCCGAAGCCGTTTCCGTACCGCGGCGGGCCATGTCCGCCGTCTCGACCGCCGTGAACGGCGCCATATACCTCGTGTGGCAGCGCGCGTTGTGCTGCGGATCAGACTTGAGCACCGAAATGGTCCGGCCATCCAGCACCTGGCAGTGCATGAACGCGATGGCGGTGCTGGCCGCACGTGGGAAGGTCACGAAGCCGAAGCCGCGGCTGCGTCCCGTGTGCCTCTCGGTGATGACCTGCGTACAAGAAGAAAATAGTGTCTTGCGAATGTAAAATGAAGATCGAACTGATCTACAAGCGCAATAACAAGAAAAAATGATACCGGGCGATCTTGCCGAAGAGAGCTAAGGGAGAGAGAGTATGATACCCTGGCGTCGACGATCTTGCCGAAGCGGCGGAAGGCAGCATGCGTTCGGTGGTATACCACGACAGGCCGCCCACGAAGATCTGGTCATCCTGCTCCTTCCAGGCCATTGTATTACAAGACCCTGTGTCTAGCGGCCTCGGCTTGTTGTGTGGGTGTACAAGATTATGGGTGGCTTGGGGAGAATCGGGCGCTTAGCGGCAGCAACTGCGGCCCGCGGGGGTTGAGAGGAGGAAGGAGAAGGTCCTTTATAATCCACCAAAGTCTGACGGGCCAGCTTTTAATTCAGCCTTCAGTGCTGTTTAAATTTTGTAAATCAGCCGTTGGAGACAGCCAGATCAAACCCCGGAGATGGTGTGGTTTGTTGCCACGTAAACCGTCTTCATTATTTACTCGCTTAAATGGAAACGAGCCGGCAATCGATGAAGCGAACGGATACAAGAGCGTAGGAGGACACAACGGTCCAAATAAAAAAGAAAACACATTTTGTTCATCACCAGTATGACAATTGACAACATGTGCACCGTATATTCCATTTCCAATTTGTATCCAATTGCTCCTTATCCTGTTGGTTATGCATAGGATCATATTTCTAATGGAAGTTAAATAATACGTACTAATATATGACTATACTTATATGATAAAGGAATTACACATTAGAGTTATTTGCAAGAAAGTACATGTCAGAGCTTAATACATATCCATCATGAACTTTGATTTGTCATGACTTTTTAGTGTGGGAAAATTATATATTGAAATTCGGTGGACATTCATCCAAGTGAAAATACTAAAATGCGTACGTCAATCATATCAGACGACTTCCTTGATGAGATCGATCATATAGTGATGCCCAGCTAACCTCACCGCAATGTATATATCTATAAGGTGTGGCATCTCATAGTCCATGTCTCCCCCACCATGTGCGTGAACTTGTTTTGTTGTGCACTTGCGCATCGTTAACGGTATGCAGGATTCCCCCTTTCATGCGAAAGTAAAAATTGTCAAATACATATGGTCCAACCATACATTAAGATGGCCTAGGACTAGGTAAGAAAAAAATATACCTTCATGTCCCTATCAAGGCTAAGAAGATCCTGAAATTAATGAACCAGGTTTGGCCAGGTCACACAAATATAAACCTGGTTGGACCATTAATTGCAGGCTAAGCAGATCCTACAATTAATGAACCAGGTTTAGCAAGATGTAGCGTTGAGCCAAGAAGTCCGTGCACTTCTTGGCTCAATGCTACATCTTCCTAGTGCATGACACAACACCACTTGCATGTGGCCTTTTGTCACATAATTATTGAAGGTAAGTTGCTTCGGGATTGTAGATATTGCCCATTGCATAGCAAATCCCTCTCCACCCTTATGTCGTAGTGGTACCACCTAGAATGTAGTTACACATAAGCTCACTGTGTAACGTATGTTGAGATAATAAAGAATGAAGAACTGCAGATGAAGAAGAGGTGTATTCTTATATGGCCTTGTGATGCAGACCAAGGGACATTAACATGTAGACATAGCAACAAGAACAACCAAACACAATGTCTTTGTGGATGAGCTACAAAAAAACTGGGTGGGTGGGGGGCAGTGGCCCCCCTTGACATACAAACAGTTGACTACTGGTTTTAGGTGAACGATAGTTTGCTGGAGATGAATCACTTTATATTGCAATCATGCCAACTAAATAATAACAAGCCGTTTCTTGCGTCCAATATCACATCATCACTGGCCCAAAACCAGCTCAACCGCCGCCCTAGATCCTAGAGGCGACGGTAGAGCTGGTAGTTTTGGAGGCTAACGGAGACCTGCATAGAGAAACATTATATTATGGTTACCTCATTGGATTCTATTATAAATAAGCTAATGAGCTATTGAGCAAATACACCAAAAGGAACATGGATGCAGTTGTTCATATATCTAAATGGGTGCTAGAGTTATTGAGCAAATAGGAGGCCACTTTAGTTCTTAATATTGGCTTTTGCCATCCTCTGGTCACTTACAACATAAACTGATAGTCATCTCCCAGGACTGTTCACAAAATATCAAAGTATCTAACTTTTAAGAATTAAACTAAAAGGTGATAGTTTATTGGCCCAACAAAAAGAATTAAGTAAAAGATATTTTTCTCAATGTTGTTTTAAGCTGATCATATCAAATTATTTATTTTAGGACCTCAAAGTTCCATAAAAACTTCTCAATAGACACCAAACAAAATTTCTTATCTTTATAAAATCAAGTTTTTGGGTATAATTACCAAAATAAATGCAAACTATGCTAATGAAATCACATACACCTAAGAAAAGTTAGATACTATGGATCCAACATGCATGATACTATGATTCTTAAATCGTAGATAGAAGTCCATCATAAATAGTTTACTTCCAAATATTACCACCGGAGAGACTAATACATTCCAATTCAAAGACAAAATTTGAAATATCAATCATGCATGGTTCATATAATTACACAGCTCGGGCCATTCTTACTCTGCTGGTATAGATTAGCGCGGTGTCTCGAAAACATAGCCACCCAATTCTTCTTTTATTATATTAGATAATACATCCCCGTACGATTGGAAGCGCTACCTAGTCTTTTCTTTGTCTAGAGAGGTGTCATATTTGTCTAATTTGTGGGATGGTCGCCATTCTCCTTTGATACCTGGTGCTGTATCAATTTTTTTCCTATTTGATTCCTCATGCTTTGATTTTTTTTGTGATTTCATATATGCTTAAATAGAAAGGTAAATAATGAGAAGGTAGATTTAAGGAAAATTAGGATCTTGTGCACATTAGCCAATATTAAATAGCCAATCTCTAATACTCCACACCCATATGAGTTTCTTGAGTTGTATTCAAGGCACAATATGCATCAATTATACCCAGGTGCTTTGATCCGTGCACTACTTGTGTTTGCACAAACATATCGTGACTTCTAACATATATGAAACTAGAAGAATAACCCGCACGTTGCAGCGGGAATCTTCAGTAATACACCACGCTTTGCTGTGGTAAGTCTTGTTGAGAATGAATGTTTCTACTACAAAGTGAATCTTCTAAAAGAGTTTGCAACTATTAACAATTGTGATGCTACTGGAGCTGGACACCATTATATTTGTCCAATGCATGCTACTGGAGCTGGACGCAATTCTATTCGTAGTTTTCTTTTTGCTGCATACATAGAGAAAAGTGGATGCCCAATTGCCCACTAATTCCAACAATGGTCACGAATAAATAAGAAAAGATAAACTGTAAAATTTTATTTCGGCAACAATGGACAATTGGTGGATCAGTAAAACTTATATTTTGAAGGCAACTCTCATAGTACAAATCATAAGTATCACAAAAGAAAATGTTGAAGATAACTGATCCAAAGAGACGAAGAGGCATATTAGCTCTGCTGTTCAATAATTAGCATGCAAAGCCCATATACACGAGAATACAAGGACGGTCATCCACCTAGACGCAACTCGTTGGTCTAAGTATTAGGAGCATGGACTAGGGTTCCAAATCGACTTTCCCTATTTCTTCAAGATCTCTTATAACTTTATTTAGATAGTTCAATTTTAAAGTACACAATCATTCCAAGCCCGTATCGGGAGCATCTGGACCAGGGTTCCAAATCGACTTTCCCGATTTTTTCAAGACCTTTTGTAACTTATTTAGGTAGTCTCAATTTTAGAGTACACAATCATTCGAAGCCCGTGAGCACACCTTATTATGATCATCAGCTATGAAGAGATGTGTTACAACAAAAGGAATCACCATATATGAATATTCAACTATAGATGAATCACCTTAAAACCATTAGCCACAATTTTTCCTGTACTGTACTCACATCACCTGAACTAATATGGCTTTGTCAGTGATATTATGAAGTTGGGAGTACATAACGCCCTGCAAAACAGAATAACGGCGGCTGCTACTGCAGAGGTCGCCTCTCTCTTGTCTATTATGCAGGTTGTCGAACTCCGGGACAACTACGATGAAAGGAAGATCCTTAATGATGAGACATTCTCTGCCAGAGTACCATACTCATTTCTACACGACCACACTCGGTCTCCGTCCTGATCTAGAGCTCACGTGTGGCCCAAAAATTTCAAAGTTTTAGAATGGCTACAACACCTAAACAGAATGAACTCCCGGTGAATCTACACCACAAGAACATCATCGACTCTCCAAGCTGCCCACACTGCCCTGGCATCGCTGAAGACCGACAACACTTATTCTTAGACTGCCTGCGTCCAGAGCAGTCTGGTAGCGAGCAAGAATTTAGCCACAGATTGCTAGAGTCAATGATATCTGGACCCAACCATGCATCGCTCAGCCATCCATTGCCCTCACAATAGTATAGAAGTTTTGAGACTCTTGCAATGCCTCTATCTTTAGAAACGATGTGATCATAAGCAGCGTGGGCATGTTCCAAGGGAGCACGTTCAGAAAAAAGCGCCGTGCCAGGGGAGCAGATGGGTGAGGCCACCGGAAGGGGTTGTGAAAGTGAACTCCAATGGGAATATTAATAATGATCTCGTAATGGTGTCAAGTGGAGTTGTGGCAAGAGACCGTGATGGCTTTCGAGGTGCTACAGACAAGATCTATAAAGGGACCGATGATCCAATGATTGCGCTGAAACTGTGGCCATGCGAGATATTTTTGTTTACGCAATGGATAAAAACTTCCAAAATGTGTTTTTTGAGGTGGATTGCGCTACTTTGGTGAGTCACTGGAATAATAGAGCCAATGATCGTTCGGTTATTCGACCTATCTTAGAAGAGATTAGCGAGCTGGGTGGTTCCTTTTCCTCTTTTCGTGTTTGTTTTGCCCGTCGCGAGGCTAACCATACCGCACACTGTTGCGCAAAGTCTGCGTGTATATAGAAGTTGTCGAATATCTGGAATGCTGAGCCACTACGTTTTTAGTTCACAGCCTATGTGCTGATTGTAACCCTGTTTTGATGATTTAATAAAGCTTGCGGTTTCCCTCCAAACGATGTGATCTGGGACCTATTCCTATGGATGCACCGATTTAAAGATGGAACACAAAAAGTGGCTAAAAGAGCCTGTCCTGCTGGCACGACCACTTATCCCCACATAATTATACTACCATCATTTCAAGGAATAAGGCGCACATTCAAAACAAATTTTAACTGAATAAATAGAGCAACTAAAACTTGATTATATTGTATAAAAATACTATAGTTGAATTTGTATTGAAACATACTTTTTAATGATGCTAATTTTATATCAACATACTTTATATATTTAGAATAAATTTTAGTCAAAGAAAAAACACGTAAAACGAGGGCGCCTTATTCCTTAGGACGAAGGTAGTACTCAACTTGACTATTTAAAGCAAATGAAAATTCAGATAGAGATCCTCTCGCCTGGGTAAACGTTTCAAAAGAAAAAACAACTGACCAACATTCTTGGGAAAGCAATAACACGATAAGATCTCACAGAAATTACTCTGTGATTCGCACGCATCTCTCCGTTCAAAGTCTCTGCAATGCTTGAGCACGACACTGAAAGATTGTGTGGCATGCATGGTATCTGAATCCTCGGGATCACGCGTCGCGGCAGGGTTTTGGTACTGAACGAAGCCCCGTACGTCGGACTAATCTAAATCTGTTCGATCGTCTTGCGTGTCGATGTCAGTTTGTGAACTGAACCCCCGAATCCTTCCCGGCGCCACGCATGCTGTTGACTGCCGGCCGCTGTCTGTTCACCGTCCAGGAAGTAGCCTCACGAGCCCGCCATTTGGGTCAGCAGCGACACCTCGCACATCCCTTTCCCTGACTGGTCGTGAAAGCTAAGTACGGAGTATTTTCAGCAAGGTTAGCTCGAAATCAGTTAGCTGTTCCAAAATTCTCCACCATTTTAGCTTGTCGCACGTTCATATGCGGATTCAGGTTTGACTTATCAGTGTAACAGCAGGTTGTATCCTATGGGGAGCACGATTTTACAATGGCATTGTACAGATCTAACATCGATCGAGGTGGTATCTATCCGTATATATGATGTCACTCATGGAATTTTAACACAACTATTTTGACACTATCAATCTCACAACTCCCATAAAATTATTTGGTCGACGAACCAATCTTACTGTCGTCGGCGACGGCGGCGTCATTGCTGCTGCCAGAAGCAGGTTCCTTCGCCGTGCCAACACCGGCGCCGGTCGCTGCTTCTTGCCTTCCCTCGCCGGCTGGCCCTGTAGCCATGCCCACTTCCTTGAACTTGCCGTAGAGGTCGCCGCTGTAGAACTTCCTGGTCCTCCACGCGAGCACCAGCGCCACCAGGGCGCCGAGCAGCGTCACGCCGGCGATGATGTAGAAGGACTCCTGGAAGCACTTGACCCCGATGCACGTCAGGTCCTTCCCCCTCCGCCCGCCCTGCCGCAGCGCCTCTTCGTCGTACTTCCGCCCGGCGATGCGCACGTTGAGGATGTAGCTCCCGACGGGGCTCGCCACGGCGCCGAAGTTGTAGAGCGTGGAGTAGTACTTGAGCCCGAACACCTCGGAGATGATGGCGAACAGCAGCGGCCACTGCGCCCCGAAGCAGAACCCCAGGATCACCGACGCCGGGTACAGCCCGTTGTTCACCCCCAGGGCGATCAGGAGGTGGCCCGAGCAGGCGACCAGGAGCACGCCGGTGAGGACCAGCGGGCGCGGCACCTTGTACCTCGACAGCACGTGCTCCGACGCGAAACCGGCCACCACCCGCCCCGCATAGTTCCAGATGCTGACCAGGGACACCAGCGTCGAGATGCTGCGCTGCGGGTACCCCAGGGACTGCCCGATCTGGCCCATGTTGTCGATCGCCGTCAGCGTGCCGCCCACCCCGCAGATGGTGGCCACGAAGAGCACCAGCATGTCCACGCTGAACAGCGCCTGCAGGATCGTGTAGTCGTCCCCCCTCGCCGGCGGCCGGAAAACGTCCTCGAAGCACGAGGCCGACGTCGATGCCGGCTCGGTCGTCTCGGTCTCGGTGGCGGTGGTGGGTGTCTTGTCGTCTTCGTTGACTGTGGTCACCGCCGGAACGGACTGGGTCGTAGGAAGTGGCGGCTGGAGGTAGTTCCTGAGCTCTTGCTTGACGACGATCACGAGCGGGAAGAAGATGAGGAGGAGGAGCACGACGGCGTTGACGTAGTACGCGGGCTTGGGGAACCCGGAGTCCTCCAGCTCCACCACGTTCATCACCAGCAGGTACACGGCGAGCACGATGGACGCGTAGAGGAAGTAGAAGAAGGCCTTGCGCTCCCTCCGGCTCTCCGCCGCGGTACCCCGCGCGCGTGGCATGATCCGGATGGTCGGGATGAAAACCAGCGAGATGGCGGCGGGGAGCCACGCCATGAGCAGCACGAGGTCGGCGCCGTCGTTGTCAGCGCCGTAGATGACGCGGTAAAGCTGCGTGAAGATGGCGCCGCTGAGCCCCACGAAGCCCTTGAGCAGGCCCAGCACGACCCCGCGGTCCTCCGGGAAGTTCTTGACGGCGGTGACGAGGGCGCCGGTGTTGGCGAAGGACTGCGAGTTGGCGCCGATGGCGATGTAGACGCACATGAGCCACACGGGCGGGCGCGCCGTGCGGCCGGTGACGGAGAGGTAGATCATGAGGTAGCCGACGAGGTTCATGCCGGCGCCGCAGCCCAGGACAACCCACGGCGGGGTGACCTCGTTGATGAGCCCCGGGAGGATGCCCACGTTGGCGCCCACGTCCTTGAAGAAGCTCAGCGTGTTGAGCGTCTGCTGGTCGTACCCCAGCGACGTCTTGATCGCCTTGGAGTAGATGCCGAAGATGTACGTGCCGCCCGCCGCCGCCATGATCAGGATCGACGCGAAGAACATGAACCACCGCCCGCGGACTACGTGCGACGCGAACCGCATCGTCGCCACCTCGCGGCGGGCCGTGCCGTCGGCGAACACCATGGCTCGGATTGGGTTGTTCTTGCTATGCGTACTTACGTACGTGCTCCAAGCTAAGTGGACCGAACACAGTTAATTGTCCCAAGTGTGTTTGAGTACTAGCTCTGGCTATATATGCACAAAGAGTCCAAGACAGTGGTTATTTAGTGGCCTATGGGAAAGAAGAGAGAATCTTCCGCACGTTCCCCTCCAGCCAAAATTAGACGATTGATTACCTACTTCTCTTTCAATCCAAAACATGTAACCATATAGGAGTATGTTTTAATTCGTTAGGTCAAGATTTGAACCAATAATTACTCTACAATATGTAGTTTATGTGGTACAAATCACTATCGTACTTGTCTATAGCTTGTATTCCCATTCCACGCCGACCATCTTGTCGGGTTGATTTGAATCCACATGCACATGCACTATACTTCAGAGAAAACTATCTTAGCCTATATAATTACTCAGTTTTTGCGAAGAGCAGAAGTCATATACTTCCTCCATTCCTAGGTAATTGATGTTCTAACTTTTTGTCTTAATTTAAACTTCTTTAAGTTCCACCAAGCTTATATAAAATGGTGCTAATCACATCAAGAATTATGGAACTGAGAGAGTATATAATTTACGATGAATCCAAAAACTAATTTGGTGTTGTTGATTGATATTTTTTTCTATGTGTGTGTGCATCTAATTCTCAATCAACCTAGAATTAGCTTAATTCTCGGGCAAGTGTTTTCATCACACATTTTTGAAATATGTATAATAATTTTTTCTCAGTTGCAACCTACTTGCAATTGAAGAAATCTCAGTTGCAACCCACCTGCAACTTGAACATTCTTAGTTGCCATTTTTTAAATAGTATTTGGGCATTTTTTTCTCGGTTGCAATCCACTTGTAACTGAAAAAATCATAGTTGCGACCTACCTGCAACTAAAGAATTCTATGTTCCAACTCACTAACCATCACGAATCACAATGCAATCCAACCTTGAGGACCTAAGCTCCAACTTAATTGTAACAAAACCTTGTTTTTCAGTCGACTTGATCAAACTTAAAGATTGTTGATTTAAGACAAAATTACGACTTCAATTAATTTGGCATGGAGGGGTATTAACCAAGTACGACCCTTGCAAGAACACCGTCATGAATTTTTTTACAAACATTCCCAAGCCAAAGGGGCGTGCCATGGTCCACATCGCTGAAGCCAATGAGTTGTTGTAACTAGGATCTGAAAGTAACTGGATGTTGCTAAAGATGCCAAAGGCGACGATCTGAGGCGCAACTGTTAACCCAGAGAAGGGAGGAGACAATACCCCACATGAACGTTTCAAATAATTGTCACATGATCTTATAGATGAAACTACTAGCTCCACCTCGAATTGAGGCGAAAGCCTCGTGAATGTACGGAAACAAACCCTCAGATGCCTCACAATGACAACAGCCGAAAGTACCTGTTTGACTGCGTGGTCCCATCGCCCGGACGAGCGACTCCAGGAAAACAAAACCTAACAAACTAGATACTCCCCACGAGTGCAAAGATCCATGGCATTCCCAGCTTCCCAATGCCGAAACGGGGCATCGGGGCCTCGGAGACGAGGCAAACCGGCGGAAAGAGTCAGCGAGGTTGAGGGTTTTGTGTCATTTAGAATATTTTTAGAGAGGAAAACAGACACAACATTACACATAATGCCTTTTCCAGTACTCAGTTATCTATGTTGTGGTTTGTATTCTTTCGGCTATATGAATTCACGTAAAGTCTTTCAATTATCCTTCATAAATAAAATTAATTCGCATACACATGCTTATCTAAATCAAGTAATCTTGCGTTCATCTTTAATACTCAACAATAAAAAAGATATTTATCCCAACTGATTTAAAAAGCATGCTGACAAACACTCATCTTTTATGGTAGGGTCAAAAACACATTGACCGTTCACTCAATGGGATCTGATGGTCTAGGTTGATCAATACTACTTGATTTGAGGAGTAGTATTTTTCCAACCAAGAGCAGATTTGGTAGGCATAAAAAATATTTATCTAATAAAGGAAACTTTCACGTTCTTTATATCATCATCATCTTTATTTTATTCCTTTATCCATGTATATATGGCAAAGAATTTGGATCAATTCTTTATTGCCCACAAAAAAATTCTATACTAAAACGAAGTGAAGGAAAATTAAAATGGGGTGTCCAAATCTTTGCTCAAGAAATTGTCAAATTTACAAATTCGTGCATATGTGTCTACAAAAATAATTAGAATGATAATAATTTTCTCGCATAGTTCTTTTAGAGTAAATTTCTGCACGGATTTTAACATAGGTTAGGTGATTTTGGGTGTCGACTGAGAGTCTTAGACTTGAGAATCCTTGGTTGATTGATGATTAGCAAAATAAAGTTTAAAATAGATCGAAAGTGCATTGCAATGAAGATGCAATTATATCTAAGTGATACTGGTAAGTGTGATCGACTTAAGATCAGATGATTCTTGGTTCGGGCCACCTTATTTTTTGCAAGTTATTGTATCTCTAATTTTAAAAAGAAAAATTCTAAATTAGGTGAATTTTTTATTTCTACGAACACACCTATGGCTTATTATAGAATCTCTAGTCGCGGCGCCAATAGGCCTCCCCAAACCGGTATTGGAGGCGTAGACAAAAAAAACATGCCCAGCCATGGCCCAAGAATTGTTTGGTGACCGCTTGGGCGCGGGACAGAAACGACACCCCTTGCCACATTGGCAAATGACTGGCAGGGCAGCCTTGTCATCGAGATAGTGGTTGGCCAGCCTAAATTAATGGCGCATGCGTCTATCGATCATCTTTAATTAAGACATGTGGCAGTTCCCCATGAGGCAGCAGGCAATGCATCTCGTCGGTGCCACGGCTTCCACACACGGCGATGTACGGGAATACCATATGCTGGCCTTAATGCACACACTAGCCTCCTCGTATGCCTTCTCCTGGTGTTAAATAGACGCGACATCACTTGTCATCACCCACATCCTCTCTGGCCTCACAAAAAAAACACCCTAGTCGAGAAACCAGTTCGAACTCATAGGTACCATCTGAGTCGTGTAGGCTCACTTTTTTTGGGGCATGTCCTAGGTATTACTTGATTGAAATATTTGACCTATCATCCGCCTCCAGAGACAACAAATGTCACTTAAGTGTGTGTGTGACCTAGACCGTCGGATCAATGCAACACTAAACAACCTAGGTACACATTTTTGTCTCTCTGGCCCAATTACACCAAATCATTTGTCTAGGATCCCGTGGGAGACAATGTGCTCGTTTGTTGAGGAAGAAAATAAGAATATGGTGTGGGCTCACCTCGCTTGAGTGGTAGGCGTGTCGCAGGCTCCGCCAAGAGGACGCTAGCGACGATATCATGCGGAGAAACATACATGTTTCTGATCAAAAAGTTACATATTGAAGTCATTAATTTGCGTTAAAAATGGCTATTGGGTTAATAATTCAGGCAATAGATGTGATGTATGTGACCAAAAGTGTAGCATACCTCGACAATGGTAGCAAAGGATCCACTCACACCCGTTCACGTGCATGATAATTAATATATTTTTATTTTCTCACATTATTTGCTAACTAGTGATATACAATCAAGTGGAAAAATAATAGGCTGGGGCTTTATGGAACCATATGTATGGTCCGTATCATTGAATATCAAATCGTGTTGTGACACGATTTCACTTACCATAGTAAGAAAAATAAAATCTCTATCGTGATTTCTTTCCCAATAATTTGTCCAAAAATACCCATAAAATCAAGGGTGGATATAACTTAATACTACTAGTCCATAGGACTAGTAAATTGCACCCTAAAACACCTCGATAAAATACGTCTATCATATCCATTTCAACGCCAAGAAGAGCATACGTGAACTAAGCTGCGTGTTTCTAGAAACTAAAATCGGAATGCATGCATGCTCTACGGAGCATCGGTACGTAAGAAAAGTAAAGTTCTGAAAAGTTAAAAGGTTCCGCAGTTAGCAGACGAAAAGGTTCCACATGCTGCAGATCGAAGCAGGTACGACGATTAAGATGTGGTTGCGCACATAACTCTACAACAATCAAAATCAAGAAACCTTATATGAGTAATCAAACTCTTGCAGATTTTTTTCTTCAATAAAGAAGGCTTTATCACTTAAGAGTTTAAACTCTTGTAGATATCTACGAGGACGACATTCCCTGATCTTACGTAAGTCATGGAGTATCTAGATTATGAAAAGGTTGGGGCCTTGTAACACAATAAAGCTAGCTAGCTCCATTACTAACTTGAGACTTGGGAATTGCATAAGAAATCGAAAGTCTCCCTTGTTTTACACTGGCCGAATACACCGGCATCTAATAAGTCATTAGTCAAAGACGTCGATCACTCTCACTCCCTCATTTTGGAATCATAACTACTTTGCAGATACAAGAAAAAGGACAGCTACAAACAGCCAGAGGATCTCATCGATGGTCCGACTTACTGACTACTCCCTCCGTCCCGGTGTATAGGTCTTGCGCGTGTCCCTAGGTCATCATTTTGACCAACATAATATAAGTTATATACTACAAATTATATATCACTAGAAACTTCAAACTTTATACTTTCTAATGGTATAACTTCTATATTATAAAATTTAGATTATATTTGTCAAAATAATGATCTAGGAATACGCGCAAGACCTATACACCGGGACAGAGGAAGTACTATAGTTAGCTTTTTTAACTAGAGCGGACGACTTGCGTGCACAGTTGAAATGGACGGATTGATCCATCCACGTACTAGTCAATCCCCAGGTCAGAATTTTCTTTGCAATACCCCCATTAATTAGTAAAACTTTCTAGAATGGTACAAAGTCCAACGGCGATCCTGCAAAAATCTTTAAAAAAGTTGAAATTTTACCACAAGTAACATCTTATATCTTTATCGAAAAAAGTAACATCTTATATATACCTGTAAGTCAGCATCACACTTCATCAGTGGATACGTGACGACATGGATCGTTAACGTTTACCTTTCCCCTTGGGCGATTAATTCTTTGTGACCGAAGAAATTTTACGCAGATAGTAGTTGGCATTCCACATTATTACACGTGACAACAAAGACATTTATGAAGTACAAACATGGCTACACTACTACTACCTCTATTCCAAAGAATAAGGCTTATATTTTTTCAAAAAAAGTCAAGCAAAGTAAAGTTTGATCAAACTTTTAGAAAAAACTATCAACAACAAGAATGACATATGGATATCATATGAAAATATATTTCATCTTGCATCTAACGATATAGATTTATAATATACATGTTAATGATTTACTATAAAAACTTAGTCAAACTTTTCATAGTTTGACTTCATAGAAAAAATATAAGCTTTATTCATTGGAATGGAGGGAGTATCGGTCATTTTAGTGTTTTTTCTTAGCTTCATATGGTTTCTCAAGATATTAGTATGTTATAAATCGTTCATCGTGTAACACATTGCATTATCCTTTTACCATTTCTAAAATTATTGTGATATTAAACTTTTACCTACCTGGGACATGGCCTAAGAAGCTATCCAACTTTGGAAATCATGGACATGCCTTCTGTTTGCATCTCGTTCTCTCCCTCTGTACTTCGGCAACACTTGTGGTATGAAGAAGAGGGACACAAACTCGAATGAAAATCGTGGGAACGCAAATGAAAGAAAGTCTCCACCTCTCCGGCTCATCTTTATACCAAAGGATGTAGACACATGTTCAAGATTTGTACGTTTGGTACCAAAGGATGTAGCCACATGTGCCTAGCTATATCTTTTGTACCAAGGTTGTTGTGTTTCAAGCCCTTCGGTCGAAATCCGGATCTGCCGCACTAAATTCTGAAGAGAGGTAGGGAATAACGGAGAAGAACCGATTGTCACAATTTGAAAAAAAAACAGAGGTATTTACGAATTCCTTAAGTATAGACCAGCGCTACCTTGATAGACAAACACGATTTAGAGAGAGGGGTTGAAAATATTTCATAGAATATTCAAGTCAGGATTTAAACCCAAGGCCTCCCCTGAATAGCGGTTTGAGTTACATGCACAAATCAGCTCACCTATTAACCTAACCCAGAGGTCATACAATATATGCCTACCGGTAATACACTGGCCGTACTCGAGACACTGGTGGAAAAAAGGCCTTCAATCCCGGTTTGTAAAGACCATTAATCCCGGTTTCCGCAACCGGGACTAACAAAGCGCGACTAAAGGCTTCAGCCTTTAGTCCCGGTCGTTTATGAACCGGGACCAATGGTCCGCCATGTGGCCCTGGGCATGTGCTGCGGCTTGAGGACCTTTGGTCCCGGTTCCTAACACGGACCGGGACTATAGGTCCATTCGGTATAAAATTGTATTTTCTGTTTCAGAATTTCTGTATTTTCTTTATTTCTGTATTTTTCTTTATTTCTCTATTATCTAATCATCTCTATTCTCATATAGAATTAGATATATACTTATGGCTCTCACTCCATATCACATATCAAATTACAAGTACTTGTGGTCCTCACTTCCCGGTCGGTCACCCATCCTCACACTGCTCCACCCTTAGCACGCTTAACTTCTCCATTCCTTCCCTACTAGCTTCCAAGACTGCGCTCGCGACTTCTTGATAATGGTATGGTACCTATTCTATTAACCTATACACTTTGGTAATATATAATATTAATTTTTTAAATTCCAAATAAATTCACAAAATAAGAAACAATGATTACGAATAATAAGCACCAATGAATTTCAAATATTCTTTATATATAATTTAATTATTAATTTTCAGATGATTAAAATATTCAAAAAAGCAAAAATACTTGAAAAATCACAAATTCGAAAATTAATTGACTTTGTTAACCGAAACAAAGGGAGTACATTTTTTCAAACATACTCATCCAATATGGCTCATCCAACATTTTTCCAATTGCTCATCCAAATATTTTTCCATACATATTATCATCCACCTAATTATTAAGGTTAAGACGATCAACATTGCTATTGTAGCCCTTTAGCTTCCAGAATCTCCTAGCTATCTCAAAGCCTAGGCGAGCATCTAAAGCGGCATATTTTAGTTGGTTCATGCTCAATGGAACTTTTTCCCAACCAAAAATTAGATCATCTTCTTCTTTTCTTTTCTTTTTCTTCTTCTTCTTCTTCTTCTTCTTCTTCTCCCTTCTTCTTCTTCTTGTCCTTCTTCTTCTTGTTGTCCCTCTTCTTCTTCTCAAGATGTGTCCCAATAATAGCATTGGCCAAATCATAGAGACTCGGCGTTGGCTTGCTAGTGGGGTTTGGGACAACTTGTTGAAGATCATATGCGGACGGAATAACAATTCCGTATGGGCTTAGCTTGCGCAGATCATTGTCGATGGCGGCACCAACAAACTTGATGGTGGTGTCCTTCAAGAAGTCCTTGAGGAGTTGCGGCACGGCATTGGCCTTGCAAATTTGAAAGACCAATACCTCGGACTCCACCGAGAGTTGAAGGACGGCGGCACGTTGAGGGCGCGCGTGAGTGGTGAACTCACAGTCCAAGCCCACGCACTTGACCGGTGCGTCGTCGAGGAACCGGCGCTTGACCATGCCGATCCACTTCTCCACCCTCGAAGCACGGAGGGTCTCCGTGATGGTGAAGTTCATCTCTTCGATGACTACGTAGTAGACCCGAGACCGGGGCCAATGTTGCTCCTCCATTGTCGCCGAGGGAGAGCTCGCGGGCGCCGGCGGTATGGTGATGTGTGGGAGAGGTTTTGGGGAAGAAGAAGAGGGATGTTTTGGGGAAGAAGATGATCAAATATTGAGTGATTTATATAGTGAAAGAGGGAGAAGATGAGAGAGCACACGCCGGCGATGTGAATGCAGATCGAGTTCCAACGCGTCGCCGCGGCGGTTCCCGATCAGCACGACGATATACGAAGCGTCGTCGTTAATGTCGAGCGCCGTCGATCGATAACTGGCGCGAAGTGGGCGGTTCGTTTGAACGGGTGATTGGTCCCGGCTCGTGGAATGAACCGGGACTAAAGGGCACCTTTAGTCCCGGTTTGTTCCACGAGCCGGGACTAAAGGTCCCCGGGGCATTAGTCCCGGCTGTTAGATGAAACCGGGACTGAAGGTCCCTTTTGAACCGGGACTAATGCTCCCTGGCCCACATTTTCAAATGAACCGGGACTGATGAACCCTTTGGCCGCGGATCGAATTTGGTTCGAGACAAACGGGTCGAATGGAAGCCCCTTTTTCCACCAGTGAGAACTGTCAACTCAAGTGGTGTACCCTCGGCAGCTAGGATACACAATGGATAATATTTGTGAAAATTAATGCATGTGATGACCTGTCGTATTTGTTGGCTTTCGACAAGTGGCAAGAGAGGGGAGGGTTTTTTTTTCAATAAAGAGAGCTTTATTACTTAAGATTTTTAAGTATATACCCGGCCTCTGCATAGCGGAGATGCACACAACCACAATCCATCCAAAAGTTGATAAAAGGCGAAATTACATATTATACTGAGCAATTGTAAAAATGCATGAGCGCAATAATCTAGATGTTGAAATTTTTTTATCCCTCACCGTAGTCTTTAGTCATGCACATACCTTCATAAACAGGTCTCAATCTTCTACCCGATGTAGAGACAACCATAAACGAGAGTACTAGTACACCGGTAGATAACCTGCAAAATAGAATGGTTTTTATAATCAAACATTTTATCATTTCTACATAGTCATAACGATCAAATAAATGCAATCGCTCTCACCCTAATATGCTTCTTAAACCTACAATCAATACCATTGAGCCAGTTCCCAAATATATTGGTAATAATCTGCGACGGATACAAGGTCAAAGCTATTTGGATGATTGACCATATAGATCTAGCAAAACGATATTGAAAAAATAAATGTTTGAGAGAGGGGAGGTAGAGTTGGTTATTAAATTAATCCTCTGATGTCTTATGCACCATTCGTTGAGGCTCAATAATCTGTTCTATTAAGGTGTGTTGTTGGTTATGCGTACTTCCATATTTTAAGGGTGGGTGAAAACAGTTACTACCACAAATTTGCACTTCACCAAAATTTGTATTTTACCAAAGATACAGTAACGAAAACTTAAGAAAGGGAATATGACAAGTGAACCCAGCAATCCAGGGTAGACCAGCCATGTTGACATGGTCAAAGTACACGACGAACTGATTGTTTATTGCCTTGCGTGTACATTATCGATGTCAAGTCATCAACACGCGCGAACTTTCCAAAACCTCCGGGGTCAACATTGCTGACAGTAGAGGGCACACTATAGAGTAGAGAATCATAGAGCTAAGATAACCTGTGCCCTAGGTATCCGAAGCCCACTTTGAGCCTCAATTTGTTCATACCAATATCTCTTGAGTAATTTCAATTATTGATCGACTGGTTTTGTTGGAGGCCGTAGAAAAGAGAAGGCATCACCGAATGTGGCTAGGAAACTAGCTTATCTTGTTCCAAACGAAAGTAGTCAACCAACCGATGTGTTGCGCAGTTTATTTTCGCAATGGTTCATGAGTATATAGTCTCTTGATGGAGACGAGACAGAGCGGTGTCTAACGGGCCAGATAAGTGCATCAATTAGCGTATTCGAAAGGAATGCCTTCACTCCAGCAGCGGCCTCTATTAGCTTTTTTCTCGAAACGGGGCAGTCCCAGCCTCTGCATCAATCGATGCATACGGCCGTGGCCTCTATTAGCTAGCCCCAAAATTACATATGGTTGTCAGTGTTTCTCTTTTCTTCTTTTCACTTTTCAGTTCTTCTCTCTCAGGCTGATCATAGAGGGGTAGAATACTTTGCAGTGTACTTTCAAGTGTATTTTTTTGCTCACGGATATACTTTTTAAATACTCATGCTACTAAGTTCATCGCTAGCTCGCCGTTTTATTATGAAAGTTCCGTATGTCAAAATTAATTATTATTATTATTATATGATGATTGTCTATTCTCCTTAGATTGAGATTTTGATATACAAGTGTCAAATGGCTAGGCCATTCGCCGATCTTAACGTGCCATAATCGTATATTTTTTGACTATATATTAATGTATATTGAAGGTAATGTATGAAAACAAAATATACTAGAAATGTCAAAAAAAATATTCACCCATCATTATTGTGGATCAGCTTGGGTTTGAGGCAGACACTTGGAAAGGGTCGTGCGCGTGCCTGCGTGAAATTTAATTACCAACGGCATTTGAGAGTTGGGAACATGAGAAGTATTGGCAATTGGAAGGACAGTTGGGCCCCGAGCAATTTACAAAGAAAAATCACTCTAATAGGGGTCGAGTTAATTATCAAACAATTTAACGTGCTTCTTATTCGGGATATCTTTAATCCATTGGAAGCTCAAGAATATTTCCAATTTCAATTAGTCTGAACTTAGAGGAGGATTTTGACGCATGGCACAAGAACAAAATCTTTACCTTCTCCATGCATTCGGCATACTACACTGCGTGGGAGCACCAATTGGGAAAATAAGAAGATGAGATGGACAAGGCCAACTAGGCATAATACTGTTTGGGACATTTTGTGGAAACTAAGTGCCGGTCAAAGTCAAATTGTTTCTGCTGGAGAGCAATATATGGCTTTAATTCCAAGGGTTGGTATGCAAATAGACAGACAAAAAATCTCCACAATATACAATCTGCAAAAGGAGTGTGAAGACATCCATCACTTGATGTTTGCAAGCAAGCCAAGGAGATTTGGCGATCTCTTGGCATGGATGAAATAATCAACCAAGCTATCACCCTCTATAGATATGGCTCTATATAATCCTTGAGAAAATCATGAGGATCTCTAGCAGAAAGTCACCATCCTTGGTCAATTAGGATTGCATGAGAACATTGTTGTGGCAGCCTGGTGTATTTGGTGGCAACGCCAAAAATCTGTTTGAGGTCAGCGTGTAGCTCTAGCCATGAGTTCAGCATTCCCGATTCAAGTACTCACCATAAACTATGGTTCAAGCTCGAGGAGAGCTACTCAAAGAAAATCACATGAAATAGACCCCGCCTCGATAATACAAGTTGAATTTTGACACCACTTACTTTCCTAATGGGCGGGTGTAGTATTGGTTTTCATTCGAAATAGACATGGTGAGGCTCCAGTGGGTGGTGCATGTCCGATGTATAATCTCTCTTTGATGCATCAACGGTAGAAGCTATGGCACAGTGTTATGGTCTCCAGCTCCTGAATTGCTCACTGGTGATTGCAAAGTGTGGCAGTTTAGAGCTGACAAATGCTTGAAATGAAGTAATTGAATTATGGAACCCTTGTACAACATTTTTTCAGATTGCTTAGGAACAATATATGATGAAGCATTCTAGCAGAATTGGTGTCGGATTAAAGGGCCAGGTCAACGGCTAGATATCCACGAATTAAGGTGGAGGCCTGGTAGTCAGTAATTAGACAGTGCTTGCACAAGGGGGAACAATAGATAATATTCCCTCTATATCGATTTATTAGCCCATTACGTAGAATTATTTGACCAATAATTTGGTCAACAAAATATGAGATATATGTCTAAAAATTATAAATATAGAATAAAATATGGGTTTTGACAAGGAACTCACCTGTAAGAATTGATATCCGGTATCCCAAATACAAATCTAAACACACATAGGACTTTCAAAAAACGCAAAATTAAATTCTTCCATAATTTTCTGCTTAAATTTTTAATCAACAACATTAAAAATCTTGATTTTTCACATATCACACTTAATTGGGAGGGAAAGCTACAATGTATCCACTTTTGAAAAAAAGGACATCTAATAACAATGATTAGGCATCGTTATAACAATAAAAAAACAACGGGATGGCCAGCAAGCTGGCTTTAATATTTTATATCAAACAAATTTTATGTAAAATAATACATATGGTTATTAATGTGATACTTTTAGAATAGCACAAGTTTTATGTGCTCACAAATTAAAAATGATTAGCGATTTTACCATCACGTGTCATACTTATTGTGCACACCATTTATTTGGTTATAAAGACACATCATTTATTATTTCACACATAATGAAAGAGAATATCCATGCCACGATAAATAAATTTCTGAGGTGATGTGGACACAATAAATTTTTTAAAGACTATGCACGGGCATTTGAGAGGGCAACCTTGCTAGTTTAATAAAATTTCACATGGGTGCTCAGGATTACCGATTTCCATGGTAACCGGGAAATCCCGACCGGCTACCGGACGACTTTGAAACCACATTTTGAATTCAGACTCGTAGATATAATAATTTATCCAGGATGGTTGTTAAATTCAAATTTTTAGAATTGCTCGGGATATTTGATTATCGGCCGGTAATAGGATTTCCAGACCGCAACTAAAACCCTGAAATCAACATCTTATTATCTTCGACAATTGGATGAGCTACACAAGAACTATTGAGGGGGGGGGGGGGCAGTGCCCCCCTTGCTCACAAACAACTAACCCCTGATTTTAACTAAACAATAGTGTGCTGGAGATGAAATCTTATATATTGTAATCGTGCGACCTAGAATGAACCTTCTAGAATCAACGACCTAAACTTGTACACTTAAGAGCTATGTATCGTGGTACCGTGTACATACAAAACAAAATTTACAAAAGTTAATCTTGAAGAGTTAATACCTTGTCCAGAGATAATTTTGTTTTAGCATCTAAACCAATTTTGGTGATTATGAGGCCAGCTTGGTACAAAAAATTAATTTCCAAAAATCATCGGTTTTCTTTGGGACAAGGTGTCCTGATGGTGTAAGAGAGAAGTTTCAGTTCCCGCTTTTCGGTATCCGTTCCACGAGTTTGTTGATTTAATGATTTGATAAGCTTTAAAAATGATATATCGCTCAAGTTTCCTTGATATCTATAAAATCCCATCGGATTGTGACATTCCCGCTTGAATCAAGCGGGTCATATGCGTCGGCCATAACGCAGAAGATGACAACAATTTCAAAACCGTGGTCAAAATACCTTTATTTTCCATTAATTTTTTGGTTTAATTCATACCAATTTTAATTTTTCCAGATTTACTTCAAGGGGCAGTGGCCCCCCTGACATATGAACAACTAACCTATGATTTCAAGTGACCGGTAGTTTACTGGAGATGAAACCTTATATATTGTAATCATGCCACACTGAATTTCATGGTAGAAGGGCCATTTTACATGGTTATTAAAGCATATTTAACCACAAAATGCATATCGTGGTCTATGAAGCCTTACATATGGTTCTACCATAGTTTTTAGAAATCTATGGTAGATGTAATCCATCAACCATGAAATTTGCTACCCTCATAGATGAGTATTACTACAACACAAGAACACTAACGTCACCCTAATCGAGACATGGCAAAAACCATTAACTAACTTGTCATGTCGTCATCTTTTTGACCATGGCTTTAAATCCATTATAGATGATAGTCCCACCTAAGGCATAATAAAATTTAAGTGGGTCAGCCTACCTAAGGCCTCCTAAAGATTAGCGGGCCAACACAGATATATCCTGCTATCGGTCCTGCCAACCTTCGAACTTGATATGGAGATGGCGGCACATTAAAGTTTTCATAGGCATAAGTCTGGGTGCTATATATTCTAGACAGCCAATCAATCTAAAGTCCATGTGTGTCATGTTAACATTCTGGTTCATTATTGTTGGCCGTTACTTCTTGGCCTATTTTTTTATGCAATATTGTCCATGTAATGTTTAGGCGCATTGATGTCTACGCACTTCTATTCTTGTAGACACTTGTTGGGCCTCCAAGTGCAGAGGTTTGTAGAACAGCAGCAAGTTTCCCTTAAGTGGATCACCCAAGGTTTATCGAACTCAGGGAGGAAGAGGTCAAAGCTATCCCTCTCAAGCAACCCTGCAATTACGATACAGAAAGTCTCTTGTGTCCCCAACACACCCAATACACTTGTCAGATGTATAGGTGCACTAGTTCGGCGAAGAGATAGTGAAATACAAGTGGTATAGATGATTATAAGTAGCAAACGTGATGTGAAATAAATATCGCTGCGAGCAAACAAGTAACAAAACAGCAAATAAACGGTGTGCAATGCTTGGAAACAAGGCCTAGGGATCATACTTTCACTAGTGGACACACTCCCAACAATATAACATGAATGAACAAGTAACTTCTCTTGCTAAGGTACTCTGAATTACTCTCCTATTGAATAACACTAATCATTGCGTAGTGGCTACGGGAGCACCCCTTAAAGTTCATCAAGTACTTGACAAACACCACTCATAGCGATACCCAAATCAGATCACAACTCAAGATAGAAATCATTGCAACTTAAACCAAGTACTAACACGGTGCACACACTCTCACCTTTACACCATGAAAGGAGGAATAAATCACTCAAACTATCATAGCAATAATTATTCTCATAATCCATAAGAGATCACAATCATAGCCTAAACCAAGTACCACCATAATGCACGCACTGTCACCGTTACACCATAGCAGGAGGAATAGATTACTTTAATAACATTGCTAGAGTACACAAAATATCTGAATAATAACATGTACTTGTTCAACATGATACAAAGCTCACGATCACATAAAGATCACATCATGGGAGAGAGAGGTGAACCACATAGCTACCGGTAGAGCCCTCAGCCCCGGGGATGAACTACTCCCTCCTCATCATAGGAGACAGCAAGGTTGATGGAGATGGCGGTGAGGTCGATGGAGACGGCGGAGACGGCGATGGAGACCGATGGAGATGGCTCCGGGGGCACTTCCCCGTCCCGGCAGGGTGCCGGAACAGAGACTTCTGTCCCCCAAAATTCGTCGGTGGCGGCGGCGGAGCTACGGAACTCTTTCTGGAAATCTGATCGGGCCCCTTAGGTTTTCCGTCCCGAGGCTTCTTATAGGCGAAGGGGCGATGTCAGGGGGTGGACCAGGCGCCCACACACGGGCCCCGCGCGGCCAAGGGGGTGGCCGCGCCAGGCATGTGTCTGGGGCCCTGGTGGCCCCCCTCTGACACCTCTTCGGATGTCTGGAAGCTTCCCCTTGATTTAAGACTTCAAGAACTTGTTTCGTCCAATTCCGAGAATATTTCCTGTGTATCACTTCTGAAACACAAAAACAGCAGAAAACAGGGAACTGGCACTGTGGCACTTGTTAATAGGTTAGTTCCGGAAAATGCATAAAAGTGCCACTAAGTGTAACGAAACAATAGTCAAATGGTGTAAAAACAAGCATGGAGCATCAAAAATTATAGATACGTTTGAGACGTATCACGCATTAACAACCCATCAGATGTCCGACAAATAAGAAGCCCAATATACATACAACCGAACACACTTGCTTGTAAATGCCAGCCTACAAGGTTCACTGGTTCACCCCGATGCTAGTATGCCATGAGGATGATGACTGACGAGTCAACTTATTGACCCATTGAATCCTCACCAGTATTCACCACGATGACTAAAACCCATCTCCTTATTTCCATCTCTCGATGACAAGTCATCAAATATAGTAATAACCATTGCCATTAGTTTTCGCGAAATCACTCCATCAATCATAGCCTTCACTGATTTAGTGATATGCAAACTTCAAATCATCGGTAAGTCGATACTCTATTGGTGTGAATTTATTCTTGTTTATCACTAGGGCTTCGATTTACTAGAGATGGCCCTAAGTGGCGATGAAGATTGGCGGCCTGGCAGGTGACATTGGCCATGTGCGAGACGAAAACAATGGCACCGACGAGGGTCCTATGGAGGATGCCAAAGAAATGCAAAGTGGAAATAGAGCTTTCATCGCTTTCACCACCTGCCCAAGACCCTCACCATCATTATGCTTGGACGCAAGACCGTCCGTCCCCTTGAGCTATAAAGCGTCCACGCCAAAACTTATTTCTCTGAAATGACTCCCTCTCCCACGGAAACCAATTTCCCACCATTGAACCATTACTCTCTGCATCCCTCCTCTCTCGCCTTAGTCAGAGGATGCAGTCGTTGAAGCCACACTAATTCAATGGAGGAGGGGGAGCTTCCCACAGCGTGCTTCTCTCATCATGTGAGCCAATGGTCGGTGCAGTGGTGATGGAGCTTGGCGATGCAGTCGCACACATGTGTCAGCGGAACGAGGAGGGCACGTGGATGCGGCATGGGGGAGTGCACCTTGGTAGAATCTGTTTCACAGAGCAAATGGGGGCCTAGGAGCCGTGCATGTCACCTGGGCCCTACATGAGCCTCGACGGGCTTGAGAGGGTCACGATCCTGCCACGTGACGGTGGCGTGGGAGACCATGTCTATGGGATTCTAGCCGTGGTGGTGATGCCGATGGTGGTCGATGCCTTTATCCTTCATCGGTGTTCTTTTCCTATATGTGGTGGTGGCTCAAGTCGGTGGTTTTCATCCTCGTCCTTCACATTTTTTCTATTTGTCTGGCTCCGGCGGCATTAGGGCCTTGGTGGATGGCCAGGGTGAAAGCCCTGCTCGACAAAAGCCGATGCTGACCACGGCGCCGTTTCCTCCCTGTAGGCGTGTTCATGGCCTTCACAGTGCCTTCCTCCTCTAGAATGTTGGAAGAAATTCTAGGTCTAGTCCGCTGGACCAGGCACTGACAGATCCATGGTATCGTGGTCTTCCTAAAGACGTCATCTAGGCTATCTTGGGGGAGGTCGATATTAAAATTTTAGACCGAGGCAATGTGATGTGATGTTCGCCGGACCAGGCGCTGATAGATCCATGGTATCGTGGTCTTCCTGAAGACGTCATCCAGGCTATATCTTGGGGGAGGTCAATGTTAAAATTGGAGACTGGGGCAATGTGATGTGATGCAGGTATTGGTTGATGCATAGAACTTAGCTCCTGTGGCGCAATGTTCGACATGGTAAATACAACTTGGTCGACATCTTCCCTAAGTCCATCAGGATCCTGCCACCTACTTGCTAACTCCTCTAGGCACGCAAAAGGGGAGGTTTGTTGCTCCAGATTGCCTTGGAGTTGAGGTCGAGCTACGATGATGTATTGCTTTGCTCGTGACGCTATCTTGGAACCATTTGCTATTTCTCCTCACTAGTCGTGGCAGGATATTTTGGCAAGAAGAGTCATTATCGGGTTTGTAGAGGGTATGTTGTTCGCCGACTGGCATTCTATCGTGGTTGGTGCGTGAAGTTGTACCATTCTTGGTGGTGTACCAGCTGTTTAGGTCTTTCTTCTATATGATTAATACAATTTTTAGGGTGGATCTTAAAAAACTAGGATTGCGTGCAGACTTATGAAGGAGTAATTGACCGCTTCTGGGGATTCATCGACTAGTAAATAATCCCAACACCATTTATCCGTTTCTTTGCCTCGGCACGTATTAGTCAACTATGTAGAATGGCATAAAAATATGGTAATGTTTTTGGAGAAAAAGTTGGAAACAAATTGAGAAGGAACTTGCCATGATTAACAGTTTACTACTCGCAAGTCATCGATCATGATTGCTACTGATATAGATTTTGTGCATCTACTTTCCCATGATAAAACTAAGAATAAAAACACAAAGTTATACTTACAAAATAAACAACGACAAATATAAAACAGAGGAAGTATAAAAAAATTACCGCCACAAATTATATTGATAAGATTTGTGTAAAGATAGAGTCCATGATATGCTAACTAAATCACAAGCCTACGCATATAATCAGCGACTAAATTTAGACTTGGCAATCTTAATCTACCAACCGAACACTCGAATCTAGCAGCTTTCCTATTGGCGGTTGGAATTTTGCCAGCCGGGTGAAAAGTGGCGGGACGCAAACTCAAACCAAATCGAGGGAGCCGATCGAAGAAATACTCCACCTGGTTTTACCAAAAAGAAGTGAACATGTGCGCTAATGATCGTTTTCGCATGGACTCGATTTTGTAAATGGAAGGATCTTCGCTGCGCACATAGCCGGCCGTAACTCATTTTGTCTGGCTACTGTGTATGATCGGCACGCTATTTTCAGAACTTGAGGAAAGATTGATATTCTTGCTTACCAGCGAGCGTGATCTAGAATTCTAGATACAGTGGCAATGGCAAGCAGATCGGATAATTACTTACCCGAAATCAGAGTTAGCTCCCTAGATAGCAATTCAGCAGATCGAATAATTACTACCCGAAATCTAGAATTCTAGATACAGTGGCAATGGCCAACGCGGAGTGCCACGTGGGCATGCATGCACGGTCAAAATCCCCCTCGGACTGGTCGATTGGTTTGCTTGTCCACGTCAGCCGTCAACGCGCGAATCCCCCAAAACCTCGGGGTCAACATTGCTGACTGCACGCAAGAAATATTATGGGGGACGAGCCACACCTAGCTAGTATGCAGTTTGTATCTGTACCCAGGTGAGCCAAAAAAAAAATGTTTGTAATACCGTGGTCGGCGTCTATCTGTCTCATGAGTATCGAGTAATTGAATTATTGATCCACTGATTGCCTCTGGATGTCATTAGAAAAAGAAGCATCTAGGAGTAATAATCGTGCAAGCCTATCCCTCCGAATATTTTTCAAGTAAGTAGTCAACAAACTGATGTATGCTTAAGCATTTCTTAATTTGCCAATAATATGGTAATCCGACGTCGAACCGGTTGATAGAGACGAGCTAGTGGCGTATGTTCAGTGGCCCGGATAAGCGCGCCAACATTTCCTTCTACCGTTGTTTACTTCTCAACGTTTTAATTTATACTAATGGTGACATAAAGTTCAACAAGAATTTTAGCATTGAAAAATGTTTATATTGATAGAAGAAATTGAAACAAATACAAAGAATTGTCTTTTCGCTTTGGATTAGTCGGTGCTTCTCTAAGCTAGACAAACAAAACATCAAAGGTCTGAAAACTAACATACCCATACCTTGAAGAGGTAGAATGCTATGCATAGATGTACTATATATATATGGCAAAAAGATCCGTCCTAACTAGGTTTTCGATGGTACATAGATTTACAATTGCAACTGAGGTTTCGGTTGCACATGAACTTGCAATTGCGAGGTTGGAAGTCATCGTCATTGACCAAGAATTTGCCATGTCCTTATTTCCACAGAGGTTGGAAAACCGCCTTCTTTTAGAATATATAAGTGTGGTGAGAAATTGGTCGTCGCAAATTAGAAAGAGTATCAAACCACAAATCACTAACCTGGTAAGGAATTGCGATAAATATTACAAAAGTTGTACAAAATTGTGGTTATGAAGAATCATGCCCCTGGCCTTGGCCCTTAGCACCATCCTCCATGCACAAGCAAACCTTGGGAGTCATCGCCAGCAACGCGCCGTCACTCTCTCCGATCGACGACTAGTCGTGCATGCGTGCATGTATCTCTAGAGCAGAATCTTCTTCAAACAATATTCAGCCAGCCAACTGCTAAATTCCAACCGATTTCCTGGAAGCTAAGCTGCCGAGACAGTGACTACGAGCTGAGATAAGCGCACCGCCGTTTCTTCGCCTCACACCTGCAGACTTGCAGTCGTGCCCAACAATTTCACACTCACAGACAGCCTTCCGAAAAAATTAACTTCTAAATGGCGACTATTCCACTAGTGGTGAGTAGATGTTTGACTAATGTGTGTCGAATCTTTGCAGCCACGAAGCTAGTCAAAGGCTCCGACTTCAAACTCAAGAATATATAGTACACACGCTGCAGTGATGCCGATGGCGATGATCAAACACTGACTCAAACATTACGTAGCACTGCCAGCTCAGGTGCACGTCGGCAACCAGCTGATTTGCTTCCCAGATCAGGATCCCTGGCACTGTATTTTGGCATTAGCAGGGTCGCCGTCGACTCATCAACAACATGCAGGGCCGGCACGGCATCGCAACAGCTGTAACTTCTCGAAGTTCTCCAACACAACAGCAACAACACTGATCAGATGGTTTCGGTATGAACACAGACTGGTTTTTACAGTGATTAGAGCAAGAATAATAGTAGAGATAACATCTAGCTATACGAAGTTGCCTGTCATCAACAAAGAGCCTTCTAAGTTACTCATACAATAGAGTTGTCTATGAGGTTTGCTCTTACTCTAGTAATTTTCTCACTTCCTCTCTTTCCTCTTTTCTCATATTTAATGTTTTTACCTAGAAGCACATATGCATGCCGGCTCTTGCATGATAGCTCAATCACTCTCTTTTTCCTTGTCTCTCTCTTCCACATAGCTAGGCAAAATGTCACATAAACATGCTTATAACCAACTTACAGCTAACTATAGTACTTGGTCTTATCCTTTTGCCCAAATCTGAGGGTTTGGTGAATACTTCAACATAGCTAGTGACTAAGATGATCACCCTCAAATCGGAACCTGTCTTGATGTTAATTGCTAATCTTAATACAACGGCTATCAAGGGGAGTGTTATTATGGTATGAGATTTGGCATCGGTAAGGAGTAGTATTGACCATCAATTTGGAGAAAGCTTACGATAAAGTTGATCAAAAATATCTGATGAAATATGTTAACCACAAAGGCTTTAGGGCAAGATGGTGCCAATGGATTGTAAGAACAATGAAGCATATGCGGAGCTATGGGTTGGCCCTACTAGGTCGTGGCCCAGGATTTTTAGTAACTATGAAGCTTAATATAGCCCATTAATTGAACCAAGTTAGTAGTGGTTGTCCATTTGTCAGACTACCCCAGTCTTCAGTCCAGCCCACCCTCCACCACTTTAGTAAAAAAGAGTGGTACAATCATTGTGACAATTAGAAAAATACCTCACGCGTTACAATGGGAATCATTTAAAAAACTTTACTATGTAAATAAAAGTTATAATACACAGAAAATATGAAGTTGTCTACAAAAATATGAGAGGTTCATTTGGTCATAATTGTTGAGAGGCTAAATTTAATTGCCGTGAAATTTTTGTGTATTTGACAACAAAAATTGGTAAAGTGGACAATTGTATGCCTTAAACAATAAATGAGGTGGATATGCCGCATGTAAAGAAATACAGTCATTAACAAATGTTAGCGAGATGACATGGATAATTGATTGGATAAAATAGTAGGTCATGTGGATAGATTGCCTGCTGAAATAGACAATAATAAATGCATCTTTTTGGGGTTTTGCTTTATAATAGGTATAGATAAAGAACACTTGTGAAAATGCGTTCGTAGGATCCTAGTTGCATATGAACCTGATATATATGAAAATGCATTAAAATATTTGAGAATTTTGAAAAATAAAAAGTGTGTATTTTCCCCCAAAACTTTTGTGCGAACATAGAATATCCGGATGTACATATACTCCCTCCGTTTATAAATATAAGATGTTTTAGGTTTGTAAAGCAAGTGTATCTAGATAAGTTTTAGTGTATATATTCGAATGAACCTACACACTAAAACTTGTCTAGATACATTTGTTTCACAAAGCTAAAACATCTTATATTTATAAATAGAGGGAGTAGTTTTTTTGTTCTGATTTATTGATATTTTGGAAAAAATATAGAAAGTATTAACATGCACACTGGAGCCGAATTGGATTCCGGATGATATATGATGAGCCCGTACATCCTTTCCATTTTAATGTGGAGGCTTATGGTTCATAATGCATAGAGGTAGCCCGCTAGATCCTATTTGGGGATGCAATCTTGCAATATGCTGATGATATATTTTTATTCATTCAGTGTGGTACCAATCAAGATACACGTCAGAAACGGTTGCTATATGTGTTAGAGGCCATGTTTGATTTGAAAATCAACTCTCTCACAAGCGAGTTGATTATAGTTATGGATGCCAATGAGAAAGAGTTGATGAGCATTGACATGGTTGTTTTTCATATAGAAATAATTGGTCAATCAAATTACTGGAATCTCTATGTGTGGCTCTAGGCTCTATGTACATGGTTGATTGGTTTTTTTATCTCTGTACTTGGCCAAAATATTAGATGGTTGATGGCGAAATCTGCTTCAATTGTAGGAAGGCCATTCTTGTCAAGTAATCCCTTAGTGTTACTCCCACTTATATCATATCTCCATGTATTTGCTACATGACACTATTTTGGACGGATGAATAAAATCATCAGAGAATTATTCTAGCAAGGGGTGGTACATAAAAGAAATCATATCCAAAAAAAATCTCTAGTTTCTAAAGCAATATCAAAATGTGGCTTGGGTGCAGAAAATCTGAAACTTTTCGACATCATCATGTCATGCAAATGGAAGTGGAAGTCATAGCACTGGGCAATATGTTGTGAAAGCCAAATATGAATTATACCACTTTTTGAAGAGGGGAAGCCCGGCATCTGCATCAATCAATGCATACATCCTTATTTATTGCATAACTCATCATTAAAAAATAATTGCATTACGGGAGCAGCATCCAGCTAAACAACATATGACTTCTATCCATTATGTAATGTATAAATGAATCGCCTGGTTGAAGAAGCCATAGGCTTACAGTGACGGAGCGTGCATCATAATCAAGGATATGCCACACCTGTTTTTAGTGGGCCATCTTGTTCTTAGTGATCCTAATTTATCAAGATCCTTCAGAAATTTTCAGGGGAAGGGTGTCTATGGCCTAGTATGGCCCACCCTACACTCTCCCTATGTTGTGCTACCATATCCAAACAATTGCATCCAATATCTATAAGCTCCCGCTGCTTCTCCGGGGAGTAGATATTCCCATAACCGTATCTAGTGCACAACCATATTGATTACCTATAAATGTGGGAAACTCTTAGACACTATTATATCAACAAATCAATTGAGAGCAACATGAATTACATCGTGGCATATATGACATGTGAGAAATTAACATGGGTATCCAGACAGATATGTTGAAATCAAACAAACATATCTAGAAGGTCAGGTAATGACTGTGAACAATGTTAAAACTACTGGTTTTTTGCATGATCCTTGGTGTGGGGAAATTTCGTTTTGTGAGAAATCTACTATATACTAAAAGCACAATACGGGGGTCTAAAATAGAGATACCACGTTAACCCACATCATCTTAATTATTTAGATGGTTAGATATAAAATGTACGGCTCAGATTTAATGAAAAAGTTACCAGTTAAATGGTTACGTAACCAGTTTAACATGGCCAGATTCAACTACAAAGCTACATGTTATATAACCGGTTTGACAAAAAAAAACATCACGTAACCAGGGAGAACATCACGTAACTGGGTAGAGACGTGGTGCTTATGGGCTGTTTAAAGAAGTTTATACATACTAGCACAATACCCGTGCGTTGCAACGGGTCAAAATAAATAAATAAATAAATATAAGATTATGATTTTGTGTCCACTGAGGGTTGAGATTTTTTTTGAAAGGAGCTTGAGCTTGGACTGCTAACTTTTTCACCATATGAATATGGTGCCTTTCCCCTTTACTTTTTTTTTCATGTGCAACATCATCATCAGAATGATCTTAGAGGATAACCAATATCAACTACCATCTCGTTATTGTCTTAATCTGCAGTTGTAGTCACCTCTGTACTCGGTGCATTGTCTTGCACTTGCAGCAACAACAACCTCTCTATTAGTGATCTCTCTGCATTGTTCTTTCATTGGCAACTATATGCTCAACTTTAAATTTAGGTTGTACATTCTAATAAATTAATAATTATGAACGAAATTTGAAAGGATCACGTGGTTTAATCTACCTAGCCAATTACCATAAGGATAAAAAAAGAAATAGACATATGTAAAAAAGGGAACATTCAGCTATGGTAATAAAACTATAAATTATTATTGCACAATTGTAGAGTACTTTGATTCAGTATTGGTGAGATGTTGTATAATTTTTCACACACTAAATAGCTTGGACATCTTGTATACTCATATACGCACACATCTAAAACAAAATTGCATCTTTATACTCCTGTTGAAAAGATAGGTCCACCTGCCACTCTAATTGTTGAATAAAATTATTTTCTCTAGTACGTAGTACCAAAACAATTTCACAAGCTCTCTTATCTTCATCTTATTTTTAATAGATGAACACTAACTTAATGAATCTGATATTTACACAAACATCTATTCTTGCTCCACTCTGTGGTCGCTGTAACAATATTGATTACCTGCCACTTTTTGGTATATCTGCTTGGTTCCAAATAGAAATACATACTAACATCTTTTCACCCATACACTCAACTTTGGCATGCTCCCTATACGATGAGATATTTGAATGCAGATAAGTGTTATTATCTGCACACTTCGTCAACTAAAGATAATTCGAAGAATCTGAAGCAGTTGCTATCCCCGACCGGCCGACTTCTTTTGGAGCCGTCGTGTGCACTCTCCTCTCGCAGGTGCGTGACCGACGCCCTCGCGCTCCTCGCAGGTGCGCTCCTCGGCATGGTCGCCGGGACCGGCACGGCCTGACGTGAGGGGGTTGCCCTCGGCTTTTCCCAGCACGGGCATGTGCACAACCTCCGTGTCGGAGCCGCACCACCGGCACCGTGCCGGCAACCTCTTCTAGCGCGGATATGTGCCGCAGGAGCTCGCTAATGCCCGTCGGGGAGACGAACGCGGGGAAGGCGAGAGTCACGAGCGTGCGCTCCGGGCGGCGAGATAGAGCTCTGGATGTATGGCAGGCGTGGTCGCCCGTCGCCGTTGTCCAGGAGGCGCACTTCTGGGACGGGAGGCGGCGTCGGAAGGAGAGAAAGGGGATCTAGAATTATGTGATACAATGGGGCATCTCCCAGATCTTGTTCTCTACAACAACAAAATGGAGTCCAACAGTCAGCGGTATTTCCATTTGAACAAACGATATAAAAAAACAACACTAAATGAAGACCAGTACATCTGTGTTGGAATTGAAATATGGTATCTCCGTGCGAATCAGGAGATAATGCCATCCTTTACCAATGAAGTTAACATTAGCTAGTACCTAAACTGAAAACTGACGTAAAGTTGCAAGAGGCTAGATGCTCGGTTGCGGCCTTATGCTAGCATCATGGCAGCCGCTGCAGGTCGCTGATCCTATTTCAGTTGACCACCTTCGCTCCCAACCCAGGCTGCTACTAAATAGATATCTAGATCCAATCCATCACAACCTATTACCCACGGGAAAGACAGCAAATTAGACGGAAGGAGGAAGAGAGATGGATCCTCAAAGGAGCAGAGCGGGCAGGTGCCACGCGGGGGAAGGACCAAGCGTCGAGGAACATCCCTAACCTCGGGAATCATCTGAAGGTCGTGGGACATGCACGGGATCTGGAGGTTGGGGCGACTGTGGTTCTCAGGTAACAGAGGTGGCGATTACTTACGGCAGCTGGTGGAGGTCGGGGATCGCGGTCGCTGCTGCTTCCGGAGTGCAAGGTCGGGAGTGGCTGCAGCTAGTGCGGGCGGTCGACGGAGCAGGAGGCGGTCGATGCCGATCTTATCCCGCCCCATCGGCCTCTGACGCCTACCCCCTCGCCTGATCGGCGGCTATCAATCTCTCCACTCCTCTCCTCACCGCCCACCCACTTCCCTCTGTCCATCCCTCTCTGACCCCGGCGTGGAATCCGTGGATTTGCAAAGCGGCGGCGGCAGGGGGAGCGAGGCGGCGACATGGAGCAAGGCGTGCCGCGTGCGTGCCTGTGTGGATCGAGGCTGCCTCGCGTGGGAAGGACGGGCTATCGTACAAAACACGGACAGTTTACGTCTGCCCGTTCGGTTTTTTTTGGTACGAAAGGATTTTTTTGACGGACGAAGAGGTATTGGTCTTTTTACGTACCACGGTTCGGTAACCATCACGTCCTCAAGCCGTATTATTGGTCTTTTTACAAAACACGGACAGTTTACGTCTGCCCGTTCGGTTTTTTTTGGTACGAAAGGATTTTTTTGACGGACGAAGAGGTATTGGTCTTTTTACGTACCACGGTTCGGTAACCATCACGTCCTCAAGCCGTATTATTGGTCTTTTTACAAAACACGGACAGTTTACGTCTGCCCGTTCGGTTTTTTTTGGTACAAAAGGATTTTTTTTACGGACGAAGAGGTATTGGTCTTTTTACGTACCACGGTTCGGTAACCATCACGTCCTCAAGCCGTATTATTAGTAAAAAATATCGGTAGGTCTCAGTTTAAAAAAAGCTTATGCTCCAAAAATTGTATGGTCTCTATCGTTTCAAGTTACATAACCGGTTTTAATAAAAAAAAACAGAATGCAAGCAAGGAAACGTGTTGGTCATGGACCATATTTTTAGAAAAAATTTGTGCATACGGTCATGTCGAACTGTGACTCGCGACTCTTTTTTTTTACTTAATCGCTGATTGATTGCACGCTGCCATCGAACGAGGGGTAGGGAGCCATGGGGGCGGCCGATGGGTATCCAGCGACGGAGGTGCGGCGTTTATTTTAATGGGAGCTCTGCTTCGCTGGAGGCTACGCCGAATAAGATAATTAGGACCAAACATATACATGCACGTAACACATATTTAACCATGAAAAATATAAACTTATTTGTTAAATTGAATATATAAAACAATCAAGAGATAGTTGTATTATAAAAAATGAAAAAATATATGAAAACTGTCAACTCAAGTATGCATGAAAACTCACATCCAAATGTCTGATTGGCCCCTAAAGTTGAAACGAACTGGCCAAGATAGAAATATTCGATAATCATATGTCTTGATTAAAAATTCTATGTGATCTAAAATAAAATGTAGTGTCGGACTTGCATTTTTCTCAGATTGAATGTTTGTTATATATGTAAAATAATCGACACAATTGACATAAATTATAGAAAACATAAAAATATTGAGGGTTCAAACCTGCCATACTTGACAGATACACACGTTGAACAATATTTCCTTTGCCCAAACAATATATTGTGTGGTGCGTGATCAGCTACTCACGTGAGCATGCGTTGTGAGTAAGACAAACAGTACTTGAAAAATGACAGTTTGATAAGTATAAATTGTGGTATTATTTAGAAAAAAAAATAAGAATCAAAAAAGGAGAGTCGAGCTAGAAATACCTAAATGTAAGTTCTTAGCCTGTAGACATGGTAAACAATAGATCTTGAAAATCACATAATTTGAATCTCATAGAGTTTCAAAAATATGACAAAAATATTCTTGCATTTGCGAGGGCCACCATGCTAGTTTCCATAATTGCAAAATATATCGGGATCAAGTATGAATTGTTATAGAGATATCTGAATCGAGATTTAATATGAGGTTCAGAAGGTGGCTAGATTCCCATTTGAAAGGCAGTGTAAATATGATGGATTTGTTGACAGGTTGCTCTGGGTGATGGGGGGATTTGCCACGATGGACATTCACGGTTAGAAACATATGAGAAATTGTCTAAGGCGTTTGGAAAAATTAACATCCTAATCAGATTCAGATTGATATGGGAATTCCACAAAATATAACTGCCAACGTCGTCACCCCACTTGTATAGAACCAGGATGTTTAGACAAGTGGACAAACCCACACCAGTTTAGTACGTTAATATAAAGCACAAAAGACGTACTATTCAACTCAAACTGAGATCAAGTTCCCAAAAGACGTGGAGACATTGTTGTTCTTGCAAGTTAAGGATCAACCATCAGCTATACAAAATTAACTCCTTGACAAAAGGCATCCAGGCGCTGCAGCTCTTGAAATACAAAGATGTGTCATGGATCAGCAGTAGAACATGAAGTCCTTCACATTGTCCTTGATTTTCGGGAGCTGCCTCACAGGTGCGGGCCGCTCGTGCGTCCGCGACGTGGCCGAGGACGAACCCTGGTCAGAGAACTCGTCCTCCAAGTAGTGGCGCGCACGGAAGGCTGCCAGGTGCGCATAGTACGCGGGAGGAACTGGAGCAGAGAAGAAACAACAAAATCAGTAGAGAGTTGGCATGTTAAAAAGATAATCCTCGGCCTCGCTGATAAAACGACACTGTCAATACACTAAATGCATACCTATGGAGACCGAGCGGGTGCACCTAGCATAACTGCAAGAGATCATAAAAATATAGTTAGTTAACAGGTTTTTTTTTTCGAAATGGAGGAGCCCTAGCCTCTGCATCAAAATGATGCATACGGCCAAGTTAGTTAACAGGTTACAACAGTATTCTGCACATCATTCGAAATAGAGAGGTCAGCGATGGAGCAGCTTACGTGTAGCAAAGATTGTAGGTCAAGGTTTGCAGGGCATCAGCGCTAAATCGGTTTTCGTCAAGAAGAACATGATAATGTGCTGGGCGGCTTGTTCCCTGCTCAAAGGGGAACACACGATAAACATTGATATGAAGCAAATCAACAGTCATTATCATCAATTATTTGTCCAGGTCACCATAAACATGTAACTCCACATAAAGGGTTTATAATGTAACTTTACCTGAATACCAGCATGGCTGCAGAGGTAAAAGTCAAACTCACTAGGATGACAGATCTTTGTGTCAACGACAGTTCCTAAGGACAAAGCATACTAGAGACTTCAAGATTGTTCCATTGCAAGCATTGATATTATGTACTCTACAAAGTCATACGAATATTATGCTCACTAATAACAAGAAAACTTACCAGGTAGTATATTTCCACTTCGATCCATCATATCTCGCGCACCATGATTTTCAGGAAATAGACGAGTATGATGCCTCTTTTGCACAACAACAAATGTAACTGGCGGAAGATAGCCCTCCTGTAAAGTAGCACAAGCCTGGGAACAAGAACAACATTATGTACCTGACAGAGAGCACATGAAATGGATAACAGAACACCTATATGACTTGCAAATTCCATGAGGCGGAGAGAGTTGAAAAGAACCTTCCGAATTGCATCCATTTCATAAAGCAAAATTTGGCTGAACTGTCCCTCACTGACACCATCTCTGCATAATAAATAATTTAATATTAAGACAAGACTAAGAAATGATTCTGTAAAACAAAGACCCATTGATAACAAACCGATAAAATATAATCCTGCTAGGTTTGTGTCCAGTGGCTTTGTAGAAAGAGACAAGCAATTCCCTGCAATAATTAAATGTTATTACTGAAAATAGGAAAACTTCGCACTGATTTGCAAGAAGTTAATGTTGGCTTACCTTATCATTCCACCGGCAACAAGCCCCTTCTGTGGGTCTTTTACTTCTGTGTAAAGGTCAGCTATAATTTCATCCCTAGGACCTTGTGAAGAGACCAAGCTTTTGTACTTTGTAACTTCTGGCCAATCCATGGATGCAACAACCTATCATGGGAGTACCTAGAAGCCTTAAATACAGAATCATTCGTAATACGATGCCAAGAGGACATACAGCAAATAAGGATTTGAGCGACTAAAAGAGATAAATTATTTATCCTTGAAACAAAAGAAAGTTTGGTTGCCTTCACAACAAAATAAGAATATCGATACTTTGGTTCAGACATTACTTATTAAAAATACAAAGCAAGTCCAGCGCTGAACGTCCCCATAAAAAGGAAAAATAAATAAAATTTCAATATAAACGCATGAAGACCAGTATTCATTTGTGTATCTCACTATTTTTGTTCCAGATAAAGAGACTGCAACATTGTTAAATTGTGACATGTTGAGCAAGAGAGAACAAAACGACATACCGCCGCGATAGATGGAGACACATCTTCTCCAGGAGATGGGTGGGTCACATCAGCTCCAAAAACTATTGTAGGCACATCCGTTAGAAGTGGTATCCTCTTGCACAAAGCATTTTCTAGAACCATATTCCTACCTCCAACCTAATCACGAAAAAGAATGGTGTGAATGTTCTTTTGAACCTGATTTTAGAGTGACTAGTTTTTTCACGAAAATGGAAAAAGCATTGCGTTTTAATTCATCGAGACTAGTTGATCATATACCTTAACGTTGATCTTCAGAGAAAGATTTTCAAGATACTGTTTCCCACCCTTCTGAAGTTTAACAGGTAAGCAGCACTGAGTTATTACACCAAGCTCGGTTTCACAAAGCCGTTTTATCCTTCCTGCATTAAGTAATTGAATCTTGGAATTAAAACTAAAAATTAAAATCATGAGACATCAGCTTGAGAATAAGTTTGAAGAGCTTACCATAAGGATTACCGTAAGGAACATTATTATCGGGTAATATGACGATCAATAACTCAAGTTGCTTCCCTACTAGACCTTGCTGAGCAAGCACTTGTGCAGAATGCCTATGGATATTTCTGATAGCAGTGTCCACGCTATCCTGGCGGCTTGGTTGTGTGATATCCACACATGGTTTTATATTCATTTGCTAGAACAGGAAAATTCAGTGTATCAGTATATATGCTTGTCCGAGGAATTCCATCCAGAAGAAGAAAATTTACTGATTCTGAAGAAAGCTACCATGCCAATGCTATTGCATGTGCGGGCCAGATCGTTGCAGAACATGCCAACGTCCTTGGGGTGCATGCGAGAAGCGAATGTTAGACATGCCCAATAGTTAATAGATCCTCCATTGACAAATTTCTGGGGAAAAATGACGAAATCAATATACCAGAACTGCTTGATGAAGGAGATGATACAGAAGTAATATCTAGTCAACACAAATAAACCAGGCACAAGAATTTCAATGCATAATGTCATATATCAATAAAAGAAGGAATATGCTATCATAGCTCCATACCAAGAAATTAGTAACTAATCTACAAATGTTCCTCACTGAATGCAACAGTGTTACAGAAAAATGAAATATCATTGCTCAAAATGAACTAGAGAATAGTACCTTGTTATTCATGTTCCATTGTCCCACGAAAGGATCACATACTTTATCTCGTCCAGACTCGTGATATTTAAGCTTATAACAGGAAAAATATAAAAGAGGTCAGATGAATGCAAACATTAAGTAGAAATAGTAATATCTGTTACTATGTTTTAGAGAAATTACCCTTGGGGCAGGAAGTACACGAGCATCAACCAATGCAAGTTGGTTCATCACTTTCATGCCAAATTCTTTCGAATAATAATCATTCCCATAATTATTCCTATTAACAATCTGCAATATGATCATACATGTTCAAACCAAATGAATACAGATACTTGTAGATATGATTAACACAAAACACAACACACTTCGTCAAATATACTCAAAATCACACTTGATGAAAGAAGTTGAAGTAAATGAGAAGGAAGTGCCAACTTACATCTAGAACACTCTTCTCTCTTTCTGCCGGTCGTTCACATGCCATCTTTAGTATGCCTGAAACTTGGCGTTCGTTCAGCTTTCTAGAATACCGTTGTCCTTCAACTATGGTGCAAACCTGGAAAGAATATATGACAATGAATTTTACTGTCAAAAGAAAATAACAAAATTAAAGACCAAACTTAATGAGGCACAGAAGAAGACCAATCCTAGATACATATAGCATCCTTTCAATGATAAATGACAGATCAAGACCGAAACTACCTCCATAGGCAAATAAATCGGTCTGCTATCACTGCCAGCTTGAAGGCAAGGCAAGTTTGTATATCTTAATGAGTAATTGTATTGCTTCTTGAAGTACTCGACAACCGACACGCGCGTCCCATCTTGATCAAATCTGTAGAAGCAAATATAATCATTTTTGTTACTCCCTCCATCCCGGTTTTAAGGGCATAATTTGCAAATATCTTTGCCCTAGGTGATCTATGATTGGTGGAAAAATTTGCTCTTTGTCCTCATTTAAACATCCATTAATTAATAAGAAAGCACATGCATTGGTTGTTTGGCCTGGGAAATGCAAAAAATGCTCATGCAAAGCTGCTAATTAAGCACCTTAAATGCTAATATGCCTAGGAGGTGGGGGTATTTTGGGATTGCATGATTTGTGAATTGTGCCCTTAAAACTGGGATGGAGGAAGTAAGTTATGATGTATGTTCATGATTAAAATTCAAATAATGTGAGGAACAAACATAAAGAAAATAGGATTTAAAAGATAATATTTACGTTAAATCCTTCAATGGAGCTGAAGTTATCCCAGTAATCTTGTAACGGATTGTTTTATCTGTACGATGAGTGGCCACAACCCGGACACCTTTAAGAGCTTTCTTCAGCTAAAAAAATATGCAGCAGTTTTAGTCAGTGAGGCAAACAGGGAAAAAATAAATGAGAAAAACAATACTATGACCATTCATACCTTAAGACGATCCTGATCAGACAGCCTTGAAGCATCTCGCGGGTTCAAATAGTCGATCGCAAATTTCATCACTGGTTGGGCCTTGTAAAATGATGTTGCCGAAATATCTGAGATCATAATTACAACAAGAAATGCTAAGTACAGAATTTTTCATGAAGCAAAACAAGGGGGAACACAAAGTTTTCAATTTAGGAGAACAGTTTAGTTACATCCATACCAATGTTTAGTGACAGCCCCATCTGTGTGGGGCGCAGGCTTTGGTAATACCCCCTCCAGCATTCGACACCATTGCCTATCGGACCACCATGTCCAAATGACTGGGAGAAAAATGATCTTGAGATCGAAACGTACCTGTTTAAATTTACTTGAGTTAGCTAGCAATTTTTTCCGCATAACTCTTAATTATAAATGCATGCAATAAAAATAGGGAAACTCAGATGATGGAAGTTTTTTCTACACATCAAGAAAATGTGAATGATTACTTCGCTGTGGGGCATTCCCTTAGAGCGATGTCTAGTGCTTGGATGGTGTCTTGTGGCAACTCCCTGTGCCTACCAGCCAAGAACTGCTGAAGAGTGTACAGATCAAGATTTGACGCATGCTTTATGGTCACCCTGTATTCCTCCTCCCTAAAACAAAAAAACTCTGTATATGTAACCATCACATGAACCAATAAAGTGATCATGAAAAAGAAAGGTTGAAATGTATCATATACCGTTGGTTCCCTCTGTTGACATTAACAAGCTTGATAACAAATTCTTTGTTCTGGAACGGAAGTGCCCCAGCAGTATATATGCTCTTTCTTCCATCATAAACAGGCAATCTACCATCCAAGTATTGCCTGTGAAGTCTAACAAGTTCGTTGATTATCGCTCTGTTCTGATCTCGAGACCTCGTTTCCGGATAAATCGTCACCTGGCCAACAGATAGATGCTTAGCGGTTGATTAAGTATACATTTGTATTGCAGAAGTAATCAAAGAACTTTGAAGGTGCAGGACTGAACCAAGACACAATACAATTCCCATGAAATTTACTATTTGCTAACTGCCTGATTTTGGCTACCAAGTTAAACTACTACTCTTTGGGTTAGCTTTCAGAGAAATTTGCGTTCGATTCTGTTGACCCAAATCAAATGAGTGGTTAATAATACAACTTGGAACGAATTAAATGAAAGATCAACACACCAGCAGACGACATAAGCAAACTATAGAACGGGAGCGACAGCATGCACTGTAAGTGTATGTACACATACTTACATCGTAGTGGTAGATATCCTTGTCCGCAACTTGCACCAGAAAATGGTTCGCGCGAACGCGGCACCTCTTTCCGACGGTCCCGAATCCCGGCCGCGGCGGGAACTTCTCCGCCTTGCTCGACACCGGCGGCAGGTTCCCGGGCGCCGACACCACCGCCTGAGACTCCTTGCCCGTCTTCTGCCCCTCCACTGCCGCTGCGGCCGAGGACGACGGAGGCCTCTCGTCTGCCTTCGGGAGCACCATCTTCCTCTCCACCTCGGAAGCCAGCACCTCCGCGGCAACCGTCGGCGTCGGCGCCGGCACCTGGCCGCCGGGACGGGAAATCCCGGGCTGCGCGTCGTGCTCCCTCACCACGCCACCACGGCCGACCGCTGCAGGTTCCGAGACCAAGGGTTCGACGCGGCCGCCACCACGGCCGACGGCTGCAGTTTGCGAGGTCGAGGGTTGGACACGACCGCCACCGCCGCCTCGGCCCCTCGGTGCGTCCTCGCGATGGCCGCCGCGCTCGCCGCCTCGACCACGACCGCGGCCATCGCCTCCGCGTCCCCCGCGCTCTGCCGCGATCTCTCCGCCTGGACCTCTCCCACGGCCGCCACCGCCGCCGCCACCACGCCCGCGGCCTCCTTCTTGCCCTCCGGAGGACTCGCCGCCGCGGCCGTGGCCGCCGCGCCTGCCTCCACCGCCGCGCGAAGACATCGCAAGATCTTACCCTAGGCAGCAATCAGCGTACAGCACGAAGCAACGAACCCACGAGTCGTCGACGTGGAAGCGGCCGGCTGGCGTGGAGGCTGAGGCTATATAGAGTGGATGGGAGATGTATCGATCAGTCTACGTCAATGACATGTGGAGCCGAGCACACGCGAGCCCACAGGTCAGCAAAATGCAATCACGAGCACATTGGGTATGCAAGTGGAGCGGAGATGGAGAGGCGCGACCCTGGTCTCTTCCCATTCCCGTTTTGTCCCCGGGCGCATCAATCGACGTGGCTACAGTGACGGTACAATACGGACTGGTGGTGTCTTGGGAATAGGAGACGCCGGGCTGGGACCTGGGATCGATGCGCGCAGGCGCAGGGAAAGATGAGATCTTTGTAGCCGCCGCTGCACCGTCACGTCTAATCGCCACCTATTCTCTCCGTTTATAAAATAGAAAAAAATGATCTCCTCTCATTGCATAGAAATCATTCCTAAGGCTAGTCATGTGCATAGTATCATATAGGAGTATCATGCATATAATACTACCTCTATAATAAATGACTAGTTGAAAGCCCGTGCGTTGCCACGGTGATCTCCTTGTGTTGCATCGGTTTCTCTTTCTTTTTTATAACACAATTATCCATATAATATGCGTGAACAATCATATGTATTAAAAAAATAGCTACATAGTATTTAAAAAAATTAATTTTCCACTTAAGAGTCCACTTAGATATTTTCTAAGTGTTTGTGCATGATTTCGAAACTACAAAAGTACTGTCGTCGTCCTACCATCCCTTCCGGTCTGCCCTCTTGTTGTTGCATGTCATGAGCATCACCAGCTTAGTTTTAATTGGACTGACAAGTGGGTCTCTGTCCATATCAGCACATATAGAACCAGCTTAGCACTTACAGGTGGGTCCCACCTATCAGATTCGATGTCAATTCGCGTCCAACTCGCGATAAGTGCGAATTGAAAAAAATTACCTGAAAAGTCATGATTTTTTGTGATTAAAACGTAAAGTTGTGGTTTTTCGAAATTCTGCCTTCAATGTCGTGGTTTTATGCTAACTCCCCACCCGTCGGTTAACGTCCGTCGACGGAAGCGAGCCGCCCGCTGCCACGTCATTCTTACAGGTGGGTCCCGCATGTCAGAATCGCTGTTAATCGGCTAAAATTTGACAATCAGTGCACATTGCTAGCAATTTGCTAGAAACTTGTGGTTTTTTGCGATTCAAACGTAAAGATGTGTTTTTTCAAAATTTAGCCTTTAATGTCATGGTTTTATGCTAACAACTCGCGGTTACACACAATCAAACTTATAAGTGCTCTCGGAGCCAAGCATCATTTATCGTTTTAGGAGACGGCACTGTTCTGAATGGTGGCATGGTTTATGCAATATATCAGCTAGAATCTAGAGAATAAGCAACAGGCAGTGCCCTTTGCTCAGTTTCAAATGTAACAACACATGCTCAAAGCACGTGTTACATCTCTGTATAAAAATCATTCATGTACCAATTAGGTCTTGGCCAATCATATTTCTTTGAGATATCAAAGAATTTATGTACAAGCGTACATCAATTACATTGCAGGATGGCCACCTAACTACAATTTGCAAAAGGCATGTGAACTGCACATCCTTCAAAATAGAGCCGCGAGGAAGCCCTGGCTCTCAGGTCATATGTGGTCCTGTCCGTTGGATCCAGATGGTCTGCTCGATCCTGGCCGTTCGTTTCTACTCTCTTTCCTTCTTTCACCGATAGAAAATCTAGCCAACCCTAATGAATGGTGGGCCTGCATCGTGGACGGGCCACTTGTCAGTGAACAGCCCACGTCCCCTTCGTGGTGCAGGGTGGAACAGAGAGGAGAGAGACGCGGTGGCATATTTGAGGTTTTCCCAGTTTGTCAGGGGTAAAATCGTCTTTCCACGTAGGCATTCGTCCTTCTCCCTCGAGCCCGTACGCTCGTGGCAGCCGGTGAGGCCCTGCCGTACGGCGTTCTACACCGCCGCCCCCGGAAGAACTGCCCTTGCCCAGCCTCTCCCCTTTCACTGCATCCTCTAGATCGTTTAGGGTTCCTTGCGCTCCATTTCACTCCTCAAAACCCTAGCCGCTTGGTTATTGTCCCGACTCTGCTCCACCGGAGGAGTGTGCTTGAGCTCTAGGTGGAGGACAAGGCCGGCTCCGATGAACCAGAGCCCAGACAGCACCGCCTCCACCGCCGCTCCTCCTGTTTCCGATCGATCTGCAGCGCTCGCCCGCAGGTACAACCCCTGTGTCGCTCTCTCGGGCACATAGATCTCTTGGGGCGGTCAGCGGTGACCTCCTCTACATGAGCAGGCAAGAGAAGGCTCGACCCCCTCAGCCCCTCTCCAATCGTCTGGTTTAGGCCCGCGTCTTGATCTGAGTTCAGTGGCCTAGGTTTGAGGCAAGCGGTAGCAGCAGCTTCTCTGCCATCCCACGTCAACTCCACCAGGTAATTCCCCTATCTCATCTCCGCTCCTCTCTTCTTTTCCTGCTTCACGAATCTACAAGCCTACAATTTGTACGTAGATGCTACAGAGCTGGAGCAATGAATTTCATTTTGGATTTGTCCTAAATGGCCAAGATCGAACAAATTAAATCTGATGTTTGATTTGTTCTCAATGCCTGCATATATGAACTTATGTTTTTGATTTTTCCATTAACAAGCTGATGTTGGTGATGAGTATTTATGTATGGCTGTGTGTATTTGGAGGGAGCTGAGGAGTGGGTGTGCTCTATCCTGAACCACAGCGGCGGCACAGGCGCATGCCAGTGAATGGTCAGAGGAGAAATCCTCGATGGTGCTGCACTAGGTCAGAGGAGGTGTCCTCCATGGTAGGCGGTGACGAGGAGGAGTACGGACATGCCGGCTGCTACGCACTTCGGACTTCATCTCCTACAAAAGGAGATCCCATGACCCGAAGCCTCGATGGTGCTGCACTATTGTATTTTAGATATAACCTCTCTTTCTTGCATCTATATATATTTATTTTAGATATAACACATGGTATCATTTATCATTTCTTAGCATGATGAAAACATGAGAAGACTACTGAGATAGTAGTAGAATATTCATTGGACCATCTATAATACATGGGGCTAAGAAAGCTAATGGTGCCCCATACTACATCAGATTTGCAGTTGCTAGATATTCGCTTACATTCTATCTTCAAAGTGTGCATTCCAGTTTTTAGTTTCAGAACTAGAAAGGTGCAGATAAATAGGCCATTGTCATCTTTGTTTTCTGAAGTGTTGGTCCTCCCCTCTTCCCAAAGCTGATTTCCATAGCAGAAAAATATTTTGTGATTTAGATATGTCTGATTAATTTATACTTTCAATGGATATTTAAGTGTAGCATAAGCATGGTATGTGCAACACATTTTCCGTTTGCAACTTGCAAGATTATTCAAATTGTTTGGCCACCTCTCATGGTTGCACTTCTTATGGATTAGTATGCTCAATGCATTATAATTTGGCCATATAGTGGAGTGTCCGTACCTCCTTTTCTTCCCTGCAAAGAAATGCTCTGAATGATCTCCATGTAAGATATAATAGTATATTTTTAGATTGAGCCTGGGGTTAAAGAATCTCATGTTATATTTTCTCTTGGTCCAGAGGCATGGACATATGCAGCCTTTGGAGCTGGATCTGCAACAAATGAAAGAATGCTTAGTTATGTAGATGAATTATTATTATTTTGGTTTGGTTGGCGGGATGAATTATTTGATTAAAGTGCATATATATAGTTTGCTAGGTAAATATGCTCTATTGCTCTTAGTCGCGGAGACGCTTAATTTGGTTTTTGTTGTTACTTCGCTCAACATTAATTAGTTATGTTTCTTGGTTGCTCCTTCAGTATCATTTTGTTATCTAGGGAATCATATTGACTGTGAACTTATTGTTAACTGAACTGAAAGAACTCCACATTGAAGAACATATGAATACAGTGAGATATGAAGATTAATTATGTTTCTATTGTGGCCAAAGGTATCGCAGCATGGTAGCAGATAGAAGATGTCACATCATCAAGGTAGACGCAGAAGCTTGTTCAAGGAGTATTTTATTTCCCATGTATTTGGTCAGTACTACTTATATTTTCTGTAGTACAAACTGCCCTAAAATATGAATTGAGCTTCTGGATTTCTTATTTCCTTATTCACCAATGGGTATATACTGTTTGTCTACTTTCCAGGTGTGCTCTCACTAAGCTTTTCGTGGAAGGTCAGCTACTCTTTGAACTCTTCACAACTTCTCAGGTATTGCCAAGACATGCATCACAATTCCAGGTTTCATCAAACTCGTTATTATAATATGTTTGTACCTTCACTTCATATAAATGAGTGTTGACATGGTCATCTAAATCATGCAGGCTGCCGCGGTGGGTCCAGGGCTAGGTAGCTACATTGCATGGTCGGGCATACAATACTTCTGATTTAGGTGAGATTCTGACCTACTTGCCTAATATCGTAAGGTTTTTTCCGTTAATTTGTTATTTCCTTGTTAAATGTTGCTTAATAGAAAGTTTGTGATCTCCTGATGCAGACCTTGAGCTGTCTCTTGCACATAATCTATTTCTGGATGTGTAGTTGATTGATGGCCTGATAAGGTCTGTGTATAAATCAAAATTAATGTCTTGCGTTGCTGTGATTAAATGATAATAATGGTTTAGCTTTGAAACATATGTGAGTGAGCAAATGCGAGTGAACACTATGCGAATGTTTTATTTACCGTTCAATGATCAGGTGATCTAATATATTCTCTCCTGTTTCTCTACCATTTCGGGATGCTACCTTGTCTGCTTGACTGTATATATGTTTGCAATATAATTATGTGTGCCCCCCTTTGTTTTGTTAGATTGCTCACTTGATCTGCTACCAGATATTTTAACATAGATTCTTTTCTGATGTGTTGAATCATAGCACTGGCAATGTGAATTATGCATCCTTGGGAGTTTACGAGTTCTGTCCGCTCTAAATTTTCCTATATTATATAAAAAGTGTTAACACTATATTCTCGTAAGTATATATACATGTAATATCCTTGCAAGAAGTTATAATATTCATTATTTTATAAACATATTTCCAGATATTTGAAAGAAGTACTCAATGTAGTATTTGAAGTTGCACCGCAGTCTGCAAAATAAAAAGATACAATATTAATACAAAATAAAATTCAGCTCGGTTTTTTGCATAGAATTATGAGTTTAGAGCCTGGTATTGAAGCTGCTGCTATCACTGTGTTTGTTGTAACACCAAACCACCAATGACATTTAATCCTGTTGAAGTAACATATGTTGCGCGTTTAGCTAACTGGAAAGTTTCAGCCTGTCGTGTCCTATCGCTAGAAACAACGAAACCAATCCTGAAATATATGTGGATATAGAGTTTGATGGTTGTGCCCTCAGTGGCGTCTGTAGACCCTGCAATTTCTCAGTTGAGCTACTAATTAGTAAAATATTTTCATCAGAGTAGAGTTTATAGCAATAGTCATTAGTTGATACAGTAATTTATTGCTTCTGACCATGCCAAATTATTATATTTTACGAGTTAGACAAAACTCGTATTGTTACATATTTGTTTTTTTTGGCATTGCTCAATGCAGATCTTAATAAGAAGTCTCCATGGTATGTTTGATCCGGTTGAATTTCAATGGTGCCTGAGCCCATTTTGAGGTGAGTTTTCTCTTTTTAATTTTAAAACATGTCTTAATATGAAGTGCAATGTGTATTGCGTACAAGTACTTCACAGTGTGATAGGATGGGAAGCCCCTCAATATGAAAAAACTATATATTTACCTATTGTTTAGAGCTCATTGATGAGGTCCAAGTGGATTTGCAAGAAGTTTATGAACTAGCTTTGTGAATAGTGTGGTGGCTAACACCCTTTTATAATTTTAGAGTTAAAATTTATCTCCAATAACTTCTTAAATCAATAGAAAGCTAACAAAAAAGAAAAGAAATATTATTCATGGAACTATTTTACTGTGCATGTGTGTGGTCGTCTAAAAATTCCGTTGGTTTATCTGTTGCTATACTTGAGCTTATAGGGCATCCTTGCCAAAATGGATTGAGAGTGAGACTGAATGTTTCTGGTTTTAGCTTTTGGTGCATAAATTTTTTATGTGTTGGTTTGCAAGGTGGCAGTATATTGATATTAGCATCTTGCCGAAATGGATTGAGACTGAGAGTATATATTTTTTGTATCCTCTTTGTTAGTCTGCTACTGTCAGTGTTTGCTTTGCAAGGTGGCAGTATCAATTCTTTTTTGTTCATAGTTTAGCTCTGTGATTCCAACCTACTGTTTCTTATAATGTTTTAATGTTGCCCCTCTTTCTACTGCTATTTATTCAGTGTGAGAATAAGGATGGCCTTGGTGGCTTCAAAATCTGTAGTACCGTATTTACATCGCATTAGTGATATGATTGCTGCCATATTATTTTTTGATACTTTCCTATCATATATTGATTTTGGTCCAACCTAATAGAAGCTACTTTTTTGTAAAAGCTTTACATTACTTACATGCCTCTTTGTATATACCTTTAATTTGCGACCGCTGCTATCAAACATGAGCTAGATTGCAGCTTCGTGTCTGTAGTTTCTAAGGCTCGACTACAATATGCCTGATGTTATTTTAGACTATAGGAAAAATACATGCAAACTAACTGTGAATTTTTGTTTTGCAGGCTCTCTTATTTTCCCTATACAAGTTATCCGTGTGTGTGTGTGTGTCTAGCTTCGATCACCCGCTAATAATGTTTTTTCTTGCTCTACTGTCTCCTATGCACGTCAATGTCTATATATCTCTTCCTTAGGACTTTTTCAAAAACAATGTATTTACTCCGGCTCAAATATATGTATATGCACTACCCAAGTTGATGAACTGAATGTGGAATACTAAAGTAAAAATAACTTGAGCACAATAGCATGTTCCAAATATATATTACACAGCCATGGGCTTGACACATCAAATTCTCTTGCCAACCGTATGGTAAATCCAGCTGCATATTTTCATTGGTTCTTTCATATTTGCTTGCCTGCCGTAGGCAGGCAAGCGCGCGGCAAGCCACGCATTCCTACCTAGTATTCAACAGGGGCGAAACAATATTAGAGATTTCGTGCTATGTAGACATGAAAGGAAAGTGACCAACCTAGTATAGATGCGGAAGGGGCACCAGACGCATGCACGCAAGCAACCACCAAGTCGATCCGGCAGCCCTCACCGATGGCAGGCCGCGACGGATGAATAACATCTCCTACCAAGCCCAGCCCCCTCTGCCTCCTCCCCCTCTCTCCATTGATCTCCACATCTGACTGGTGTTGCAATATATCGTTCCACTGATGTCGTTAAGCTTATTGGGATCCACATACCCAAGCAACATGATATAGACAGGCCATCCATCCTTGTCAACCCCATAGTAACTCTGGGGATAATATTGCAACACCTCCTCTAGCTCATGAAATTCAAAATCCTTCAAACTATACACGACAATGTAAGGCAAATTATATGGCAGACAATCTTTCAGATTAATATTGTGTATGTTAAACTCATATAAATATGTGCAGTTTTATTTATTTTCATATCAATTTTTTAGAATAGACAGTATTCTTACTTCCAAAATTGTACCTGTGCCAAACTCATTCCTCCATTGCAGCATCTCTTCCCACATTTCTGCTGCCTTTTTGAAATCAAACTTCCTAGCTTTGAAAAATCTGCATGCCAGATATATCAGAATGAATAGTCAGCAACCAGCATTTGACAGCTAAAAACACCAATATGAACAAAGTCCATTCGATATTAAGTATGATAATCATCATGCCTCTGGGGCAATAGGCTTCTAGCTAGCAAAACCTCCTGGATCGAGCTAGCGGCATGCTCTTTCTCTGCATCTTTGACATCCTCTATCGCTATCCTCGGCATTTTGCACCCTACTTCCATCTTCCCCCCTCTTCTTCAGCGAATGTGTCAGCCTCTTCGACATGTGCAGTGACTTTTTCCAATCCTCAGCTACCGCATTCTCCTGTCCATTGGCTTATCCACTGAATTCTCAGAGTCTTCTCTGTCCCTCCTTTCATCATTACTGACGAATATTTCCATGCCGTCAATATTGCTCACTGCAACAACACAACACCGTCCAAACCTGACATTCTCCGAAAATGCAGCCCAAATGATCAAGGGTCAGGCCTTGCACTCCTATTATATGATTGATCACTGATCTAACAGTCAGTTCTATATACAGCCACTCGAGCATTCACCCTGCCATAAAAAATACAGATAATTCATGCATTCATTCGAAGAGGAAAACAAATACAGATTAGAACTCAATTCAGAGAGTTGTACTGGATAACATCCAAATCGTAATCAATTTACCAATTCAACAAGAGAAACATAACGTGTCTTGTTTGCAGGTAAGGCCTAAATGCCTAATGCATCAGACCTACAATGCCATGACCAACTTTGGAAGTCTACCTAATTTAAATTACCACTTCAAAACATGTTAATAAGGCATCAATCATCATCTCTCCAACAGTCCAGTATAATTACCATCTGATAAAGTATGGCAGAGAACAAGCAGCATACCACATCAGAGATCACGATGTCAATCTGCTTGACAAAGTTCTCCCTTCACTTCTGAAACTCCGCCACAGTCTGAACAAACAAGACTACAAGAGCAGCACAAAAAAGCATCAGACCGCCAGCATTGCACACGACAGTCCAATCACACCAAACATAATGATGTGACTTCATTTTTGAAAATCATACAAGATAAGATCAGAACAAAAGTCGGAAACATCCATCCATCGGGCATACCTTTTGCGATGACATGGACGCCGCACCCCGTGGCAAGCTTGGCATGGAAGAGGTCGCCGGCAAGCATCGGATCCCTGAAGCCTCTGAAGTGCAGAAACCATAGGAGCAGCAGCGAGCCCTCCATCTCGGCGAAGCGCCGCACGTTCTCGCCCGTGATGCGGCCACCCTCGGCGGCCGCAGTGAGGTCTGGTGGCAGGCTCTCGAACTTTCTCCCAACCTGCGTGAGGATGAACAGATGGTTGGTGAGCGGAGAGGGCGGGACAGGAGGGTACTGGGGTGTGGATGGCCATGGCCATGGCAAGGAGTAACATGAAAGTGGCGAGGGCGGCGCTGCGTGTGGATTACCCAGTGGCAACCCCCTGCGGAATAATCCCCTGATGGCCTGACAAGTCGGCGGCCCTTGATTTCGGTTGCCGCCGCACATAAAAGTAAAAGAATGGCAATTCGCAGAGGGAAGCAATGATTTAACATGTGCTAGAGCTTTTCATTTGTAACACAGAGATAAAAATTTATTTTGAGAGGTGGTTGTTTGCTAATGCCAAGTTGACGTGGAAATATGCAGTTGATGGTCCTTGTGCGTGGTGAACAACCAGCCCGTTGGGAACCCCAAGAGGAAGGTGTGATGAGTATAGCAGCTGGTTTTCCCTCAGTTAAGAAACCAAGGTTTATCGTTCTTGGAGAGAAGGGACAATAACGACTGAAGGTGATGCTTGCTAGTTTGCGACAGCTTCGGACAATTTATATATGGCGCCTTGTCCAAGCTTTGCTTGCTAGCTGCAACGCGGAACCTGCACACAACACAACCAAGTACTTTGTTCCCAACTTGCGATGAGGTTGTCAATCTCACCGGTTTGCTTGAAACAAAGGTTATGAGCGTATCGAGTGGAAAACAGTAGAAGTATGCGAGTAAAGTAAATAGTGCAAATAAAGTAAACAGGAGATAGCAATATGATGAAAATAGGACCGGGGTCCACAGTTCACTAGTGGTGTCTCTCCATAAGATAAATAACACATGCTGGGTAAAGAAATTACAGTTGGGCAATTGATAGAATAAAGATAAACGTGATATGTCAAGAAGATCACTATGAGATTTACTCTGGGCATTACAACAAAATACATAGACCGCCATCCAACTGCATCTATGACTAATAATCCACTTGTGGCGAATCAATCCGAGAACTCCACAAGTATTAAGTTGCGAACAACAGATAATTGCATTAAGCAAAGTGTGTAATGTAAACAAAGCATATGCCCTTGAGCATATGAATGTTGTTTTCTCCCTAGTAGCAACAGCACATCTACAACCTTAGAGGTTTCTGTCACTCCCCCAGGTTAAATAGAGGCATGAACCCACTATCGAGCATAAATACCCCCTCTTGGAGTCACTAGCAACTACTCGGCCAAGATAGCTACTAACAACGGAGAGCATGCAAGATCATAAACAACATAGAGATAACAAAAGATATAATTCAGTACAGCAACTCAATCATAACACCAATATTCATCGGATCCCAACAAACCAAATATGTAGAATTACACACTACTAGAAAAAAGGCTACCCGCAGCGCACCAGTATTTGTTACCCGTAGCGCATGTCCCCGCGCTGCGGCTACCACGCCATTGGTAATATATTACCCGTAGCGCACCAACCCATGCGCTACGGGTAATTTAGATACCCGCAGCGCATATGCTGATGCGCTATGGGTATTTTTACCCGCAGCGCATGTGTTCTACCCACAGCGCATGAACACATGCGCCACAAGTATTTTAGATACCCGTAGCGCAAGGACAGATGCGCTACAGGTACCTTTTTTATATTTTGATGCTAGCCATACTGACGCCACATCAACCACATTCTATTTCAGAATATTGGTCAAATTATTACGATATTTGATTAATTTTCTAGTCTATTTATATTTAGCCCACAGCAAAACATTGTGACTGGTTAAATACACAAACCATCTGTTCCAAATATTCACACCAAATTCACAATTACTTATTTATTACAAAAATCTAAAGACCAAGCCTATTCGGTACAAGAAAAGCAACACACCTAAAGCAAAGTATTTAGTATTTCCTATATTCCATTGGGGTTTCTTTCCTATCTTCCATTGCAGCTTCTTGCCCACCACAATGACCTCCAATTCAGCTTATACCTACCCAAAATTAGATATTTATTATCATATAAGAATCATACAGCTGTAGAAAAATTGTGTAGACAATACCAACAAAAAATAAGCAAAGTACATCCCAAAAATAATAGCAACTGGGTAAATAATAAACATCTATAGGCAGAGCTACTTTCCATGCACTCTATGTATTCAATCACAACATCCAGTAAGATAGCACAAAATATTTCTATTCACAGCTATTACATCTCTTATATTAATGAAAGAAGCATATATAGGTCGTATATAAACCACACATGTAGGTCCCCAATCATTCTCTCTAGGTAAAGTCAAGACATAATATGTAATCACAAATCAATGAATAAGAAAAATAATTATGGTATATCAAGTTTCAATCCCAAGCAGAACAGACTATACATAAAATCCCTAAGCCGAACAAATCCCAAAGAAATGAGGGGCAGAGGACGACCAAAGTTGACATGGGCGGAAGCGGTAAATAGAGACTTGAGGGATTGGAATGTACTAGAGATTTGGCTCTTGATAGGACTGCATGGAAATCAGTGATCTTTGTGCCAGAATCTTAGTTTACTCGTTCTTTGTTTACTTCTTTTCTCTCTCCTTATTATTTTGGTTTCCTTATATTTTTTTGGGTTTCATATCTAGACTACCCCAACTTGCTTGAGAAAAAGGCAGTATGCATACCCCAACTTTCCTTATATGTTGGTACTATTGGAACGGTGCATCATGCACAGTTTCTAGAGTTATGTAGCACATAATTGATCACATTGTTATCTCAATATCAAGGTTATATACGTTATACCCTTAGTCATAACTGCTATTTCTGTATACCAACAGATACAACTAAAAAATGCAGAACTTGAAGGAACCATCAAGGTAGCTATAGAAAACAAAGTTTTGGAATAGCTGAGATGTGAGTTCTACACTGTTATTGCTGAAACAAGTGGAATAGATAGTACCTTCAATACCAGAATGAAATATCCCAAGACCAACCCATAACACATAGCCATTTACTGGTACCAAATCATACACATTAAGATAAACAGGTGTGTTTCCTGGAGGTGGACTAGCAGATTGGACTTTCGAAAACAAACAGAAAATGACATTTGAAACTGTAATTGAAACCCCAAGGGTGTGGGGTTCTCATCACTGAAAGTATCCTTGTGAAACTAAGAATCAGATGGAGAGCTTTTCTTATGCAAAATCACTCCACAAGAAATTACTGCTAGTGGTAAAACACAACCAAGAGCGAAACTAAATTTTTTGCATGACAGTGAACGTATCCTACAACATGCTCTAGAGTCTGAACGCTACTACTTCTGAATTCCGACCTGGTTGACATATCTGTGGTGTTAGCTGCACCTTGACGGTTCAGCGGTTCAGAACTGTCAGCACTCAATAGCCTGATGCAGCTCTAATATCAATGCTCTGCTTATTATTTCAACACCGAATGAAAATTTCAGCACCAATGTTTGCGCAGCGATGCTAAGAAAACATTTAGGTGTATTGTTGCAGAAAATTCTGTTTCAATGAATAGAAACCTTGAGCATGAACTTAAAGAAATAAGCACAACATAGGCTCTGAAAATTCAGAGCTCTCATAAAAAGCATGTGCTCTGCAAAAAAATGGACCCTGAGATTACTATAAACTAAATCATCAAACTAGTGTCTTTTGGATAGCATCAAACAGAAGTCTTAGTTGTTTTGAACCCTAACCGATGCATATGATTATCCATAGTAAAGCTTCCCATTCCAAGCTATCGAAATCCACTTCATTATGCCTAACATCTCAGCTTATGATTTTACCAAGTCCAGATTTACAGCAAACCCCGTAGCAATCTATGGATATATCTGAAACATTCTGACATTCCGCAAATCAAGTTCATGATGCAGGGTAACAAGTTTAAACAACATGTAACACGCGGGGGTTCAGTGCTTAGCAAGTTTATCAACTGTTTAGCAAGAATACGAAGAATGAATACGAATTTAGCAAGAAAACGAAGCATGAATGACTACCTTACCTCTCTGATTTCCTCCACCGTGTGGGACTTGAGGGGAACCTAGCGCTGGCGTTCGAGGCTGGCGTTGAAGTGGCGAGCGGGGAACTTGGCGGAGACGGAGGCCACCTCGAGGACGAGCTCGTCTCCATCGGCGCGGATCCCAGTGATCGACCACCAGCGGAAGGAGGCCATGCCACTGAGCCCGGAGATGCGGCCGTCGTCGAGGTCGCCGGTAGCTCCCCGCGGGCAGCACGATGCGGCAGCTGGAGATGAGGTCTATGGTGAATTCCCCTGAGACGGCGTCGAGCTTGTAGCCGCGGATCTTGGCCGGGAGCAGGCCCCGCGGGAAGCCACGGAAGCGGAGCTCGTCGTACGCGGTGGTAGGGGTGGATCCGGCGCCTGCGTCAGCGTCGAAGCGGGCGAGCGGGAGGAGGAGGGCCGCGGCGGCGGGTGGGCGTCCGGCTGCGGCGGCGGAGGTGGATCAGATCAGGAGCAAAATTGGCTTCGAGGGCAGGTTTGCTAGGGTTTGGTAGGGTAGGGCTGCGTCGGTTTGATTGGCCCCGCGTGGATGGTCGCGTTGTGTCCCGCGCGGTGTGTGATCCGACATAGCCGTAGCGCACAGGTTAGGAATGCGCCATGGGTAATTTTAGTATCCGTAGCGCATGCCTTATTCATGCCTTACGGGTAAGTTGAGAAATATCAACCATTTGGGTCTATAAATACTCGTAGCGCACGACTAGATATGGTGCGCTGTGGGTAATTGATATAGTCGCGGCGCATAGTGTATGGTGCGCTATGGGTAAATACCCGCAGTGCACCATCTTTTAAATGCGCTACGGGTAGCACTACTACCTATAGCTGTTTTCCTAGTAGTGACATAACGGTGATCTCAATCATGTAGGGCAGCTCATGAGATCTAAACATGAAGCACATGGTGGAGAAGACAACCATCTAGCTACTGCTATGGACCCATAGTCCAAGGTAGACTACTCACTCATCGCTCTGGAGGCAAGCATGGCGATGAAGAAGACCTCTGGTGACGATTCCCCTCTCCGGCAGGGTGCCGGGAAGAGCTTCTGGACCCTCCCGATCTTCGGGTCGACGGCGGCGACGGATCGCGATGTGTTCTGGAAAAGTGATCGGGTCCTTAGGTTTTTCCCGTCGGGGGTCTTTATAGGCGAAGGGGCGATGTCAGAGGTGGCCCCAGGCCTCCTCACACCATGGCGGCGCGGCCAGGGGCTGGGCCGCGCCAGCCAGGTGTGAGGGGCCCTGGTGGCCCCTCTCCTTCTCTCCTTCGGATGACTGGAAGCTCCCGGACAAAATAAGACTTCAGGAACTTGTTTCGTCTAATTTCGAGAATATTTCCTGTGTATCTCTTCTGAAACATAAAAACAGTAGAAAACAGGGAACTGGCACTGTGGCGACTCGTTAATAGGTTAGTTCCGGAAAATGCATAAAAGTGCCACGAAGTGTAACGAAACATTAGGCAAATGGTGTAAAAACAAGCATGGAGCATCAAAAATTATAGATACGTTGGAGACGTATCAAGCATCCCCAAGCTTAACTCCTGCTCGTCCTCGAGTAGGTAAGTGATAACAAAAGAATAATTTTTGAGGTGACATGCACCTACACAATCTTGATCATATATGTAAGCATTTGTGAGCTAGGATCATAAGAACTTAAAACATGGGCATGAAGATAAAATCTTGACAATAAGAACTTAGCAACCATATTGTAAACATGCAAATGAACACAAACAAAAGATCATGAAAATGAAACAATGAAAGTCAAACGTGTGTTCAAATCATAAGGAAAAAACATACAAATGGTTTTCAGCTTGTCCTTCAAAGAGAGCAAAACATAAATGCATAGGACACCTTCAAGTTTAAGAGGGCGACTAGATACAAATAATTTGAGAACAAGTGAAACCAACAATATGAATCAATCAATGAAAACTTTGGGACAATGCACATTATACTAAGAATGACAACTATGCTCTCTTAATGGTGCATAAAGAAAGAAGGTGGTGACTCAACATAAAAGTAGAAGAAAGGCCCTTCACAGAGGGAAGCAGTGATTGCAAGTTTTATAACCTTCAAAAATTATGGTACTTACCGGCTTTGAGCTCTCATTGCCCCCATCATAAGCATCTTGAATGGTTAAAGTTAATGAGAGAACAATTATGATGCATATGCTTGACAAATCATAAGTTGAAAACCTCGTGTCCCGTGAATACGAGTACCCAAACCTCATGCTACTTTACTTAGAGTCCCAAGCAAGGCTCTTGTCATTGTAAATATATGCATATCATTGAGAACCGCCAATGGGGTACCTCCGTGCCCGATGACATGGAACAAGCCCACATCAAAATGATAGGACAAGCAGACAATGAACACCTCGGCATCTCTTTTATTTGCCATTTGTTTAGCTTTTTATTGTGAGATGTGTCGTCGAATGTTCACCATGGGTATGCTGCAAATTTCCACCATGAATTATGCATGGCTTAGATTAGCGGCCCGGCGTTTCCCTAACACATATACAAACTCCATGATCCCCACAAGATTCCCAATTCATTTTACACCGCGGGCATCCATAAATAAAAGATCACGATATCAACTCAAATAAGAAGTGCAATGTTGAAAGCTTGCCCATGACTGCATGGCTGGGCTAGTCTCCAACTTACAACTTGCAAGCATAACAACTCAACATAAGAGACCACAATGTCAAATTTTTAAGAACAGGAAAAAGTAAAGTGTGCCTTCCGGTTCGTGAGAGCTTTACTGACCGAATTTCGCATAACACTGGTAAGAGTTTAATTTGAAGAGAAAATAAAAGCAAGTCAAATTTACTTGGAATAGCAAATTGCTAGTAGGTATGTATGGTGGACACTTTGAAAAACTTTGGCTTTTAGGAGTTGGATGCACGAGTAGAGCTCATACTCAGTACAAGGCGAGGGCTAGCAAAAGACTGGGAGCGACCAACTAAGAGAGCAATAATGGCCATAATCATGCAAAGCGACAAAGCGACATTAAAAGAAGCATAAGATGGCATCAAAAGTCAAAAACTAAATGATCATAGAGGCTATTGGCGACTTTGTAAGAGTCTAACATGTGTGAGCATGCGCCAAGTCAACCCGAATAAAGCATCAAGGAGAAAACCAAAATAATGCTTCCACACAATTAAAAACAATGCATGATTTTTTTCAAAGGCTCATTAAGCAATCTCAGTTATTTGAGACAAGTCATGCTACAGCAAAACCACTAAGCATACTATCAAAAAGACATCAAGCATGACATGAAAAAACCTAAGCCGCAGTCTACACAAGCTCCTTCTTGTACCACTTTTTTGCATAAAGCTTTTTCTCTTTTCCAACACCATTTGAAATTTTTAAAGACACCTCTTTTGATGAAAACCAATAAAGATCAGAGGCAATAATACACCTTGATGAAAAGATATGACAAGGTCTGAATGCAAATCAAGGCGAAAACGAAAACCAAAAGCAGTAGCAGAAAAAGAAGAACACTCGATGAACGATAAGAGTGAAAACGGAGTATTCTTTTCAAATGAAAACGAGTACATCTCCTCCAAAGGAAATTTGTTGGGGTCCAACCATTTATTGCAGAAAACAAAACTAAACTAACAAAGAAAACTAAAACAACTGACGCTCCAAGAAAAACACATAGTGCATAATACAATAAAAATATAGTGTCTTGAAAGGTGACCTGATTTTTGCCGATGAAAAAGGGGTGCCTCGGGGGCATCCCCAAGCTTTGACGCTTGTACTTCTTGGATATTTCTTGGGGTGATGCATGGGCATCCCCAAGCTTGATCTTTTGTCCATTCTTCAACTCATCTCATCATTCTCCAATCCCTACACTTGAAAACTTCCTTCATACAAAACTAAACACAAATCTATTAGCAACATTAGTGTAGCATAACATATAATCAACCTATTTTTGCTTCAGGTTTCAACTCAAAACACCACATATATAGCAATCTCTACTGTAGCAATTTACCCAAAAGTTCCATGATCAAAAGAACTCAAAAGAAAGCGATAAAGCGGCAAACACAAATATTGGCAGAAATCTGTCAAAACAGAACAGCTGACAAAGGACGAATTTTTGAGGGGTTTTCTATTGCTCAAATCAAAAAGTGTTCAACTAACGAAAGTTTGGATATAACCTGGGGTATATGCACAAGAAATCGCAGGTCCAAAAGATATACAGAGAATTTATACGAATTTTTACGGTGCAGCACCGAAAACAGTTTCAGGACAGCAACATCCCCAAATCTTTACCTCACTCGAATTAGAGGCTTGTCTTGGCACAAAAACGAAATAAACAAGATAAGGAGCGATCATTACAGTAGTAATGACTTCCAAGACTCAAATAAAAGAAAAAGTACTGAAAATAAAACATTGGGTTATCTCCCAAGAGTGCTTTTCTTTAACGCCTTTGAGCTAGGCGCAGAAAATTGCGAATCAAGTAATAATAAAAGGGGGATCAGGATCCACTATAGGAATACAGAAATGAATACTATCCAATTGAGGTTTTGAGTATCCCTTGTAATCACGCTTTGGTACACTATTTTCATCAAAAAGATTTTCAGGACAAATCCAACTAGTATTAGCTACCAAGGCATTATGAATTCCTACAAGCTTACAAGGTATTGGCAATCTAGAATCTTCGTTGGGTGTACCAACAATTTCAACAGGCGAGCCAAGCTTATTAAACTTCTTAAAAACTTTCCTAGCCTCACTTGCAACATCTTTAAATTCTATGCGCAAAGTTTCCAAGATAAAAGCTTTCTTTTCAGGATCTTCAATTTCATGAAGCTTAAGAAACATGTATTGCGTAAAAGGATTAAGACTAGCAAAACCTAGTTTCCAACATGTGAATTAAATAAGCAGAAGCAACTTCAATACTAGGAGCTAGCTCAACTAAAGACTTTTCCTCAACTTCCTTATGCATACTAATGTGATTAAAGAACCCCTCAATGTTACTTTTTCCAATAATTGAACCACTACCTACTGAGAGGTCCCCCAGAACGTACTTAGGGATCAACATAATGAACTAAAAGTAAAGAAATAACAACTACCAAGGATTCTAATTTTTTTGGGTTTTTGATATAAAACGAAGCAGGTAAAATAAATAAAGTAAAGCAAAACAATAACAAAGTAAAGGATGTGCGTGCGAAAACTCCCCTCGCAGAAGTCTTCCAATCTCCCCGGCAACGGCGCCAGAAAAGAAGCTGCTAATGCCAAGTTGACGTGGAAATATGCAGTTGATGGTCCTTGTGCGTGGTGAACAACCAGCCCGTTGGGAACCCCAAGAGGAAGGTGTGATGAGTATAGCAGCTGGTTTTCCCTCAGTTAAGAAACCAAGGTTTATTGTTCTTAGAGAGAAGGGACAATAACGACTGAAGGTGATGCTTGCTAGTTTGCGACAGCTTCGGACAATTTATATATGGCGCCTCGTACAAGCTTTGCTTGCTAGCTGCAACGCGGAACCTGCACACAACACAACCAAGTACTTTGTTCCCAACTTGCGATAAGGTTGTCAATCTCACCGGTTTGCTTGAAATAAAGGTTATGAGCGTATCGAGTAGAAAACAGTAGAAATATGCAAGGAAAGTAAATAGTGCAAATAAAGTAAACAGGTGATAGCAATATGATGGAAATAGGACCGGGGTCCACAGTTCACTAGTGGTGTCTCTCCATAAGATAAATAACACATGTTGGGTAAACAAATTACAGTTGGGCAATTGATAGAATAAAGATAAACGTGATATGTCAAGAAGATCACTATGAGATTTACTCTGGGCATTACAACAAAATACATAGACCGCCATCCAACTGCATCTATGACTAATAATCCACTTGTGGCGAATCAATCCGAGAACTCCACAAGTATTAAGTTGCGAACAACAGATAATTGCATTAAGCAAAGTGTGTAATGTAAACAAAGCATATGCCCTTGAGCATATGGATGTTGTTTTCTCCCTTGTAGCAACAGCACATCTACAACCTTAGAGGTTTCTGTCACTCCCCCAGGTTAAATAGAGGCATGAACCCACTATCGAGCATAAATACCCCCTCTTGGAGTCACTAGCAACTACTCGGCCAAGATAGCTACTAACAACAGAGAGCATGCAAGATCATAAACCATAGAGATAACAAAAGATATAATTCAGTACAGCAACTGAATCATAACACCAATATTCATCGGATCCCAACAAACCAAACATGTAGAATTACATAACGGTGATCTCAATCATGTAGGGCAGCTCATGAGATCTAAACATGAAGCACATGGTGGAGAAGACAACCATCTAGCTACTGCTATGGACCCATAGTCCAAGGTAGACTACTCACTCATCACTCCGGAGGCAAGCATGGCGATGAAGAAGACCTCTGGTGGCGATTTCCCTCCCCGGCAGGGTGCCGGGAAGAGCTTCTGGACCCTCCCGATCTTCGGGTCGACGGCGGCGGCGGATCGCGATGTGTTCTGGAAAAGTGATCGGGTCCTTAGGTTTTTCCCGTCGGGGGGTCTTTATAGGCGAAGGGGCGATGTCAGAGGTGGCCCCAGGCCTCCTCACACCATGGCGGCGCGGCCAGGGGCTGGGCCGCGCCAGCCAGGTGTTAGGGGCCCTGGTGGCCCCTCTCCTTCTCTCCTTCGGATGACTGGAAGCTCCCGGACAAAATAAGACTTCAGGAACTTGTTTCGTCCAATTCCGAGAATATTTCCTGTGTATCACTTCTGAAATACAAAAACAGCAGAAAACAGGGAACTGGCACTGTGGCGACTCGTTAATAGGTTAGTTCCGGAAAATGCATAAAAGTGCCACGAAGTGTAACGAAACATTAGGCAAATGGTGTAAAAACAAGCATGGAGCATCAAAAATTATAGATACGTTGGAGACGTATCATTGTTTCATGTCAACGACTGGCAATGGGGACTTGCTATCTTCCATAATAAACAAGTGAGAGCGGTTCCGAGTTCTTTGAAATTTGGCACATTGGTGCTCTTTTATAAAGCTTTGGCACTCCTCCCCACCTTTTTTCCTTTCTCAAACCATGGCTAACTGGTTCCATCGGGTGCCCACCAACATTCACATACCATGGAGGAGTGCCTTTTTTCTTTCTTTTTAAAATTAGATTGCAATGGTCTGACCAGCTTGCTTGCAAAATTAATGACGAGCAGATGAAGCTGCCTAGTCGAGGGGTACTCAATTTAATATGGAAGATAGCAATTCTGACCACTACGTCCCCATGAGTTAAAAACAGTGGCACAAAATGAGAAGTAGTTAAAAGTTTTGAAAGGTAGCACATGAAAATTTACTTGGAATGGCTTTGAAATACCATGCATAGGAATTTATAGTGGACTCTTTGGTAGACTTGGTTTTTTGTGATTGGATGCACGAGTAGAGCTCTTACTCAGTACAAGTGAAGGCTAGCAAAAGACTGGGAAGCGACAATCGAGAGAGCAATAGTTGTCATAATCATGCTTGCGACAAAACAAAATTAATATAGGCATAAAAATGATAAAAGAACTCTGAGGCAAAGTAAATCATCGAGGCTTAATTGACTTTTTGTTCAGTCATATGCATGCTTGAGCATGTGCCAAGTCGATTCAAATGAAACTTTCAGAGGTGGATACCACAATAACATACCATATTATGAATAAAACAATGCCTGCAAGCGTCTACATGACATGCTGCAAACTATTAGTAAATTGGAACTAATCATATGAGAGCAAGAACTACAAAGCATCCATTAGATAACATATACCTTACATGAACCGACTAAGCATGTCCACATAGATGAGTATATGTACAAAAATGAAAACAAATAGAGTTCATACCAGCCTCTTACCACATCTCGGATTGTCATATGTCGTCATTATTGCTTTTCACTTGTGTGGCTTGAATAATATAAAGTGAATACCAAGCTCCAATGGAGTAATGGGAGACTGAACTCTGCAACAAACTTTACAAAACCAAAGAAGAAGAACAATTATTTTTGGGTTTTTGATTTTGAAACAAGAACGAAAGGAAATAGCAAACAAAGCAAAATATTTTTGGATTTTTCAAATACCAAACCGAAAATAGCAAGTAAAGCAAACCAAAGCTAGCAAACTAAAAAGGCAAACAAAGAGAAACAACGGAAATATTTTTGGTCTTTTTGTGTTTTGGAAAGCAGAAACAAGAACAAGAAATTGAAACACGGATATACATAGGACCGACAAAATATGATATGTAGATGAGTTAATCGTCGGCGTACCTCCCCCCAAGCTTAGGTTTTTGGCTTAAGTGGAGATCAATTCTAGCTCGGCCAACTCGGCCACGAGGTGGCACTTCCGTAGTGCGACGAGAAGCACCATCGTCCTGATATGAGCTCGAGGACGCCCCGTAGTGGTATGTGGTGTAGTGATAGGCCGGCTCCTCCTCTTCCTCCTGGTCCACGATGCCATGCTGTATGTTGAAACCGAGCACCCTAAGCTGCTCGTCCAACTCCTCCATCATGCGTGACCATGGCCTGTTATCAATACTGAACAAACTGGGTTGTGGCAAGGGCAATTCCCTTTCCTCTCCATCCGTAAATAACATTCTATAAACTAATTTCCATGCACAAGAGTTAGCAGTAATAAAGTGATGGAGCTTCATGGCAGCAAGATCAAGCCTCTGTGGAGTCAACAATATATCATGAGGAGCAATAGGAAGTTCAAGAGCAGCAACAATACGCGCAGCAATAATACCTCCATAAATAGGTCCCCTAGCGGCTAGGCGACGAGCAATAATAGCACCGAGGTTATACTTTCTACTAACATCAAGAGCGGTAGCTAGAAAAGCTAAATGATAGTTGGAGATATTGCTAATGTTTCCTCTACCAAGTACACTAGTGGCAAGATAGTAAGTAAAATATCTAATAGCTGGGAGTTGAATGTTTCTTATCTTGCCACGCTGTGCGGTGCGGTCATCATCGTTGGTTACTCCTCGGTAGAGTTCCAACAAATCAGTGGGCTGATGTAGCATCTTCCTCGCCGTCCCAAACATGGGTATACCTAGAATATTACAAAATCTCTCCAAAGACATGGTGATAGACTTATCATAAATCTTAAATGCAATGGAAGGATTGAAATGAGAGTTAGCAAATTTAAAACTTTCAATGAAAATCTTCGTGAGAATAGCATATTGATTACTCTCATCCATCATGTATGTAGTCAATCCAACCCTGTTAACAAGGAGCAAGAAATCATCAAGAATCCCTACATCACGCAAAAAATTAGCACAAGTGAAGGTCGATGGATGTGCATCTCCATCGTCTCCCTCAAGGTTAGGTGACATAAGATCTTCATTGTAGGATATCCTATATTGAGTAGTGGATCTTGAAGGCCTTGATGACCTTGGTGCTTCTCTTTCAAACACTTCTCCATAGGTGTAGTTATCCATGTCCCTTTTCTGACATTTTTAACAAACCTCATAAAATATAATTTTGAGACAAACAAATGTAGGGAACTACTATAGTGAGTTACTAGAGAGCTAACATGCATCAAAATAACATTTCTAAGCAATAGAACAAGCATGCATACTCATTTATCCTGCCACCTACAATGCTAAAATACTCAAGAAATACTTCATCAAAAGAAATTCTATTTGGACAAGCGGAGGAGTCACATACCAGAGAACAATCGCTCCAAATCTCAGCAGAAATGATGGGCTGAGCAAGGAGATCGAAAAATCGCGATGAAGAACAGCAGGAACTCGAGTTTGAGCTGGTGTGTCGTTGTTTTTCGGGAGAGAGAAAGAGCTGGAGAGGAAGAAATAAGTGAGAGGCCAGGTGGGGCCCCCTCACAGCAGGTGGGCGCGGCCAGGGCTGGGCCGCGCCCCTGTGTGTGTGGTGGCGTGGAAGCCCCTCCTGGTGTCTCTCAGGTGCCTCTCTGTCCCATTTTTGACATAAAAATTTATAAAGAATTTTCTGGAATTTTTCGAGAAACTTTATTTTCGAGGATTTTGCAGAAATTAGCAAATCGATAAACTCAGAAAAATGAAGGTGAAACGATTTCAAGTAAATCAAAACCAAGTATGCAGCAGCTCTGAGATACTCTTAATCATGTAACTAAACTAAAGGAATAAAATTGAACAAGTAAATATAAGTGAGATGGAGTGGATGCGGTGAAAACGAAGTTTCGTTCATATAAAATCACTTTGTTCACAAGGTTGATCAAGTCTTGTTACCAAACTAACTTTATATGAGGCAAAACATTGCATTTCACTAAATGCTTATGTTACCTCAACTTTGATAGGCATAGTCCCAATCATAACAATTTTATATTCTTCCTTGGGCTTTCGCTCTGAACAAATAATTTGACCAACTCGAATGGTCTCCACATGCTTGATTGAATTTAGAGCTGATGTCTACACACGCTTCTGTTCTTGTAGACAGTGTTGGACCTCCAAGTGCAGAGGTTTGTAGAGCAGCAACAAGTTTCCCTTAAGTGGATCACCCAAGGTTTATCGAACTCAGGGAGGAAGAGGTCAAAGCTATCCCTCTCAAACAACCCTGCAATTACGATACAGAAAGTCTCTTGTGTCCCCAACACACCCAATACACTTGTCATATGTATAGGTGCACTAGTTCGGCGAAGAGATAGTGAAATACAAGTGGTATGGATGATTATAAGTAGTAAATAAAATCTGGAATAAAAATGGCAGCAAGCAAACAAGTAACAAAACAGCGAGTAAACGGTGTGCAAAGCTTGGAAACAAGGCCTAGGGATCATACTTTCACTAGTGGACATACTCCCAACAAATATAAAATAATTGAACAAATAAATAACTTCTCTTCACTATGGTACTTTGAATTACTCTCCTATTGAATAACACTAATCATTGCGTAGGGCTACGAAGCACTCCTCAAAGTTCATCAAGTACTTGACAAACACCACTCATAGAGATATCCAAATCAAATCACAACTCAAGATAGATATTATTGCAACTTAGACCAAGTACTAACACGGTGCACACACTGTCAACATTACACCATGAAAGGAGGAATAGATCACTTCAATACTATCATAGTGATAATTATTCTCATAATCCATAAGAGATCACAATCGTAGCCTAGACCAAGTACCACCACGATGCACGCACTGTCACCGTTACACCATGGCAGGAGGAATAGATTACTTTAATAACACACTAGAGTACACATAATGAAGAAGAGTAACATCTACTTATTCAACATGATACAAAGCTCACGATCACATAAAGATCACATCATGGGAGAGAGAGGTGAACCACATAGCTACCGGTAGAGCCCTCAGCCCCGGGGATGAACTACTCCCTCCTCATCATAGGAGATAGCAAGGTTGATGGAGATGGCGGTGAGGTCGATGGAGACGGCGGAGATGGCGATGGAGACCTATGGAGATGGCTCCGGGGGCACTTCCCCGTCCTGGCAGGGTGCCGAAACAGAGACTTCTGTCCCCCGAAATTTGTCGACGGTGGCGGCGGAGCTGTTCTAGAAATTTCACCGACCCCCTAGGGTTTTCCATCCCGAGGCTTTATATAGGCGAAGGGGCGTCGTCAGGGGGCTGCCAGGGCCTCCTCACACATAGGGGGCGCGGCCAGGGCATGGGTCGCGCCGCCCTGGTGTGAGGCTGGCCCCTGCCCCCCTCCGACTCTCTTTCGGTCCTCGTCCTTCGTCCGGGAAAAATAGGAGTTCTGGAACTTGTTTCGTCCAATTTCGAGAATATTTTCTGTGTACAATAAAGATCAGAGGAAAAATACACCTTGATAAATAAATATAAGAAGATCTGAATGCAAATCAAGGCGAAAACGAAAACCAAAAGTAGTAGCAGAAAAAGAAGAACACTCGGTTTTTGATAAGAGTGAAAACTAGAGCGTTCTTGGCAAATGAAAAGCGAGTTCATCTCCTCCAAAAGAAACATGATGTGATCTAACCATTTATTGCAGCAAACAAAACAAAAGAAAACTGAAAGCAAAAACAACTGACGCTCCAAGAAAAACGCATAGTGCATGAAGCAATAAAAATATAGTGTTTTGAAAGGTGGCCTGATTTTTGCCGATGAAGGAGGGGGTGCCTCGGGGGCATCCCCAAGCTTTGACGCTTGTACTTCTTGGATATTTCTTGGGGGTTGCATGGGCATCCCCAAGCTTGAGCTTTTTTCCATTCTTCATCTCATCTCACCATTCTCCAATCCCTACACTTGAAAACTTCCTTCATACAAAACTAAACACAAATCTATTAGCAACATTAGTGTAAGCATAGTAATGAATCAACCCTTTTTGCTTCAGGTTTCAACTCAAAACCACCACATATATAGCATATACTACTGTAGCAACTTCCCCAAAAGTTCCGTGATCAAAGAACTCAAAAAGAAAGCGATAAAGCGGCAAACACAAATATTGGCAGAAATCTGTCAAAACAGAACAGCTGACAAAGGTCTAATTTGTGAGGGGTTTTCTGTTGCTCAAATCAAAAAGTGTTCAACTAATGAAAGTTTGGATATAACCTGGGGCATATGCACAAGAAATCTCAGGTCCAAAAGATATACATAGAATTTTCACGAATTTTTACGGTGCAGCACCAAAAACTGTTTCAGGACAGCAACATCCCCAAATCTTACCTCACTCAAATTAGAGGCTTCTCTTGGCACAACAACGAAATAAAAAGGATAAGGAGCGGTTATTACAGTAGTAATAACTTCCAAGACTCAAATAAAAGAAAAAGTAATGAAAATAAACAATGGGTTATCTCCCAAGAGTGCTTTTCTTTAACGCCTTTGAGCTAGGCGCAGTAATTTGCAAAGATGCTCATGTGGGCGCCATATAAGAGCTTGAGGCAAAGGCGCCATATAGGAACTTAAAGCAATAGAGAGCATCAAAAAGCGGATATGAAAGACATTTAAATCTAAACCACTTCCTATGCATAGGAATCTTGTAAGAAAATAAATCAACGAGGCACATAGTAGCAAGCATGGATAGATAAAACAAGTGCCACTTCAAGATTTGCAACATAAAGAGGAGAAACTTAATATTGTTGAGATCCATCAAACCATGTTTCCCTCTCTCATAATAACTTTCAGTAGCATCATGAATAGAACTAACAATATAACTATCACATAAAGCATCCCTATCAAGAGCCACATGCATAAAAGAATTAATACTCCCCACATGAACAATAGTAATAGGAGCAGATTCAACAGAATAATTATTCTCATCACCGTAATCATCATAAATAGGAGGCATATTGTAATCATAAATAATTTTATCCTCAATAGTAGGTGAACTGAAAATATTATACTCATCATCATAGCCATCATAAACTAGAGGTTTAGTATCATCACAAGCTAAAGAACAGCTATTTCGCAAAGCATATTCTTCAAACATATCATCATAAGAAGGAACATCACATCTGAGAGATAAAATATTACCAGAACAAACTTTCTCCACTAAAGCTGGGGAACTAAAAATATCATGCTTAACAAAACCAGCTTCCCCAAGCTTAGACTTTTCTATAGCATTAGTAATAACAGTGTTCAAAACATTCATACTAACAACACTATTAGCATGCAAATTAAGCTCCAAAGGTTTTTCAATTTTCTCTTCAAACACTTCATATCTAAAATCAGGAAAAAGACTAGAGAACTCTTTGTTTTCCATTAAGCCTAACTAGTGAAAATAAAAACAAGAAATAAAAAGATGTAATTGCAGAATCTAAAGGAAATAACTCCGAGCACTCACCAGCAACTAAAAGACTTAGTAGCCAAAGGATGTGAGTACCTTTTACCTTACCTCCCCGGCAACGGCGCCAGAAAAGAGCTTGATGTCTACACACGCTTCTGTTCTTGTAGACAGTGTTGGGCCTCCAAGTGCAGAGGTTTGTAGAGCAGCAGCAAGTTTCCCTTAAGTGGATCACCCAAGGTTTATCGAACTCGGGGAGGAAGAGGTCAAAGCTATCCCTCTCAAACAACCCTGCAATTACGATACAGAAAGTCTCTTGTGTCCCCAATACACCCAATACACTTGTCAGATGTATAGGTGCACTAGTTCGGCGAAGAGATAGTGAAATACAAGTGGTATGGATGATTATAAGTAGTAAATACAATCTGGAATAAAAATGGCAGCAAGCAAACAAGTAACAAAACAGCGAGTAAACGGTGTGCAAAGCTTGGAAACAAGGCCTAGGGATCATACTTTCACTAGTGGACATACTCCCAACAAATATAACATAATCGAACAAATAAATAACTTCTCTTCACTATGGTACTCTGAATTACTCTCCTATTGAATAACACTAATCATTGCGTAGGGCTACGAAGCACTCCTCAAAGTTCATCAAGTACTAGACAAACACCACTCATAGAGATATCCAAATCAAATCACAACTCGAGATAGATATTATTGCAACTTAGACCAAGTACTAACACGGTGCACACACTGTCAACATTACACCATGAAAGGAGGAATAGATCACTTCAATACTATCATAGTGATAATTATTCTCATAATCCATAAGAGATCACAATCGTAGCCTAGACCAAGTACCACCACGATGCACGCACTGTCACCGTTATAGCATGGCAGGAGGAATAGATTACTTTAATAACACACTAGAGTACACATAATGAAGAAGAGTAACATCTACTTATTCAACATGATACAAAGCTCACGATCACATAAAGATCACATCATGGGAGAGAGAGGTGAACCACATAGCTACCGGTAGAGCCCTCAGCCCCGGGGATGAACTACTCCCTCCTCATCATAGGAGACAGCAAGGTTGATGGAGATGGTGGTGAGGTCGATGGAGACGGCGGAGATGGCGATGGAGACCGATGGAGATGGCTCCGGGGGCACTTCCCCGTCTCGGCAGGTTGCCGGAACAGAGACTTCTGTCCCCCGAAATTTGTCGACGGTGGCGGCGAAGCTGCGGAACTGTTCTGGAAATTTCACCGACCCCCCTAGGGTTTTCCGTCCCGAGGCTTTATATAGGCGAAGGGGCATCGTCAGGGGGCTGCCAGGGCCTCCTCACACATAGGGGGCGTGGCCAGGGCCTGGGCCGCGCCGCCCTGGTGTGAGGCTGGCTCCTGGCCCCCCTCCGACTCTCTTTCGGTCCTCATCCTTCGTCCGGGAAATATAGGAGTTCTGGAACTTGTTTCGTCCAATTCCGAGAATATTTTCTGTGTAGCTTTTCTGAAACACAAAAACAGAAGAAAACAGGGAACTGGCACTGTGGCATCTTGTCAATAGGTTAGTTCCGGAAATCGCATAAAAACGCCATGAAGTGTAACGAAACACAAGGTAAATGGTGTAAAAACAAGCATGGAGCATCAAAAATTATGGATACGTTTGAGACGTATCAAGAGCATTCTTCCTATCAATCTTCTTGGGAAAATAAACTATGTACTCTTTATCATTGACATTAAAAGTTACTTTTCCTTGATTGCAATTAATAACAGCCCATGCAGTGTTTAGAAAGGGTCTCCCAAGAATAATAGACATATTATCATCTTCAGGCACTTCCAACACAACGAAGTCAGTTAATATCAAACAACTGTTAGCAACTTGAACAAGAACATTTTCACATATACCAATAGGAATAGTAGTACTTATCAGCCATCTGCAAAGATATATCAGTCGATACCAATTTTTCTAGATCAAGTCTCTTATAAAGAGAAAAAGGCATGATACTAACTCCAGCTCCCAAATCACATAAAGCAGTTCTAACATAGTTATTTTTAATGGAGCAAGGAATAGTTGGTATACCTGGATCTCCAAGTTCTCCAGAACTTTACCATCAAAAGAATAATTAGCAAGTAGAGTGGAAATTTCCTCATTAGGAATCTTCCTTTTGTTAGTAACAATATCTTTCATATACTTTGCATAAGGAGGCATTCTAATAGCATCAGTCAAAGAAATTTGCAAAAATAAAGGTTTCATCCATTCACAAAACCTGTTGTAGTGTTCTTCTTCCTTGGATTTTTGTTTCTTATCGGGAAAAGGCATTGGTTTCTGCACCCAAGGTTCTCTCTCATTACCATGCTTGTTGGCAATGAAGTCTTCTTTGGTGTACTTTGCATTCTTATCAATCTTTTCTGGTTCCTCTTCAACTTCTTCTTTATCGAAAGCATCACCCGGTTCAGTTTCAGCATCAGAAATAGAAACACTGTTAGGATCTTTACCTGCATCAGAGGATTCTGCAGTTGTTTTATGCTTCTTCTTCTTCTTGGAAGGAATATCATCTCTTGAAGTGCGTTGAGAATCTTGCTCGATCCTCTTAGGATGTCCTTCAGGATATAAGGGGTCTTGAGTAGTAGCACCTCCTCTTGTGCGAATTTCACACGCTTGTTTTTCTCTTGAAGCATTAACTAGCAAGTCTTTTTGCACCTTAGTAAGCTGATCAATTTGTGTTTGAACCATTTGAAAATGTTTAACAAGTATCTTCACATCATTGGAGGTTCTCTCCACAATATCCTGCAACTTGTTAATAGCTCTAGAATTTTCCAGCAAATGATTCTGCACCATTCTATTAAAATTTTCTTGCTTAACAATAAAATTATCAAATTCATCTAAGCATTGATCAGGAGGTTTACAATAAGGAATATCTCTATCATCAAAGCGTTGGAGAGGGTGTACCTCAATTGTAGATGAGCGAGGGATTGGCTTACATAATTCTTCTATAGGAGGTAAATTCTTCACATCTTCGGCCATAATACCTTTCTCCTTAAGGGATTTCTTGGCTTCCCTCATCACTTCATCATTTAATTCAATCACCCCTCTCTTCTTTGGCGTAGGCTCTGTAGATGGCGCAGGTGTTGGTGCTGGTGTTGGCTCAACTAGAGTCCAATCATCATGATTCTGGCTTATTTTAGCCATTAATTCTTCAGCTTCAGCCGGAGTTCTTTCCCTAAAAACACAACCAGCACAACTATCCAAATATGACTTAGATTCATCAGTTAGTCCATTATAAAATATATCAAGGAGTTCATTTTTAGGCAATGGCTCTTTAGGTAAAGCTCTAATTAAAGAATAAAACCTTGTCCAAGATTCAGGCAATATCTCACCTTTTCCCTGTTCAAAATCAAAGCTTTTCTGCACATCAGCATGTTGAGCACTAGCAGGAAAATATTTCTAAAAGAAAGCATTAACCAAAGCAATAGGACTATGAATAGATCCAGGAGACAAGCTATTAAACCAAGTTTTAGCTACATCTTTCAACGAGAAAGGAAAAATCTTAGCAACAAAGTAAGTGCGAAGCTTAATATCATCAGAAAATAAATTACTCAAAGTATAAAGCTCATTCATGTGCTCCATAGCACTTTCATTCTTAGTACCACAAAAAGGAGTTTTCTCAACAATAGATATGTAAGATAAATCTAAAGAGAAATCATAATCCTTGTCTCTAATATCTATGGGAGAAGCAGCAAACTTAGGATCAGGAGACAATTTATATCTAACAACACGTCTCGCTAGAAGTTCCTTAACAGCTTTAGCATCATGAGTAGCACAAGCTTCAGCAATAAAATCATCGTCAAGCTCAATATAAGCATCATCAAAATCATCACTAGGACATTCCCTAGACTTAGGTGAACTAACAGGTGGAACAGTGGTGTTTCCCAACTTAGCTCTAGCAATTGTAGCATCTAAAAAGGAACCTAGTGAACCACTCTCATCAAGCACAGTAGAAGCATCATCTAAATTATCAGTGGCATTTTCAAACTCAGCAGAAGTAGTAGCAGTAGCATGTGCGTGTGGTGGTGTAAGCAACTTACTCATAACAGATGGTGAATCAAGAGCAACAGAAGTGTTCAAAGTCGTACCTCTTCTTGTAGTGGATGGTAATATAGGAACTTTTCCATCATGAGGTTTACCCATGATGAAAGGATTGCAGCGAACAATATGAATACCAAGTGAACTTACAAATAAAGCTATGCTCCCCGGCAACGGCGCCAGAAAATAGTCTTGATGATCCACAAGTATAGGGGATCGCAACAGTCTTCGAGGGAAGTAAAACCCATATTTATTGATTCGACACAAGAGGAGCCAAATAATATATGTAAGCCTTAACAGATGAGTTGTCAATTTAGCTGCACCTGGAAACAGTCTTGCTCGCAGTGGTTTATCAGTAGCAACAGTTTTATAGTAGTGATATTAGTGAAATAGTAATAGTAAACAATAGTAAAATAACAGCGGTAATAGTAGCAATAGTAAACAGTAGGAACAAATACTGTAGGCATAGGGATGGATGTACAGGCGTTGCATGGATAAGATAATTCATGAAATCAATGAGACATGGGCAATTGCAGATAAATAATGATAAAGCATCCTAATACTAATAATCATAGGCATGTGTTCCGTAAATAGTCGTACGTGCTCACAAGGAGAAACTTGCACAACATCTTTTGTCCTACCAGCCTGTTGCAGCAGGGCCTCAAGGGAAACTACTGGTAATTAAGGTATTCCTTTTAATAGAGTACCGGAGCAAAGCATTAACACTCGGTGAACACATGTGATCCTCACATCATAGCCATCCCCTCTGTTTATCCCAATTTCTGTCACTTTGGGGCCTCGGGTTCTGGACAACAATATGTGTATACAACTTGCAGGTACAACCATAAACAACAATTATCATAATAAAACAATAACATGTTCAGATCTGAAATCATGGCACTCGGGCCCAAAGTGACAAGCATTAAGCACAACAAGTTGCAACAATGTCATAAGCACTAATAGAAGATACTAGGCACTATGCCCTAACAATCTCATATCAAATTACATGAACAATCTCATCCAATCCCTACCATCCCCTCACCTACAGCGGGGGAATTACTCACACATGGATGGGGGAGTCATGGATGGTCGATGGAGGGGCGTCGGTGATGATGGTGATGAAGATCTCCTCCAAATCTCCATCCCGGCAGGGTGCCAGAACAGAGTTTCTGGTTCCGAATCGCGGTTTCTGATGGCAGCGGCGCAGCGGAAGTCTATCTGGAAAAAAACGTCGTCTCTCCGATATTTTCAGGTCAGGGGGTATATGTAGGCGGAAGGAGAGGTCGAGGAGACGGCCGAGCCACCCTCACAACAGGTGGGCGCAGCCAGGGCTAGGCCACGCCCCCTGTGTGTGGAGGCCTCGTGCCTCCCCTCCGTCTCGTCTTCTGGCTCCGTGGGTCTTTTGGTGAAATAGGATTTTTGCCAATTTTTCCTAATTTTTTATTGAAAGTTGGATTTCTGCACAAAAACGAGACACCAGAGCAATTCTGCTGAAAATAGTGTTAGTCTGTGTTAGTTGTATTCAAAACACACAAATTAGAGGAGAAACAATAGCAAAAGTGTTTGGGAAAGTGGATACGTTTTGGACGTATCAGCCGCCTCCCAGGTCCGGGCTGCCGGCGAGCCAGGACTTGATTTCTGCTGGCGCTGCCTCCAGGTCCGGACCATCGCCGTGCGAGGACCCCTCGATTTTGGCTGTCGTCGCCCAGATCGGGATCACTGAAGCTCGGAAAGAGGAGCGCCAGATTTGCAGTAAATTTTGCAAGATTGGTGGGAGGGGATCGACATGGGAGGGAGGGGGCACCATGGAGCGGCGAACTGCGGTTGCTAGGCCTTCGTCTTTGAAGGAGGTGCTGTCATGTGGGGACGATTAGGAAAAGAAAAAAAAAGGAAATTGACGAGCCCCGCGTGCGTGAGTGGCCGCGGTTTTTTTTTTCTTCACGGAGGATGGATGCGTTGGTGGAGCGACGTACCGGGCAGGCAGGCGACAATCACCTGTAGACAATTAATATAGTTTAGATTTAGATATTATATTGTAGTATTATAGTTTGATGATATTAATTGATATGTAGAATCTCAATGCAAATTGATGCATAGGATTTATTTGATAATAGTTTTCCTCGTAATGTGTGCTATGATATGGTATATACCTATGATACTCTAAACTTCTCTTTCTTTCTTAATTCACTGCCACATCAGCATTTTGGTGGACCTAAGTTGCATGATACTTGCTATGATACTAGCACTATGGCTAGCCTAATAATCTTCAGCATATGGTCTCCTTATTTATCTATTTTAATGAAACGGACGGTAGTAAATGGCATTGATCTATCGGGTGATGCTAATGCCGTCATGCACATGTTCATACACCATGTGGCTAACTCAATCATTACCTAGCAATATGGCTACGAGCTTACTCGAGAAATTCATGAGTTTATATTTTGGTTCGTCAAAAGGTTCGCAAATAATAAGACTGGTCATAAGAGAAGTGGAACCAGATCCTCTAATCTCGTTTAGAAGTGAAGTGAGCTAATCTACAGTTGCCTAACTTCTTATCTTTTAAACCTGATGATGATTTGCCTAGCCGCCACAACACCACCAACCCCCTCCCGCCGCCGCCGCCGGTGGCGCCACCGGGCAAAGGCCCGGGGGCGTGGTGGCGGCGGGTGATACGTCTCCAACGTATCCATAATTTTTGATGCTCCATGCTTGTTTTTTCACCATTTGCCTAGTGTTTCATTACACTTCGTGACATTTTTATGCATTTTCCGGAACTAACCTATTAACAAGCCGCCACAAAGCCAGTTCTCTGTTTTCTGCTATTTTTGTGTTTCAGAAAAGTTACATAGGAAATATTCTCAGAATTGGACGAAACCAAAGCCAGTCGCCCAGAATTTGACCGGAGCTTCCAGAGAACCGAAGAGGAGACAGAGTGGGGCCACAAGGGCCCCACACAATAGGGCAGTGCGGCCCAGGCCCTGGCCACACCCCCTATGTGTGAGGGTGCCTCGGTCCACTCCTGACGACACTACTAGGAAAACAGCTATAGGTACAATGGTTACCCGCAGCGCATCTAATATGTGGTGCGCTGCGGGTATTTACCCGTAGCGCACCGCACATCATGCGCCACGACTAAGTCAATTACCCGTAGCGCACCACTATTAGCCATGCGCTACGGGTATTTATAGGTCTGGAGGGCTGGCATCCCTCGACTTACCCGTAGCGCACGGATGTGACATGCGCTACGAGTAATTATACTACCCATAGCGCATACGTGACCGGTGCCCTACGGGTAATGTGAGAAAACAAATGCGCGGGAATTAATTCCCCACCGAAATAAAATTTCATTTTCGCTTAAGTCCGTCCGGCCGTCCCACGCGGGCGAACAAAACCTAGCGCATATTCTCCCCCGCCGCCGCCGCCCCTCTCGTGACCACCACCACCCATCGTTCTCAAGATCCAGTGCCGCCACCACCACCACCTCCCCTCGCTCTGAAGATCCAGCCGTGGCTACCCAGCGCGCCCAGATCGGAAATCTCAATCTAGGAATCACCTCGGACCACCGTGCGGGCATGTGGATCTGGTCGGCTTTATCGACCGGCGTCGTGTGCCTCAACCAGGACTCGCCCACAGCATCATCAACTGGATCGCGAGGTACAACTGAATCCAATCCGTGTCCCTGAGAGGCGGTGCTGGGGGCATCCCGTATCCCTCCCCCAGATTCGTTTTTATGTCCATGCGATTGCGATGAATTGGATTAGGGATACTCGAGAGTAGATCATGTGCATGACTGGTTTTGTTGTATTTTACGATTCCCTATCGTCTTGGCCGGATAGGGGCTGCATGCATTCTAGTTGCTGGTCCTCATCAAGAGTTCGCTAGGGAAGAGCACTTGGTTGGACGAATCTGAAGTTCCCGTCGGTCAACCCTCATCTGCATCACTCGCCGCTGACCGAGATCCTACTCCCCCTTTACTGATCTTTCTCATGACAATTATTTTTCAAATTAGTTCTTTAGCTGATTAATTTTACCGGTGATTTCTTGATTATGTTCAGGTACAAGTTACTAGCAGATCAATGTCCTGCAGTTTGCCCGCTAATTAGTTTTGATTATTTATAGCACAGCTTCCTTACATTCAATTCCCTTCCCCTGAAGTGTCCTTCTCGTGGCTTCACGATTCACGCCTGAAACAGATCAGCAAGAGCTCGGTTTCTTTCATGGAGCCATGGAAATTCATCTTCCTGCTTACCCCCACGGATCTTAATTCTTTTGTTCTCTATCTTTCATTATTAACTTTTCATATTGTCTAGATTTATCATTTGTTTTATTATATACAATAATTCCATCGTTTGTTATTTTGCAAGAGCAATTCAGTAACGTGGCTTCACCGCCTCAGTTCACGGGCGAGAGATGTAAGTCAGGACCCAACCTCCTCTCCTATTATGCTCAACCACTTGCCTTCTTATTTCTATATTTGTTCATGATGATCTGTCCTGTTACTTGCATGTTGCAAGTAGAGGCCTTGGAAAGTCTGCACTATAAAAGATAAGATTTGTAAATTCTGATAATAAAATATTTTATCATACTTGATCAGCGATTAGCCATGGTGGTTCGTTTCATGTTTGTCGGTGCAATTTCCAACTAATAGTATTGTGATGATTTCAACATTTCATAGCTCTTCATAATATGACAGTAATCTTCTAGTGTTAGGTTTTAGGCATTGGCAGAGTTTAATGAGGAAGAGCAGAAGTTGATTCTCCTTGATTTTTCATATTGCAGCAGAATAATAGTTTTGAGATATGATTCTTAGACTATTGATTGTACAACTTGCTTAGCCTTTAATTTTAGAATTTTTTAAACCATTTGAATCCACATACATTCCATTCTGTATAATTTTGTTCAAAATAGTGATAAACCTATACTGTCAAATGTTTGCTAGATTTCTCTCTCATTTTCGAAAAACAAGGATAGATGCTTTGTTTCAGGGATACTCTATGCTTATACTAGCTAGAATCACCACAACTCTAATACGAAGACTCTTGCTCAAGGTTTTTTGTTTTCCTCCGGTTATTTTTTTAATCAATCCTTTGCCCTAGCTTCTGTAACACACTACTTCACTGCAACATGGTTTAGTTTTGAACTAAGCGAAAGTCCTATTTAAAGAATCAGAAATATACAGAGTGACCACTTCTGGGAGATTAAACATTTTTGGAGAAATGTTTACATGCCCACTATTTCTATACTATTAAAGCAAATGTAAAAAAAGTGTTGACTTTTCAGATTTTAAAATAAAATTCACAACCTACCATGTTTTTGCACCATTATGGCACAGAAAAGAGAAATACACAATTATATTAATTTGATGAGGATTTTAACAAGCCTCCAGCTACTTCGATTTAAACAGAGCTGAGTACTTGGTCAAACATTGGTATGCCCCATTTAGTTGTCGTTAGATGAACTTTTGGACCCGTACAAAACTATGGTCACCTAGAGATATAACCATATCCATTTCACACAATAGAGATTAGAGAGGAACGTCAAAATTGACAAGGCAGGATTTCTTTGAATATCCAATGGAGTTGATTAAAGTGTGAGCACCTATGAAGTTTTTCTGAGATGTAGCCACTTACCTAGCTTATTTTGCCGCCGCAACACGCGGGGTTTCATCTAGTTGTAATAGTGATGCCACCCCTATTTAATTCTGCTTTCGTGTTCATTTTTTGAATCTAGTTGTGTATGCTATGATGGGATGATCTCCATTTATTTCTTAAACTGAATTCACATGTTTTCTAGTTCATGAGATGATCTCCATTTATTTCTTAAACTGAATTTACACACATCCAGAACACATATAACTTTGCCAAGGATGTTTGACCAAGAATAGAAGCCTTTTCTCCCTCATTATGTGCTCTATGTATAGACTGCATTGGTTGAATCTAATTCTGATGTCAGTAGCGATTAAATTTTCGTACCCTAGCTAGCTGAGATATTTTGATTATGCTAATGATTAAATTGCAGCAATGCATAATTCGTAAGGCATCAATTGTTGAATTGAATTCAGATGTCAATTGCGCCGAAGTACCTACTTGCCTCTCACTTTGGAGATCTCCACTTCAGGGTGCGTATCATCTTCCTCACACCCTATTTGTTCCTGTTTTGTTGGCATTCCATTTGGTTGATCTGTGATATTTGTGCATTGGGTCGTTACACCATGACTAATTTCGATAGAGATAACAATGGTTATCTGTTATATCCCTCGGTTCTCACAGAGATTTCATGCTAAAACCTAGCTCATTTGTTTGAGATAACAATGGTTATCTTGCTGGGACTAGAAATATTTTGTGCTATCTTGCTGGATGTTGTGATAGAATAAAGGGTGCATGGAAAGTAGCTCTGCCTGTAGATGTTTTTTATATACCCAGCTGCTATTATTGTTGGGAACACCCTTGGTATTTGTATTGGGTGCATGAATAAAGGGTGCTACTTTGCTTGTTCTTTGTTCTTGGTATTGTCTACACAATTTTTCCACAGCTATATGACTCTAATATGGTAATAAATATCTAATATTGGACAGGTATAAGCTGAATTGGAAGTCGATGTGCTAGGCATGAAGCTGGAATGGAAGATAGGAAAGAAACCCCAACGGAATATAGGAAATACTATGGGTTAACCTTTCATTGCCTTAGTAATAGTCTGATGCCAAATAGTCTTTGGGTGTTGCTTTTCCTATACCAAATAGTCTTGGTCTGTAGATTTTTGTAATAAATATGTAACTATGAATTTGGTGTGAATATTTGAAATAAATGGTTTGTGTATTTAACCAGACACAATGTTTTGTTGTGTACTGAAACAGAATGCAGTTTTCGTGGCACATGCGCAATGATACATGTCTAGTATGTTTTTGAAACCGTGGGCGTTAGGGAGCTAGCATCGAATAAACAAAAAGTACCTGTTGAGATACCCGTGGCGCATTAGAGAATGTCTTGGTGCGTTGCGGGTAGAAATACCCGTAGCGCATTAGCACATGCGCTACGGGTATCTAAATTACTCGTAGCGCATGGGATGGTGCGCTACGGGTAACGTATTACCAGTGGCGTGGTACCCGCAGCGTGTGGACATGCGCTACGGGTAGCAAAAATAGGTGCGCTGCGGGTAGCTATTTTTCTAGTAGTGCGATGCCCCTTCGCCTATAAAGACCCCCCCGACGGGAAAAACCTAAAGACCCAATCACTTTTCCAGAACACATCGCGATCCGCCGCCGCCGTTGACCCAAAGATTGGGAGGGTCCAGAAGCTCTTCCCGGCACCCTACCGGAGAGGGGAATCGCCACCGGAGGTCTTCTTCATCGCCATGCTTGCCTCCGGCGCGATGAGTGAGTAGTCTACCTTGGACTATGGGTCCATAGCAGTAGCTAGATGGTTGTCTTCTCCACCATGTGCTTCATGTTTAGATCTCATGAGCTGCCTTACATGATTGAGATCACCATTATGTAATTCTACATGTTTGGTTTGTTGGGATCCGATGAATATTTGTGTTATGCTTGAGTTGAAGTACTGAAATTTATCTTTTGTTATCTCTATTTTTTTTATGATCTTGCATGCTCTCCAATGTTAGTAGCTATCTTGGCCGAGTAGTTGCTAGTGACTCCAAGAGGGGGTATTTATGCTCGATAGTGGGTTCATGCCTCAATTTAATCTGGGGGAGTGACAAGGGTATAGTTAATAGAGCCCGTTAGTTAAGTACCCCTGAGACCCGTTAAGTTAGGCCCAATTGTAATGATAAGTCGAATACGAGTTATTACCGTATGTCGATATTGTAATCTGTATCAGACCCTACCCAATCCTCGAGACCTGGCCACCTATATATAGGGGCCAGGAGTGGACGGTGTAGGGCAGATTGAAAGAAAGCCAGATTGAACACCCAAGTTTACTTTCGATACACACCTATTTCGACTAACTTTACCTTCGAGTTCATCCGACGCCCTATCTCCCCGATCCTAAGTCCTTCATCTAGGACATTTGTCGAGTTAACCCTCGTCAATTGGCGCCGACCGTGGGGACTCTGGGCGTTGGAACCATGAATTCGACGGCTTTTTCGCTTTTAGCCAACAGCAGTTCTGAAGTCGACGAAAGTCAAGAGGTGGAACTAACAATCGGAAGTTTGAGCATCCTCATCGGGCCATCGGGTTCATCCCGCCTCTCGGATTCGACAAAGCCAGATCCGTCGGCAAGCAAGCCCGAAACAGAGGAAGCATTGGAGTCATCAGAAGGCTCTTCCAGTGAGGTAAACTCGCCGGTCAGCTCAGAAAAAGCACCAATCGCAGAAAGCGACGAAATTCAGGAAAACTTCGACTCAGAAGAAAAAGCGTGTCACACGCATAACAACGCAAAGGACTTCGCCGTAGGAAGCAGCAGCGTCTCCAAAGTACATCAGTTATGCGTCATTATCACTGAAGCAGAAGAAGGAAACAACAGCGAAGAAAGTAAAAAGGTCGACAGGCAAGTCGATATTGTGAAAGATCACAACAAAAAGGAAAAAGAGAAAGTCCACGTCTCGGCTGGTGAATGGAGAATGATTACGTCAGCCATTAATCATGGTACAGAAGTACCCGAGGGATCGAGAAGAGAAGTTCTAATGGGATATCAGTACGCACTATACCAACACAAGAAGAAACTAAGGGAGGAAAGAGACATGATGTTTCAAGACAACAACAGTATATCAAGGGAAGAATACTGGGAAGACTATAGTGAAGATTCAGAATATAGCAGAGAAAGGCGCGGAGATCCAAAGCACAACAGGGGGGCGACAGCATGCGGCAGAGAAGAAGGGTACTCAAGGAGCCCCACCCTGCAGCTAGAAGAGGAGGAAGATGACTTGATACAAAAAGCGCCAGAGGCAGCATTGGCAGCAGCACAAGCATATTTACTAGCCACAAGACCAGAGCGTGGAGACCCGCGAGAAGATATGCACCGAGCCGCGATACGAAGCCTCGGAATAGTAGAAGGTAAGATCAGGGAACAAGGCCTAGAGACGAAGTCGACAAATCACAAGGAGAAGTTCAGATACAATCGCGCAGACAACGACTATAGCGAGTTATCAGAAGAGAAAAAACAGCAGAAAAAGAAGGAGGATGCGAGAAGTATAATAGCACAAGCTCGAGTAAACAAAGCGCGACATGCTTGGAGAGAAGAAAATTACGAAGACGACGATAAGGATATGGGTGCGTTATGCTTTACCCGCAGGGTTCGCAAAACGTGGGTACCCAAAGGATTCAAACTACCACACGACCAGAATAAGTACGACGGGTCACAAGAGCCTACCTTGTGGCTCTCAGATTATCTACAGGCAGTGCAAATACTAGGAGGAACAAAGGCGACTGCAATGCAAAGTTTGCAGCTACATCTCACCGGCGCCGCACGGTCCTGGTTGAACACCCTACCCGATGAATCCATTGGAAGCTGGGGGGAACTCGAAAGTCAATTCTCAAGAAATTTTCGCTCCACCTACAAGCGCCCAGCATCACTGGAAGAAGTTAAAGCATGTGTGCAGAAGAAAGGCGAAACGCTACGCTCCTATATACAACGCTGGAGTATAATCAAAAATTCAGCAGAAGACATCTCCGACGAACGAGCAATAGACGCCTTTTCGGAAGGACTTCGTCGCTCAGATCTCGTGGAAGAAATAGGAAGAACGAGACCTACGACAGTAGCGGAGCTAATGGAACAAGCTAACAAATTCGCTGATGGAGAGGACGCGTATAACAACAAAAGAGGACGATCGCCAGAAGTCGACAGAACAAGTCGACAAAGGAGGCGACACCGCAGCAAGGATAATCAAGGAAGGCGAAGTCAGGTAGTCGCGAGTTACAGGCTAGAAGAAGAGGAAGGGTATGAAAGTAGGAAGTTCCAGGCAAAAGGAGTAGAAAAATCAAGATACTCCGGCCCCTCAGCCGAGGATATGCTATACGGACCTTGTCGAATCCACTATGCGTATCTTGACGGAAAAAGGGTTTCAAATCACCAGATGAAGGATTGCAGAACATTCTTAAGGTTGCAAAGCGCCATGGGCTCAAGCCAAGAAGGAAGGCAAGGAGAAAGACATAGAAGTCAAGGATATCAAATGCAAAGGTGATTAAAGCACTTAGAGTCGAAAGTATACATATCAGCCATGATTCAGCCGGTGCCCAAGTCAAAGAAAGAGCGAAAGAACATATTCAGGCAAGTAAACCTAGCAATATCGTCACCACCAGCTACCACAGAGTACCTACGGTGGTCAGAGCAACCAGTCAAGTTCACTAGAGCAGACCACCCAAGGAAAGTTCCTAGGCCGGGCCACTCGCCTATGGTTCTAAAAGCGCAAATAGGAGGATACGACATCGGAAGAGTGTTCATGGATGCAGGGAGTGGCATAAATTTAATATGTGCTAGAACACTAAAGGCAATGTGCATCTCGCCGACGAGTCTGAAGCCAACAGATTGCTCCTTCCACGGAATAGTACCAGGAGCAGCAAACTACCCTTTGGGAAGAATATAGCTCGACGTCTGCTTTGGTAGCAGCGAAAATCATAGAAGAGAGAAACTGGAGTTCGAAGTTATGGATTGGCCGTCACAATATCATGCAATCCTGGGGCGCCCAGCATTTGCAAAATTCATGGCAGTACCACACTACGCGTATCTCACGTTAAAAATTCCAGGGCCCAAAGGAACAATTACAGTACAAGGGAGCTTTGAAGTAGCCAACACATGCGACAGAGAATTCAACAAGATGGCGCAAACCTTCGGCATGACAGCAGAATATGAGAGGTTAAAAGGAGAAACAGATCATAATGTGCTACCCGACGTTGGACGATCCCTGCCGGATAAGGCTTTCGACACAACGCAGGACTCAAAGAAAATTCAGGTCCACCCTACTGATCCAAACAAGACAACATCAATTGCGGTGAACTTGGATCCCGCATAGGAAGGCGCGATCGTCGAGTTCCTCCGTGAGCGCTGGGAAATCTTCGCCTGGTGTCCATCGGACATGCCAGGGGTTCCCAGGGAACTCGTCGAGCACGCACTAAATGTAGATCCCAAGGCAAAACCAGTCAAGCAACCACTGCGACGATTCGATGAACCTAAGAGGAAGGCAATAGCATCAGAATTACACAGATTAGAAAATGCTGGATTCATCAGAGAAATCAAAACTTCGAGTTGGGTGTCGAACCCAGTAATAGTACCCAAGAAGAACACAGACGTACAAAGAGTATGTGTCGACTACACATCTCTCAATAAGCATTGTCCAAAGGATCCCTTCCCTTTACCCCGCATCGATCAGATAATCGATTCAACAGCGGGATGCGCAAGGCTTTCCTTTTTGGACGCATATTCTGGTTATAATCAGATCAAACTGAAGAAAGAAGATGAAGAAAAAACGGCCTTCATCACACCGTATGGGGTGTTTTGCTACCAAGTGATGCCGTTCGGCCTAAAAAATGCAGGAGCAACTTATCAAAGGATGATGCAAAGTTGCCTCGGGAGCCAAATAAGGCGCAACATACAAGTCTACATTGATGATGTAGTCATTACCACAAGAGAGGAGAAATCTTTAATAAGCGACTTGGCAGAAACCTTCGACAACCTGAACAAGTACAAGCTTAAGTTGAACCCGACAAAGTGTTCCTTTGGGGTTTCAGCAGGGCAACTTTTGGGGTTCTTGGTATCAGCACGAGGAATAGAGGCAAATCCAGAGAAGATTCAAGCAATTCTAACAATGGGGAAACCCACGAAACTCCACGACGTACAGAAATTGGCAGGACGCGTCGCGGCATTAAGTCGTTTCGTTGCTCGACTAGGGGAGAAGGCGCTTCCTTTTTATGCACTTATGAAGAAGTCAGACGACAAATTCGAGTGGACAGAAGAAGCAGACGCAGCATTTGCGCAATTGAAAAAAGTGCTTTCCACGCCACCAGTGCTGGTTGCACCTAAAGAAAAAGAGCCACTGCTGTTGTACATCGCCGCAACCCATCAGGTGGTGAGTACAGTTCTAGTAGTCGAAAGAAGCGAAGAAGGCAAAGCTCATGGCGTCCAGAGGCCGGTATATTTCATCAGTGAAGTGCTATCTCCAACCAAGCAGAGGTACCCGTATTATCAGAAGCTGGCATACAGTGTCTTCACAACTGCACGTAAATTATGACAGTATTTTACTGTGCACCCAATTATAGTGGTCAATGAAGCGCCACTATCGAACATATTGAACAACCCTTTAGCAACGGGCCGTGTCTCTTTGTGGGGAATCGAGTTATCTCCCATGGACATCACGTACGAAAGAAGGAAGGCGATCAAGTCGCAAATCTTGCCAGATTTTACAGCAGAGTGGCTCGAGCTGCAAAGCACGGGACCACCAGATTTATCGTGTACTTGGACAATGTACTTCGACGGTTCTAAGCGAGTCCAAGGCGCAGGCGCAGGAGTAGTATTGATATCGCCTCATGGCGACAAATTAAAATATGTCTTAAGGATGAGCTTTCCGCAGGCTTCTAACAGTGAAGCGGAGTACGAGGCTTTGTTGCACGGAATGAATATGGCTAAAGCTTGTGGAGCAACTCGCCTAAAAATATTTGGAGATTCTAACCTTGTCGTTCAGCAAGTTATGAACAGGTGTGACACAATCAATGATAACATGATGGCCTACAAGAACTTGTATCATTATCTAGAAGGAACGTTCGATGGATGCGAAGTCTCGCACGTCAGCAGGAACATCAATGAAGAAGCCGACACTTTAGCAAATATCGGATCACAATGCTTACCTGTGCCGTCTGGAGTATTTTGGGAAGAAATAGTGGAAAGATCAATAAAAAGTGCTAAAAGTTCGATTACCACAGCAGGCTCGGGGGCTACGACAGAACCAGAGGAGGTCCTGATGATAGAGGAAACATGGATGCAGCCATATCTTGCGTACATGATAAATAAAAAATTACCAGAAGATGCAGTGGAGGCTAAGAGGATAACTCGAAGATCGAAAGCGTTTGTCGTGTTAGAAGGAAAATTATACAAGAGAAGTATTACCGGCGTTTTACAGCGCTGTGTAACACCCCAGGAAGGACAAGCAATATTGAAAGACATACATGGCGGAGTATGTGGCCATCATGCTAGCAGCAGAGCAATAGCAGCTAGAGCTTTTCGAGCGGGATTCTACTGGCTAACAGCCATCGAGGACGCAAAAGATATAGTTCAAAAGTGTAAAGCATGTCAAAGGTTTGCATCCAGACCGCATGCACCAGCAGCAGAGCTACAAACAATACCATTATCCTGGCCTTTCGCACAATGGGGCCTTGATATGGTGGGAAAGTTGCACAAATCTTGGCCAGGAGGGCATGTCTACATGCTAGTGGCAGTCGATAAATTCACCAAATGGGTGGAAGCGGCCCCAGTAACAACTCAAGATTCTACAGCAGCAATCAGCTTCATCAAGTCAATAGTTTTTCGTTTTGGTGTACCACACAACATCATCACAGACAATGGGACAAATTTTACTTCAAAAGAATTCAAAAGTTACTGCGAAGGATTGGGAATCAAGCTCAAATTCGCATTTGTGGCGCACCCGAAGACGAACGGGCAAGTCGAAAAAGCCAATGGCCTGATATGTAGTGGAATAAAAAAGAGGCTTTTAGCACCTCTCAAGAAAGCCAAGAGCGCCTGGGTAGAAGAATTGCCCTCCGTTCTTTGGAGCCTAAGAACTACGCCCAATGCAGCAACTCAAGAAACTCCTTTCTTCTTGGTCCATGGCGCAGAAGCCGTGCTTCCAGTCGAAGTTACACACGAGGCTCCACGAGTGACAGCGTATGACGAGGCGACGTCGACAGAAGCATTGCAAGACGACGTCGATGCGCTAGATGAAGCAAGAGACAAATCATTAGAAAGGGCTATGCAATATCAACAAAGCTTGAGAAACTACCATAGTAGTCGAGTTCGTCCACGATCCTTCGTGGTGGGAGACCTTGTTTTGCGACTCAGACAAGACAGCCACGGGAAATTAGAGTCCCCTTGGGTGGGACCTTACATCGTCACCGAAGTAATACCAGGAGGAGCATATCGACTACAAGATAAGAAGACTGGGAAGGACGAGAGCAACCCGTGGAATGCAGAACAACTACGTCATTTTTACGCGTAGACTAATTATAGAGGTATCAATATATTCGAGTTAGCCTTCTGAACCCAGAACATGAGGCCACAGGTCGGGTTCTTTGGGTTGAACTCGACAAAATTGTACGATTCCTTTGTTACTTCTCCGCTCGGGGGCTTCAAACCCTGGGTCGTACGAAAAGAATTATTATGGCAAGATGGAGGCTTTTCTTCATTGTAAGGTTGTTTAGACAACCCGATAAATATTGAGAGAACTTGGTTCCTAAGAAGAACCCGATATTATTCCTACCTTTTTTGGTTTGCAAAGAACCCGACATATGAAAAACATACCTCAGAACATGACTTGTTCTCATGGTACTAGCAAAAGACGTCGACACCAAGTACGAACATTCATTACAGATAAGCATGGTAGCAAGAACATGATAAAATGAAATTACATAGAAAACACAACAAGTCCTAATGGAAGCGGACTTCAAGCTTCATACTTCTTCTGGCAAAGAGTGCCATCGTAGATCTTCACGTCAAACTTCGACGTACCGATATGGAAGTCGAAGGCCATGAAGAAGCCTTGATGGATGTCGTGATCCTCAGCAAACTGCGACCAGCCACCCCTGAAGTACTGCTCGCCGTTGCCATCATACCACACCTCCACCTCGTATGGGATGCCACCGCCAGACTGTTCACGAAGAACCGCCTCTCGCAGTTCGCGGCCATCCATAAACTTCATGAAATCCAGCGGCAGGCGCTGAATCTCACGGCACTGCGCCATGGCAATGCAAAGGAAGGAAAAGATCCGGGGAGGCGCCGCAGGAGCAGATGGAGCAGCAGAAGGAGGAGCAGCAGGACCTGGAGCAGCGCCAGTCACCTTGGACTTGTTCTTGCTACCAGGGGGCGGCCGGGGCGACGCTTAGCCGGAGCGTCCGAAGAAGTTCCTGCGGCGGCCGGTGTGGTGTTCTTATTCTTACTTCCACGAGGGCGACCCCGACCTCGTGGCGCCACCAAGGAGCCAAGGGTCAGATGAGAACCTTTGGCATTAGCCATGAGCACAACAGAAAACCCTCGGAAGAACCCTAGATGGAGGATCTAGAACTGCGTTTAGCTTTCAATTTTTGCCTTGATTTGTGTTCAGATCTTGTTATATCTTTTCATCAAGGTGTAATTTTTCCTCTGGTCTTTATTGGTTTTCATCAAAAGAGGTGGTTATAAAAAGTTTAAATGGTGTTGGAAGAGAGAAAAAGCTTTATGAAAAAAAGTGGTACAAGAAGGAGCTTGTGTAGACTGTGGCTTAGGCTTTTGCATGTCGTGCTTGATGTCTTTTTGATAGTATGCTTAGTGGTTTTGCTGTAGCATGACTTGTCTCAAATGACTGAGATTGCTTAATGAGCCTTTGAAAAAATCATGCGTTGTTTTAATTGTTTGGAAGCATTATTTTGATTTTCTCCTTGATGCTTTATTTGGGTTGACTTGGCGCATGCTCACACAGGTTAGACTCTTACAAAGTCGCCAATAGCCTCTATGATCATTTAGTTTTTGACTTTTGATGCCATCTTATGCTTCTTTTAATGTTGCTTTGTCGCTTTGCATGATTATGGCCATTATTGCTCTCTTAGTTGGTCGCTCCTAGTCTTTTGCTAGCCCTTATTTTGTACTGAGTATAAGCTCTACTCGTGCATCCAACTCCTAAAAACCAAGTTTGCCAAAGTGTCCACCATACATACCTATTAGCAATTTGCTATTCCAAAGTACATTTGACTTGCTTTTATCTACTCTTCAAATTAAACTCTTACCAGTGTTATGCAAAAATTGGTCAGTAAAGCTCTCACGAACCGGAAGGCACACTTTATTTTTCTCGTTCTTAAAAATTTGACATTGTGGTCTCTTATGTTGAGTTGTTATGCTTGCAAGTTGTAAGTTGGAGATTAGCCCAGCCATGCCGTCATGGGGCAAGCTTTCAACATTGCACTTCTTATTTGAGTTGATATCGTAATCTTTTGTTTATGGATACTCGCGGTGTGAAATAAATTGGGAATCTTGCGGGATCATGGAGTTTGTATATGTGTTAGAGAAACGCCTGGCCGCCAATCTAAGCCATGCATAATTCATGGTGGAAATTTGCAGCATGCCCATAGCACTAGTAGGGAAAACCTCTTCTGTGGCGCACCAAAATATGCATTCTGTGGCGCATGGGTGGTGCTCCACAGAATCTTCGCCACAAAAATAAGCATTCTGTGGCGCACCAGCACATGCGCCACAGAAATAAGGAATTCTGTGGCGCACCAAGACCTAATGCGCCACAAAATTAAGGAATTCTGTGGCGCATTTTGCCTTGGTGCGCCACAGAATTAGGTGCGCCACAGAATTACAAGTTAGTGCGCCACAGAAATATTACAGGTTTTATACAAAAATTATTCCGTCTGGCGTATATATACAGGTATTAACAGATATAATATAGCAGTATACAGATATATCAACAGATTTCATGTAGCACAATTATATATCTCCATATACAACTCATTTCATATAGAATATTAACAGATTTCATATAGCTCCATGCATATACAACTCATCATACATATATATCTCCATACAACTCATAATCCATGCAAATTAAGTGCATCATCTCAAGATACAAATGAAGTGACACCGGCCGCCGCCTACACTAGGATGAAATAGAGTACCGCTCCGACGATGGTGAGCAAGAGCGAGAGCACAATGAAGGTCTTCATCTTGCTCTTGTTCGACTGGTGCTTCCTCCACTTGGCAACCGCCTCTTGTTGAGTCGGGTAGCCTTTGTAGCAGTTGCCGCTGAACTTGTGCACCTGTTCCTTGCAGTCCGTCCACTCCTCGTAGACTCCTGGAACCCGCCCCTCGAACACGACATACCACGTCATCTCTATGGACACAAGGCATATTAGTATATAATGCAATGGAAAGAATTAGAGGGTTCACATGCATACATATTCACAAGAATTAAAGCAAGGAAATAATAATAAACCTAAAAGTCATATAGCATTGGTATCACATAAGTAATCAAGTTCAACTACATCGACTACAATAGTAATTGAAGTCCAACAACGGCAGTAAGCAAGTTTATTTACAACACAGTAGGCACACCAGCCTCTCGATCAACGAGACGTCTTGTTCATGGGCTCCGGGAACGGTTTGTACATGTCCTTCGTCGTCCACGTCCTTCCATCACCCTGCCTATGTAGGCGTTCTTCTATATCCCTCTTACACAACCCTCTGAGTTGGTGTAAGAGCCCCGATCTGTTGCATACATCTTCTACGATAATTTCTGATAGCTTTACTTGGATGCGATGGAAGTCTTCTCTAAGATCAGCATCGCTGATCTCCCCCGCCATTTTTTTGGGGTCTCGCTTACTAGGTGGCAGACGCATCATCTCTGCATCCGCGACAAACCCTTTAAGGTGATGGAGGACATAGAAGGCCTCCTTCATGCTGTCATCTGGCTGCTTGATGCAAGGGAAGTTGATCATGTGCTTGAACCCCTGCTCTTTAGTGTCCGGCCTGATAAATTTCCCCTTCTCGTGGAAGATGCCTCCATTTTTGGAGTAGAAAAGGATAGCCTCATCGAGAACACTCCTTATTCTGTTGTAGTCTTTCTTCGTCGTCGTACTCGACGAGTCAAAGTACTAGGCTAGGGACCACTTCGGGCAAAGAACGACGAGTGTGCAGTATGTGTCCCTGCTCAACACATGCAATTTAAATGGAATGTTGGAAATGATCGGCAATGGAAGAAATATATAAGAAAGCATAAGTTACGACGGCCGAGAGCGAATGTGTACTTACTCGGGAAAGACAGGCAAAAGAATGGTGTTCTTCTCTTTATTCATGAGCATGAAGCTCTGGAGGTACCGCACCGCCGCGGTCCGTGTGCTTGAGCCATCCACCAGCTGGCTATCGCGCATGTAGTAGGGATCCGCTACCGCGACGTTGGGGGGTCTCTCTCTCTTGATCTTCATCTGAAGATTGATCGCGTATAGGCGAACCAAGTTATAGTCGAGCCGTTTCCAGTGAAATAGATTGAAGACGTCCTCGAACGCTATGAAGAAGATATCCGCGGGGTATGCTTGGACGAAGTTCGGGTCTGCTGCTGGCACCCTGACCGTGAACACCGGGTAATTTGGATCCTTGTCTTGAAGAAGGAGGCTCTCTAGAAACTGAATATTTTGCTGCAAACTGATCATTGGTCCACTTGCGAGGTGTTCGAGGTCCTCAGGCAGTATCAGTTTACCAGCTTCATGAAGCCGGGACAAGCCACCAGGTGTCCGTGGTACCATGTCGTCGGCCCGCATCTTCTTAGGAAGAGTCTGGCTCAAAGATGCGCCCTTTTTATTTCCTTTCTTCCTTGGCTTCTTCACCTGACCTGCTGGGGGTGCTTCGGGTGCTGGTGGTGCTGATGGTGGGGTTGCTTGGGGTGCTGGTGGTGATGATGGTGGTGCAACGGGTGCTTGGGTTGCTTGGGGTGCTGGTGGTGCTGATGGTGGAGCTTGGGGTGCTGGGGTTGATTCGCGTGGCTCCCCGACGATCGTCTTATACAGCGTGTTAGGGCTGAAAATGGTAGCCGGCTTGACTTGAGCTGGGTTGCCAGCCTCCGGAGGAGTGTCTTGCAGAGAAAGACCCGTGAAGGTCAGGCGCTGCGTGACTGTAGTGGGACGACCAAGTTGATCGCCGTGAGTGCGGAAGGCTTCTTCATCCATATGAGGCATGTACATATCTTGGCTGCAGGCGGCAGTGTTGATGTAGGCATCGACGTCATCATCATCATCGTTGCCATCAAGCGGCGCCATGTCCTGGAAGTTAGGTGGTGGCGGTTGCGATGCCGCCGCTTGGCGTACCTTGCGTTTGGTCGACGGTCGTTGCGGAAGCTTTCCCAACAGCTGTTGGTGGCGTGTGGTGGTAGCGGCGATCGCCGGTTCCTTCCGGGTGGCGGCGGCGACCGCCGGTTCCTTCAGGGTAGTGGCGGCAGCGACCGCCGGTTCCTTTCGGGTGGCGGCGGCGACCGCCGGTTCCTTCAGGGTAGTGGCGGCGGCGACCGCCGGTTCCTTAAGGGTGGGGCCGGCGCCGGGCTGGACGACCTTGGGCCGGATGATAGGGGAGGTGGCGCCGATGTTGCGCCTGACACTCGGAAGACCCCCACCCAGACGAATCTGGTTCTTCGGCCATGTCATAAGCCAGTGATACGTCTCAAACGTATCTATAATTTTTGATGCTCCATGCTTTGTTTTACACCATTTGCCTATTGTTTCGTTACACTTAGTGGCATTTTTATACGCTTTCCGGAACTAACCTATTAACGAAGTGCCACAGTGCCAGTTCCCTGTTTTCTGCTGTTTTTGGTTTCAGAAGTGATACACAGGAAATATTCTCCGAATTGGACGAAACAAGTTCCTGAAGTCATATTTCATCGGGGAGCTCCCAAACATCCGAAGACCTGACGGAGGGGGGCCACGAGGCCCCCACACACAGGGGCGGCGCGGCCTAGCCCCTGGCCGCGCCACCCCCTTGTGAGGGCACGTGGTCCACCCTCTGACAGCCCCCTTTCGCCTACATATACCCCCTGACGAGAAAAACCTAAGGGAGAGACGAGTTTTCCAGAATACATCGCGATCCGCCGCCGCCGTCGACCCGAAGATCGGGAGGGTCCAGAAGCTCTTCCCGGCACCCTGCCGGAGAGGGGAATCGCCACCGGAGGTCTCCTTCATCGCCATGATTGCCTCCGGAGCGATGAGTGAGTAGTCTACCTTGGACTATGGGTCCATAGCAGTAGCTAGATGGTTGTCTTCTCCACCATGTGCTTCATGTTTAGATCTCATGAGCTGCCCTACATGATTGAGATCACCGTTATGTAATACTATGATGTTGGTTTGTTGGGATCCGATGAATATTGGTGTTTATGATTGAGTTGCTGCACTGAATTTTATCTTATATTATCTCTATGATGTTTATGATCTTGCATGCTCTCCGTTGTTAGTGGCTATCTTGGCCGAGTAGTTGCTAGTGACTCCAAGAGGGGGTATTTATGCTCGATAGTGGGTTCATGCCTCTATTTCACCTGGGGGAGTGACAGAAACCTCTAAGGTGGTAGATGTGCTGTTGCTACTAGGGAGAAAACAACATTCATATGCTCGAGGGCATATGCTTTGTTTACATTACACACTTTGCTTAATGCAATTATCTGTTGTTCGCAACTTAATACTTCTAGGGTGTTCGGATGATATCCCCGGGGGTGGATTATTAGTCATAGATGCAGTTGGATGGCGGTCTATGTATTTTGTTGTAATGCCCAGAGTGAATCTCATAGTGATCTTCTTGACATATCACGTTATCTTTATTCTATCAATTGCCCAACTGTAATTCGTTTACCCAGCATGTTATTTATCTATGGAGAGACACCACTAGTGAACTGTGGACCCCGGTCCTATTTTAATCATATTGCAATCACCTGTTTACTATTCCCGCACTGTTTACTTTACTAGCATATTACTACTGTTTTCCACTCGATACACTCATAACCTTTGTTTCAAGCAAACCGGTGAGATTGACAACCTCATCGCAAGTTGGGAACAAAGTATTTGTCTGTGTGTGTGCAGGTTCCACAAACACCTTCAGTCGTCATCGTCTCCCTTCTCCTGATCGATAAACCTTGGTTTCATAACTGAGGGAAAACTTGCCGCTGCACTCATCATACTTTCCTCTTGGGGTTCCCAACGGGCTGGTCATTTACCACGCACAAGGACGCCTGCTTTCACCAGTCAGCAGCACTTTTTCTGGCGCCGTTGCCGGGGAAGGAAGAGAAGACTTCTGCGAGGGGAGTTCTTCGCACACACATCCATTACTTTGTTATTGTTTTGCTTTACTTTACTTTATTTTACCTGCATTGCTTTTTATATCAAAAACCCAAAAAAAATTAGAATCCTTGGTAGTTGTTTTTACTTGTTTTTACTTGTTTACTTTCGTTTTGCTGAAATGGCCAATCCTGAAAACACCAAGTTGTGTGACTTTGCTAGCACAAACAATAGTGATTTTATCTGCACTCCTATTGCACCACCTGTTCCTGCTACCACTTTTTATGAGATCAAGCCTGCTTTATTGAACCTTGTTATGAAAGAGCAATTTTCTGGTGCTAGTACTGAAGATGCTGCAGCTCATCTCAACAATTTTGTTGAGCTATGTGAGATGCAGAAATATAAGGATGTTGATAGTGATATTATTAAGCTCAAGTTGTTTCCTTTTTCTTTGAGAGGAAAGGCTAAAGATTGGTTGCTGTCTTTGACTAAGAATAGTATTGATTCATGGGCTAAGTGTAAGGATGCTTTTATTGGTAGATATTATCCTCCTGCTAAGATTATATCGTTGCGTAGCAATATTATGAAGTTTACTCAGTTTGATAATGAACATGTTGCTCAAGCTTGGGAAAGAATGAAATCTATGATAAAGAATTGCCCCACTCATGGACTGACTACTTGGATGATTATCCAAACTTTTTATGCAGGACTGAATTTTTCTTCAAGGAACCTACTTGATTCAGCTGCTGGAGGCACTTTTATGTCCCTTACATTGGGCGCCGCATCAAAGCTACTCGACAACATGATGGTAAATTATTCCGAATGGCACACCGAGAGAGCTCCACAAGGTAAGAAGGTAAATTCTGTTGAGGAAACCTCTTCCTTGAATGATAAGATTGATACAATTATGGCTATGCTTGCTAATGATAGGACTCATGTTGATCCTATTAATGTTCCTTTGGCCTCTTTGGTTGCTCAAGAAGAGCAAGTTGATGTGAATTTCATTAGAAACAACAATTTTAATAACAATGCTTATAGGAACAATTTTGCTAGTAACAATTATAGGCCGTATCCTTCCACCAATGGTAATGGTTATGGTAACTCTTATGGTAATTCCTACAACAACACTAGGGCCGCGCCCTCTGAGCTTGAGGTAATGCTCAAGGACTTCATCGGTAAGCAAACTGCTTTTAATAAGTCTGTTGAGGAAAAGTTAGGCAAAATTGATGCTCTTGCTTCTAAAGTTGATAGCCTTGCTCATGATGTTGAACTTCTGAAATTAAAAGTGTTTCCTAATGATGTGATTGTGAGCAATATTGTTGCTGCCGCTAATGCTACCCAAGTTAGAATTGATGAAAATATTAGATTGCTAGCAGAATTGCATGCCAGGTGGGAAAGAGAAGATGAGATGGCTAGAGAGATGAAGGTATTGATGGGTTCGTAGCATAGAAAACAAAAATTTTCCTACGCATGAACGCATAAACTGGCCAAGAAACTCTACGAGATGGTAGCAACGGATACTCACCCTCGACGACCGTGAGCGGGGATTACGTTCCCGCACAAACGTTGACGATGGAGAGTTGGTGAAGACGCACGTAGTCGACGTAGTTGTTCACTTGATGTAGTCGACGTTGTGGTTCACTTGACGATCACAAGATCGTGTAGTCGGCGCCACAAGTGGCAGCGCCCCCGTACTCGCACACACGTGCAGCTCGACGTCGACTCCTCCACGCCCTCGGTCCAGCGGGGCAGCGGAAGAAGGGATCCGCCGGACACTCCTCCACACACTTCTCCAAGTGTGTGAACTACGAACTACTATTCCGGCAGTGCTTCGCTAAGCCAAGACGGAAAGTGGGCAGCAACTATGCAAAGGAGGGAGGATCAAGAAGTGTGTGTCCAAGGGAGAGAGAGGGGGGGGGGGGTTTATATAGAGGAGGAGGGCAGCCAAGGGGCTGGCCGGCCAAGGGCCTCCCCTCCTCTTCATTTCCCCTCTTTATTCCCTTTATGGAGATTAATCCCTCATCAACATGAGGTAACCCCCATTTTAATGCATGACATTCATGCCAATTAAAATTCACACTTATTGATTTAATAAAACATTTTTATTTCTTTAATATTTGTTAATTCATTCAATTAACAAACATTAACAAATACACCCTTGAGTTATTTCGATATCCCGAAACAGTTTTGGTGCTTTTCTGAAACAACCCTTATGCTGTCCTGTAATTCGATCGGAGTATCGTATCCACTCAAAAAACGACGACGAGCCTTAAGTGTGTCACCCTACGGTTCGTGAATAACGTGGACATGATCGAGACTCCTCTCCGATCAATAATCAACAGCGGGATCTGGAAATCCATGATGACTCCCACTTACTCAACGATGAACTAGTGATCGTGTGAACCGGTAACGAACATAGTTAATTCCTTTTGTCTCGCGATATTATTACTTGTCCGAGATCCGATCATTTGGTATCAACCATACCTAGTTCGATCTCGTTCCCGACAAGTCTCTTTACTCGTTCCGTGATAATGCATTCCTGTGACCTAGTCACATGCTTGCAAGCGATTCCAATGCAATATCACCGAGAAGGGCCCAGAGAATATCTTTCCGTCATCCGGATGGACAAATCCCACTCTTGATCCATGAGCCTCAACTAATACTTTCAGAGCACCCAAATCAACCTTTATAATCACCCTATTACGGTGTGACGTTTGATATCATCAAAGTACCCTTCCGGTATCAGTGATTAACATGATCTCATGGTCTAAGGATTAGAACTACTTCGCATGAGTTTGATATAGCAATGAACTTGATGACTTGATCGTATTGCTATTCGTACTGTGGGTGTGTGTGTTCATCACATCATTCCTCTAATGATATGACCCCGTTATTAACAACATCCTATGTTCATGATCAGGAAACCTTGATCATCAGTTAATAAACGAGCTAGTATAAAAGAGAGGCTTTACTAGGAACCCTTTTAGTTTATTAATCACACAAGTATTAATGTTTCCGATTAATACAATTCTAGCATGAAAAATAAACATCTATTATGAACACGGAATAATATAATAACAACTTTATTATTGCCTCTCGGGCATATTCCTTTCAGTCTCCCACTTGCACTAGAGTCAATAATCTAGATTACATAGTGATGAATCTAACACCCATTGAGTTCTGGTGCTGATCATGTTTTGCCTTGGGGAGAGCTTTAGTCAACGGGTCTGCCACATTCAGATCCGTGTGCACTTTGCAAATCTTTACATCACCATCCGCGACATGTTCACGGATGGAGTGAAATCGGCGCTTTACATGCTTGAATTTCTTGTGAGACCTTGGCTCCTGAGTATTGGCTATGGCACCATTGTTGTCACAATAGATAACCATTGGATCCAATGCACTCGGAACCACACCCAGTTCGGATATGAACTCCTTCATCCAAACTGCTTCTTCTGCCGCTTCTGAAGCAGCAATGTATTCCGCCTCTGTAGTCGATCTCGCTACCACGCTTTGCTTGGAACTCCTCCAGCTTACCGCTCCTCCATTCATAACAAATACGTACCCGGATTGAGACTTAGAGTCATCCGGATCAGTGTCGAAGCTAGCATCGACGTAACAACTTGCGACGAGCTCTTCTTCACCGCCATATACGAGAAACATATCCTTAGTCCTTCGTAAGTACTTAAGGATATTCTTAACCGCCGTCCAGTGTTCCAAACCTGGATCAGATTGGTACCTACTAGTCAAACTAATAGCATGTGCCACATCTGGTCTTGTACATAACATGGCATACATGATAGAGCCTATGGCAGAGGCATAGGGAATCTTATTCATTTCTTCTCTATCTTCAGCTGTAGCCGGACCTTGAGTCTTACTCAAGATCTTTCCTTGCAACATAGGTAAGAACCCTTTCTTACTATCTTCCATTCTAAACTTCTTTAGAATCTTGTCAAGGTATGTACTTTGCGATAGCCCAATTAAGCGTCTCGATCTATCTCTATAGATTTTGATGCCTAAAATATACGCCGCTTCACCAAGGTCTTTCATTGAAAACTTACTGTTTAAGTAATCTTTTACGCTCTTCAAAAGTTCCGTATCATTTCCAATCAGCAATATGTCATCCACATATAATATTAGAAATGCTACAGAGCTCCCACTCACTTTCTTGTAAATACAAGTTTCTCCATAAGTTTTGACAAATCCAAACCCTTTGATAACTTCGTCAAAACGGAGAATCCAACTCCGGGATGCTTGCTTCAGTCCATAAATGGATCGCTGAAGTTTGCATACCTTGTTAGCATCCTTAGGATCAATAAAACCCTTGGGCTGTACCATGTACAACTCTTCCTCAATGTTACCATTAAGGAACGCGGTTTTCACATCCATCTGCCAAATTTCATAATCGAAAAATGCAGCAATTGCTAACATAATCCTAACAGACTTTAGCATCGCTACGGGTGAGAAAGTCTCATCGTAGTCAATTCCTTGAATTTGTCGGAAACCTTTTGCGACAAGTCGTGCTTTATAGACGGTCACATTACCATCAGCGTCTGTTTTCTTCTTGAAAATCCATTTATTCTCAACGGCCTTTCGGTCATTGGGAAGTTCCACCAAAGTCCATACTTGGTTTTCATACATGGATTCCATTTCGGATTTCATGGCTTCATGCCATTTGTTGGAATCTGGGCTCATCATCGCTTCATCATACGTCGCAGGGTCATCGTTCTCAACAATGGCATTTACGACAAGATCACCGTACCATTCAGGAGCAGCGCGTGTTCTTGTCGACCTGCGAGGTTCGGTAGTATCCTCTTTTGGAGTTTCATGATCTTTATCATTAGCTCCCACTTCATTTGGTGAAGTCACCACCGGAACGGTTTCCGGCGCTGCGCCACTCGCCAATTCATGAAGAGGAGGTTCAATAACCTCATCGAGTTCTACCTTCCTACTATTCACACCTTTCGAGAGAAACTCCTTCTCCAAAAAGGATCCGTTCTTAGCAACAAACACTTTGCCCTCGGATCTGTGATAGAAGGTGTACCCAATTGTTTCTTTAGGGTATCCTATGAAGACACATTTTTCTGCTTTGGGTTCGAGTTTATCAGGCTGAAGTTTCTTCACATAAACATCGCATCCCCAAACTTTTAGAAATGATAGCTTAGGTTTGTTTCCAAACCACAATTCATACGGTGTCGTTTCAACGGATTTAGATGGAGCCCTATTTAAAGTGAAAGCGGCTGTTTCTAGCGCATAACCCCAAAAAGATAGTGGCAGATCGGTAAGAGACATCATAGACCGAACCATATCCAATAAGGTACGGTTACGACGTTCGGATACACCATTTCGTTGTGGCGTTCCAGCGGGAGTGAGTTGTGAAACTATTCCACATTCTCTCATATGTGCGCCAAACTCGTAACTAAGATATTATCCTCCACGACCAGATCGTAGAAATTTAATCTTTCTGTTACGATGATTTTCTACTTCACTCTGAAATTCTTTGAACTTTTCAAATGTTTCAGACTTGTGTTTCATTAAGTAAATATACCCATATCTACTTAAGTCATCAGTGAAAGTAACAAAATAACGATATCCACCACGCGCCGGCACACTCATAGGTCCACATACATCGGTATGTATGATTTCCAATAAGTCTGTCGCCCGTTCCATTGAACCGGAAAACGGCGTTCTAGTCATCTTGCCCATAAGGCATGGCTCGCATGTTTCAAATGATTCATAATCAAGTGATTCCAGAAGTCCATCCGAATGAAGTTTCTTCATGCGTTTAACACCAATATGACCTAAACGGCAGTGCCACATGTATGCGGCTATATCATCATTTGACTTAATTCTTTTGGCATTCACATTATGAATATGTGTTTCATTACTATCAAGATTCAAAAGAAATAAACCTTTCTTCTCAGGTGCATGTCCATAAAAGATATTATTCATATAAATCGAACAACCATTGTTCTCAGACTGAAATGAATAATTGTCTCGCATTAAACAAGATCCGGATATAATGTTCATGCTCAACGCAGGCACCAAATAACATTTATTCAGGTTTAAAACTAATCCAGATGGTAAATGTAGAGGTAGCGTCCCGACGGCGATCACATCAACTTTTGATCCATTGCCGACGCACATCGTGACCTCATCCTTCGCAAGTTGCCGCCTATTCTTTAGCCCCTGTTTCGAGTTACATATGTGAGCAACCGAACCGGTATCAAATACCCAGGTGCTATTGCGACTACTAGTAAGGTACACATCAATAACATGTATATCATATATACCTTTGTTAATCTTCCCGTTCTTCTTATCCGCCAGATACTTTGGGCAGTTGCGCTTCCAGTGCCCCGTTTCCTTGCAGTAGAAACACTCAGTTTCAGGTTTAGGACCAGCCTTGGGTTTCCTCTCAGAACCGGCAACAGATTTGCCGTCCTTCTTGTTTCTACCCTTGGACTTATTATCCTTTCTACCTCTCTTGAAACTAGTGGTCTTATTGACCATCAACACTTGATGTTCCTTTTTAATCTCCACTTCTGCAGTCTTAAGCATTGAGAGAAGCTCGGGGAGAGACTTCCTCATGCCCTGCATGTTGTAGTTCATCACAAAGCTCTTGAAGCTAGGTGGGAGAGATTGGAGAACCCGATGTATTCCCAACTCATTGAGAATCGTTATTCCCAAGGAGATGAGCTTATCGGCGTACCCAGACATTTTGAGTACGTGCTCACTAACGGAGCTGTTCTCTTCCATCATGCAGCTAAAGAACTTTTCTGAAGCATCATAACTCTCTACGGCAGTATGGGAGTCGAAGATCAGTTTCAACTCTCCCATTGTATCATAAGCGTTGCTGTTCTCGAAACGTTTTCGCAGCTCCGGCTCAAGTCCATACAGTATGCCGCAATGAACTAAACTGTGGTCCTCCTTACGAGTCAGAAAAACATTTTTCTCTTCATCGGGAGCTTCTTCTGCAGGCGGGTTACCTAGCGGTGCCTCAAGCACATAGCCCTTTTGAGAGGCATTGAGGAGGATCCTCAAGTTAAGTGCCCAGTTGGTGAAGTTGCTACCATTGGTGGCTAGTTTTTCTTTCTCCATGAACGCATTGAAATTCAGAGCAGGTGGTGCCATGATCTACAAATTATTTGCAAAGTTAACTTAGACTAAGTTCAAATAGAATGAGTTCAGGTTAAATCAAATTTTACGTGAACTCCCACTTAAAAACAACATCCCTCCTAGTTTTCTTAAGTGATTACACGAACCAAATCCACTATACCGAAACCGATCATCACGTGCAACGGTATAGTTTCAAAGGCGAACATCACCATGTTCATCATATCAGCCATATGACTCATGCTTAACCTTTCGGTTCGTGTTCCGAGGCCATGTCTGTACATGCTAGGCTCGCCAAGTAGAACCATAACATTTGCGTGTGTAAAACTGTCTTACACCCGTCATATGTGAACGTAGAGTCTATCACACCCGATCATCACGAGGTGTCTCAAAACGACGAACTTTCGTGACGGTGCATGTTATGGGAGAACACATTTTATCTTGATATTTATGTGAGAGGGATCATCTTATAATGCTACCGCGCGATCAAATCTAAGCAGAATAAGATGCATAAAAGGATAAACATCACATGCATAAATAATGTGATATGATATGGTCCTTCATGCACTCGATCTCCATCTTGTGCGTCATGGTATGATCTCCATCATTCCACCGGCGCAGCACCAAGGTCCATGGCGCGCCAACTTGGTTGTCTTCCTCCATTACAATATATCACTTGGATATATATACGGCACGCAGGCCATTTAAATGTAAAGACAACCATATGGCTCCTGCCGGTTGTTTATAACTTACAAAAAGGATCATCGCATACAATTTGTAACATAAACAATTTGACCATATCACATCACATGCCCCCTGCAAAAACAAGTTAGACGTTTCTAATTTGTCTTGCATATTTTACGTGGTTTGGGGCTTTCTAGGAAGAACCGTTCTTACCTACGAACAAGAACCACAACGGTGATAAAAATATTATTAACAATTCTTTGTATAATAGATCATAACTATAGTGGGAGAAACGTGCACCCGCAAAGCCACATATGCCGAAGCATGTCAAGTGTGGGACAAGTCTCGTGAACGTGGTCACGTAAGGTTAGTCTCGGGCAGCTTCAATCCCACTATGCCACTATGATCCAAAATACCAAAAAATTGCAATAACATGATCATCAACGCCCACATCCACATGTGTTCTATCCGTGCATACCAACTACGCATAGAGATGGCTCTGATACCACTGATGGGTTCGTAGCATAGAAAACAAAAATTTTCCTACGCATGAACGCATAAACTGGCCAAGAAACTCTACGAGATGGTAGCAACGGATACTCACCCTCGACGACCGTGAGCGGGGATTACGTTCCCGCACAAACGTTGACGATGGAGAGTTGGTGAAGACGCACGTAGTCGACGTAGTTGTTCACTTGATGTAGTCGACGTTGTGGTTCACTTGACGATCACAAGATCGTGTAGTCGGCGCCACAAGTGGCAGCGCCCCCGTACTCGCACACACGTGCAGCTCGACGTCGACTCCTCCACGCCCTCGGTCCAGCGGGGCAGCGGAAGAAGGGATCCGCCGGACACTCCTCCACACACTTCTCCAAGTGTGTGAACTACGAACTACTATTCCGGCAGTGCTTCGCTAAGCCAAGACGGAAAGTGGGCAGCAACTATGCAAAGGAGGGAGGATCAAGAAGTGTGTGTCCAAGGGAGAGAGAGGGGGGGGTTTATATAGAGGAGGAGGGCAGCCAAGGGGCTGGCCGGCCAAGGGCCTCCCCTCCTCTTCATTTCCCCTCTTTATTCCCTTTATGGAGATTAATCCCTCATCAACATGAGGTAACCCCCATTTTAATGCATGACATTCATGCCAATTAAAATTCACACTTATTGATTTAATAAAACATTTTTATTTCTTTAATATTTGTTAATTCATTCAATTAACAAACATTAACAAATACACCCTTGAGTTATTTCGATATCCCAAAACAGTTTCGGTGCTTTTCTGAAACAACCCTTATGCTGTCCTGTAATTCGATCGGAGTATCGTATCCACTCAAAAAACGACGACGAGCCTTAAGTGTGTCACCCTACGGTTCGTGAATAACGTGGACATGATCGAGACTCCTCTCCGATCAATAATCAACAGCGGGATCTGGAAATCCATGATGACTCCCACTTACTCAACGATGAACTAGTGATCGTGTGAACCGGTAACGAACATAGTTAATTCCTTTTGTCTCGCGATATTATTACTTGTCCGAGATCCGATCATTTGGTATCAACCATACCTAGTTCGATCTCATTCCCGACAAGTCTCTTTACTCGTTCCGTGATAATGCATTCCTGTGACCTAGTCACATGCTTGCAAGCGATTCCAATGCAATATCACCGAGAAGGGCCCAGAGAATATCTTTCCGTCATCCGGATGGACAAATCCCACTCTTGATCCATGAGCCTCAACTAATACTTTCAGAGCACCCAAATCAACCTTTATAATCACCCTATTACGGTGTGACGTTTGATATCATCAAAGTACCCTTCCGGTATCAGTGATTAACATGATCTCATGGTCTAAGGATTAGAACTACTTCGCATGAGTTTGATATAGCAATGAACTTGATGACTTGATCGTATTGCTATTCGTACTGTGGGTGTGTGTGTTCATCACATCATTCCTCTAATGATATGACCCCGTTATTAACAACATCCTATGTTCATGATCAGGAAACCTTGATCATCAGTTAATAAACGAGCTAGTATAAAAGAGAGGCTTTACTAGGAACCCTTTTAGTTTATTAATCACACAAGTATTAATGTTTCCGATTAATACAATTCTAGCATGAAAAATAAACATCTATTATGAACACGGAATAATATAATAACAACTTTATTATTGCCTCTCGGGCATATTCCTTTCAGGTATGTACTATTACTACCTCTAATGATGTTGCTCCTACTGATAGCAATCCTCTTACTTTGATTGGTGTAGAGAAAACTCCCACTCCTTGTGCTAAAAAGCCTAAAACTGCCAAAACTATTTCTCAAAAGAGTGCTGAAATTTTTCGGAGTGTGGGAGATGATAGCTCTATTTCTTTTAATGATTGTGATGTTGATGGCTGCAATATATCTGAAGTTATTTTGTTCTTACAAAAGCTTGCTTTGACTCCTAATGCTAGTTCTTTAAATATTGCTTTTACCAAGCATATTACCAATGCTCTTATAAAGATTAGGGATGAAAAGTTGAAGCAAAAAGCTTCTGTTCCCAAGAAGTTAGAAGATGGTTGGGAACCCATCATCGATATGCATGTTAATGGTTATGATTGCCATGCTTTATGTGATCTAGGTGCTAGTATTTCTATCATGCCTAGAAAGATTTATGACATGCTTGATTTACCACCACTTGAAAAGTGTTATTTTGATGTTCCTATTGCTGATGTTGCTAAGAAGAAACCTTTGGGAAGGATTAATGATGTTCTTATTGTGGTTAACAATAACCTTGTTCCCGTTGATTTTCTTGTTATGGACGTTGAATGCCATGCTTCATGTCCTATTATTTTGGGAAGACCCTTTCTTCGAACTGTAGGTGCTATCATTGATATGAGGGAAGGCACTATCAAGTATCAATTCCCACTAAAGAAAGGTATGGAACACTTCCCTAGGAAAAGAAAGAAATTACTTTTTGACTCTATTCTTAGAGCAAATTATGAGCTTGATGCTTCATCACTCGATATTACTTGATTCGCAATTTTCTGCGCCTAGCTCAAAGGCGTTAAAGAAAAGCACTCTTGGGAGATAACCCATTGTTTACTTTTCAGTACTTTTTCTTTTTCTTGAGTCTTGGAAGTCATTACTACTGTAATGACCGCTCTTTATCTTGTTTATTTTGTTTTTGTGCCAAGAGAAGCCTCTAATTTGAGTGAGGTAAAGATTTGGGGTTATTGCTGTCCTGAAACTGTTTTCGGTACTGCACCGTAAAAATTCGTGAAAATTCTCTGTTTATCTTTTGGACCTGCGATTTCTTGTGTATATGCCCCAGGTTATATCCAAACTTTTCTTAGTTGAACACTTTTTGATTTGAGCAACGGAAAATCCCTCAAAAATTCGTCCATTGCCAGCTGTCCAGTTTTGACAGATTTCTGCCAATATTTGTTTTTGCCACTTTATCGCTTTCTTTTGAGTTCTTTTTGATCAAGGAACTCTTGTGGAAGTTGCTACAGTAGTATATACTTTATATGTGGTGGTTTGGGGTTGAAACCTGAAGCTTAAAGAAGATGAATATATTTTATGCTTACACTAATGTTGCTAATAGAATTGTGTTTAGTTTTGTATGAAGGAAGTTTTCAAGTGTAGGGATTGGAGAATGATGAGATGAGTTGAAGAATGGACAAAAGCTCAAGCTTGGGGATGCCCAGCACCCCAAGAAATATCCAAGAAGTACAAGCGTCAAAGCTTGGGGATGCCCCCGAGGCACCCCTTCTTCATCGGCAAAAATCAGGTCACCTTTCAAAACACTATATTTTTATTGCTTCATGCACTATGTGTTTTTCTTGGAGCGTCAGTTGTTTTAGTTTTCTTAGTTTGATTAGTTTGTTTGTTTGCTGCAATAAATGGTTGGACCCCAACAAATTTCCTTTGGAGGAGATGTACTCGTTTTCGTTTGCAAAGAATGCTCTAGTTTTCACTCTTATAAATCGAGCATTCTAGTTTTTCTGCTACTGCTTTTGGTTTTCGTTTTCGCCTTGATATGCGTTCAGATCTTGTCATATCTCTTCATCAAGGTGCATTTTTGCCTCTGAACTTCATTGGTTTTCATCAAAAGAGGTTGTTTTAAAAATTTCAAATGGTGTTGGAAAAGAGAAAAAGCTTTGTGCAAAATAGTGGTACAAGAAGGAGCTTGTGTAGACTGTGGCTTAGGCTTTTTCATGTCATGCTAGATGTCTTTTTGATAGTATGCTTAGTGGTTTTGCTGTAGCATGACTTGTCTCAAATAACTGAGATTGCTTAATGAGCCTTTGAAAAAATCATGCGTTGTTTTTATTATATGGAAGCATTATTTTGGTTTTCTCCTTGATGCTTTATTTGGGTTGACTTGGCGCATGCTCACACATGTTAGACTCTTCCAAAGTCGCCATTAGCCTTCATGATAATTTAGTTTTTGACTTTTGATGCCATCGTATGCTTCTTTTAATGTCGCTTTGTCGCTTTGCATGATTATGGCCATTATTGCTCTCTTAGTTGGTCGCTCCCAGTCTTTTGCTAGCCCTCGCCTTGTATTGAGTATGAGCTCTACTCGTGCATCCAACTCCTAAAAGCCAAAGTTTTCCATTGTGTCCACCATACATACCTACTAGCAATTTGCTATTCCAAGTAAATTTGACTTGCTTTTATATTCTCTTCAAATTAAACTCTTACCAGTGTTATGCGAAATTCGGCCAGTAAAGCTCTCACGAACCGGAAGGCACACTTTACTTTTTCCTGTTCTAAAAATTTGACATTGTGGTCTTTTATGCTGAGTTGTTATGCTTACAAGTTGTAAGTTGGATTCTAGCCCAACCATGCCGTCATGGGGCAAGCTTTCAACATTGCACTTCCTATTTGAGTTGATATTGTGATCTTTTGTTTATGGATGCCCGCTGTGTGAAATGAATTGGGAATCTTGTGAGGATCATGGAGTTTTTATATGTGTTAGGGAAACGCCGGGCCGCCAATCTAAGCCATGCATAATTCATGGTGGAAATTTGCAGCATACCCATGGTGAACATTCGACGACGCATCTCACAATAAAAAGCAAAACAATATAGCAAATAAAAGAGATGTCGAGGTGTTCATTGTCTGCTTGTCCTGTCATTTTGGTGTGGGCTTGTTCCATGTCATCGGGCACGGAGGTACCCCATTGGCGGTTCTCAATGATATGCATATACTTACAATGACAAGAGCCTTGCTTGGGACTCTAAGTAAACTAGCATAGTTTGGGTACTCGTATTCACGGGACACGAGGTTTTCAACTTATGATTTGTCAAGCATATGCATCATAATTGTTCTCGCATTAACTTTAACCATTCAAGATGCTTATGATGGGGGCAATGAGAGCTCAAAGCCGGTAAGTACCATAATTTTTGAAGGTTATAAAACTTGCAATCACTGCTTCCCTCTGTGAAGGGCCTTTCTTTTACTTTTATGTTGAGTCACCACCTTCTTTCTTTATGCACCATTAAGAGAGCATAGTTGTCATTCTTAGTGTGATATGCATTGTCCCAAGGTTCATTGATTGACTCATATTGTTGGTTTCACTTGTTCTTAAATTATTTGTATCTAGTCGCCCTCTTAAACTTTGAGGTGTCCTATGCATTTATGTTTTGCTTTCTTTGAAGGACAAGCTGAAAACCACTTGTATGTTTTTCCTTATGATTTGAACACACGTTTGACTTTCATTGTTTCATTATCATGATCTTTTATTTGTGTTCATTTGCATGTTTACAACATGGTTGCTAAGTTCTTATTGTCATGATTATATCTTCATGCCCATGTTTTAAGTTCTTTTGATCCCAGCTCATCAATGCTTACATATATGATCAAGATTGTGTAGGTGCATGTCACCTCAAAAATTATTCTTTTGTTATCACTTACCTACTCGAGGACGAGCAGGAGTTAAGCTTGGGGATGCTCGATACGTCTCAAACGTATCTATAATTTTTGATGCTCCATGCTTTGTTTTACACCATTTGCCTATTGTTTCGTTACACTTAGTGGCATTTTTATACGCTTTCCGGAACTAACCTATTAACGAAGTGCCACAGTGCCAGTTCCCTGTTTTCTGCTGTTTTTGGTTTCAGAAGTGATACACAGGAAATATTCTCCGAATTGGACGAAACAAGTTCCTGAAGTCATATTTCATCGGGGAGCTCCCAAACATCCGAAGACCTGACGGAGGGGGGCCACGAGGCCCCCACACACAGGGGCGGCGCGGCCTAGCCCCTGGCCGCGCCACCCCCTTGTGAGGGCACGTGGTCCACCCTCTGACAGCCCCCTTTCGCCTACATATACCCCCTGACGAGAAAAACCTAAGGGAGAGACGAGTTTTCCAGAATACATCGCGATCCGCCGCCGCCGTCGACCCGAAGATCGGGAGGGTCCAGAAGCTCTTCCCGGCACCCTGCCGGAGAGGGGAATCGCCACCGGAGGTCTCCTTCATCGCCATGATTGCCTCCGGAGCGATGAGTGAGTAGTCTACCTTGGACTATGGGTCCATAGCAGTAGCTAGATGGTTGTCTTCTCCACCATGTGCTTCATGTTTAGATCTCATGAGCTGCCCTACATGATTGAGATCACCGTTATGTAATACTATGATGTTGGTTTGTTGGGATCCGATGAATATTGGTGTTTATGATTGAGTTGCTGCACTGAATTTTATCTTATATTATCTCTATGATGTTTATGATCTTGCATGCTCTCCATTGTTAGTGGCTATCTTGGCCGAGTAGTTGCTAGTGACTCCAAGAGGGGGTATTTATGCTCGATAGTGGGTTCATGCCTCTATTTCACCTGGGGGAGTGACAGAAACCTCTAAGGTGGTAGATGTGCTGTTGCTACTAGGGAGAAAACAACATTCATATGCTCGAGGGCATATGCTTTGTTTACATTACACACTTTGCTTAATGCAATTATCTGTTGTTCGCAACTTAATACTTCTAGGGTGTTCGGATGATATCCCCGGGGGTGGATTATTAGTCATAGATGCAGTTGGATGGCGGTCTATGTATTTTGTTGTAATGCCCAGAGTGAATCTCATAGTGATCTTCTTGACATATCACGTTATCTTTATTCTATCAATTGCCCAACTGTAATTCGTTTACCCAGCATGTTATTTATCTATGGAGAGACACCACTAGTGAACTGTGGACCCCGGTCCTATTTTAATCATATTGCAATCACCTGTTTACTATTCCCGCACTGTTTACTTTACTAGCATATTACTACTGTTTTCCACTCGATACACTCATAACCTTTGTTTCAAGCAAACCGGTGAGATTGACAACCTCATCGCAAGTTGGGAACAAAGTATTTGTCTGTGTGTGTGCAGGTTCCACAAACACCTTCAGTCGTCACCGTCTCCCTTCTCCTGATCGATAAACCTTGGTTTCATAACTGAGGGAAAACTTGCCGCTGCACTCATCATACTTTTCTCTTGGGGTTCCCAACGGGCTGGTCATTTACCACGCACAAGGATGCCTGCTTTCACCAGTCAGCAGCCAGCCGATGCAATTCCCAAGGACCATAACGTCGTCCTCGTCTGTGCCCGGAGGTTGATCGGGGGGGAGGAGGTTGTGGTACTCCGGCACTACCATTGCCAACTTCACCTTCACCAAATGATCTGCAATGTTTCTGTGGTGCATAGTTCGGCTGGGCATGACAGTGCCGCTAGCAACATCCATCAACTTGCCGCCGGGCTCCACCACATGCAGGAGTATGCAAGGTTCGTCCTGAGTCAGGGGCATGTTGGATAAGATCAGCGCAAGGCATATATAGTTAAAGAAGATGACGCGGAGGACTAACTAATGAGTTACCTTCTTGACGGCGTTGATCTCTGCTAATGTTGATACAAGGGCGTCGGTGCCGGCGCCGGGCCGCTCACTCTCGAGTGCATTATCAGGCACCACCACCCTATCAGCTTCCGCGGTTGGGGGCGTCGATGCGACCAGGTGGAGCGGCGGCGTCGGGGTCACCAGCGGTGACACTTGGTGACTTGAGTTACTGCCGCTGACGCTGGGCACATATATCGGCCCCTGTTGACCTGCCGCATTCCAAGCAGCTAACCCCTCCATCAAACCAGGGGGGATGATCTGCCGGAGCCTCTCCTGCAGCTTCTCGTCCAGTAACTTACTCATCTCGGTCGGGTCCACTATTTTCTCTAGTGACTCCACCTTCTTCTTCAGCTCCTGAACCTCGGCTTTATCCTGCTTAGTCGACCTCCTCTCCTTTCTCGACTTGGCATCCGATCCGTAGTACTCGGATACCTTCATACTTGTGCCAAAGCCGGACACACGGCCAGCCGACGTCGGTGGCTTGTCCAGGTCCCGTTCCTTGTATGCGTTCGTCGCCCTGTTGAAAGGCGTGTCCCACGGTTCCGTCGACCCCTGGGACGACGGGCCAGCCGTAGAACTACCCTTCAACTCATTGTCCTTCAGACAAAGGAACTTAAGGTTAGCCCATTTGGCTTCATTGCTTAATAAGATCAGCGCAATAATAATATAGACTATCCTTACCAGGAGTTTCTCGAACTTCTTCACGTCGGGGTAATCCGTAACAAATTCCCCCGTCTCCCAGTCTAAGTAGTAGCGGGACCGGACATAGTTCCTAGTCTGTATATCCGCGATTTTTAGCCAGGGGTTTTCTTTGCCCAGACGTATCATCTCGGCATCCTCCTTGTCCCAAGTGGGCTGTTTTCCTCGGTAACCGCCGCTTCCGCAACGGTGAGCCCCTAGGTTCAATTCCCGCATTTTCTTCCCCCAGGCGGTCCATTTTTTAGCCTCGTCAGTCTCTAAGGACGACTTGAATGCTTCGAAGTCTTCTCTAGAGAGTGTCGGGTCTTTGCGACTTATCTGCTCCCAGCTTTTACCTTTCTTGATCTTGTCCTTCAGCCGGGTTTTCCAGCTGCTCAAGGCGGTGCTCATCTTCGTGAGCGCTAAAGAGTCCACCTTTTTATTGAACGGCTGTGGGAACGTGTATCGTTGGTGAAGCTTCTGGAGGAGGGTTGCGGCCAAAGCCGCGTTGGCCTCGCTTCTGAGGTCTTGAGTGTTGAGCGGCACGGTTTCACGGGCGATGCACCCTAGTTGCATCGCGTACCCTTTGGCAACCTTAGAAGGCTCCAAGGGTAGGCCACTTTCGGAGACCAACGTGAAAGGATCGGTGATGTTGGCTAGCACTTGCGGCCTCCGATCCGCCCTTGGCCTCTTCGCCTTCCTCTTCTTCTTGGCCTCCTCAGGGTTGCCGCCGCTATCACCTTCCGTGCGGTCGGTGGTCTCTTCACCGGTCTCGGCGGCGTCATCCTGGCCCTCTTCCTCATCGCCGCTCTCGGAGGCGGCCCCCCAGCTCTCGTCCTCATCGCCGCGATCGGTGGCGCCCCCCCGGCCCTCTACCTCATCGTATTCCTCCCACCATGGCTTGTTGGCCTCTCTGGCGACTTCCTCCTGGGTCTTAGGGTTAGAAGTGCCCGACATGTTTATTTGCACTTCATTAAAAAGAGGCAAATAGTTAGTACATAATGCAACGGAAAAATTCAAAATTTTGGCATGACTTTTGCTAATTTTTCTACCTATGAGTGCCCATTTCTCAACCGAAACGGAAGCGAATCAACACTTCGGGAGAAATGGGCAACTCAGTTTATTCATCCACACTTGACAACATCTCATAAGCATATATAACAGCAGATTATGGTCAAAATATCTCATTGCATAACACATAACAGCAGCAATATTCTCAAGATAATATGGAGTACAAAAATTTAACAGCTCAGCTTACATGAAGTTACATTATACAAGACATATTTGCATCAAAATTTATCTGCCATTTTGCAGAGTGTAAATCATGGTTTTTGATAGCAGTTCATTTTATGGCTGAAAAGAACATCATTTCTATGCATCCACGCCAATGCAAGTTAGCACAATTAACTCTAGGATAAGCTAATAACAAGTTACAGAAACTTCCTGTAAAAACCAATGTTCAGAATCGCTTCGCTGCCGTATCAATCCATCGAAGCATGCTGCTGTTAATAGGAAATTATAAAGCTGCTGCTAATCGATTCTAACAGCGAGCAGGCGAGCATCGGGAGAAGGGCGCGTACCTAGAATCGGGAGAAGGGCGCGTACCTAGACGGTGTCACGGCGTGCTCCTCTGCAGCGGCGGCGGCGCGACGACGGGGATCCTCTTCTGCAGGGACGGCGGCGCGACGTGCTCCTCTTCGGGGGCGGCGGCGGGCTCCTCTTCGGGGGCGGCGGGCTCCTCTTCGGGGGCGGCGGGCTCCTCTTCGGGGGCGCGGCGTGCTCCTCTTCGGGGGCGGCGGGCTCCTCTTCGGGGGCGGAGGCGCGACGTGCTCCTCTTCGGGGGCGGCGGGGCTCCTCCTCTGCAGGGACGGCGGCGGGCTCCTCTTCGGGGGCGGCGGCGCGACGTGCTCCTCTTCGGGGGCGGCGGGGGTGGAGCGAGGAGTCGACTCTGGCGGCTATCTAGGGTTTGCGGCGGCTATCTAGCGAGGAACAGAGAGAGAAGCAGTGCGCGGGGGAGGGGATCGATCCGCAGTTTTACTAAGTGTCAAAATTCTGTGGCGCATCTAATGGTGGGATGCGCCACAGAATTAGAGAATTCTGTGGCGCATCCCACTAATAGATGCGCCACCGAATTTATTTCCTTTTTTCTAAAAATTCTGTGTATGCACTCCCTCTGTTTCAATGAATAAGGCTTATATTTTTTCTAAAAATTCAAAGAACCTGAAGTTTGACCAAATTTTCATATGATGTCTATATAATATTATAGTTGTCGATAGTTTCTAAAAATATAAGCCTTATGCTTTGGAATGTGCATACACAAAAAAGTTTCGATCACACACACCAAAAAAATCTTCTCCGTCCGGTTCCGAGCTAGCTTAGCGTTTCTTGCCCTTCTTGTTGGCGGTTGAATACTTTATGCCGGCCACCTTGAGATTTCTTCGTGTGAACGGACAACCTTTAGTAGGTAGGGAGGTCTTCCTTCTTACTTTACTAGTAGTAGGCATGTCGAAGTGCTTGCCGAATTCCTCCTCGATCTTCGGGTCACCGTTCTTGTCCAAGTCTTCCTCGTTTGCGTCTCCTGCCATTCCTATGATGCTCCTCTTGCCCCGCCTCACGACAACATGGCTAGGCCTCGACGGGTCGGTGATGAAGAAGCATTGGTCAACTTGGCTACCGAGTACCCATGGCTCATTTTTCGCGGATGCGTTCTTCGATTTGGCATCCGGTATAACCATGGTGGTGAAATATCGGCCTTCTTTTTCGACCTTCTTGGCCCATCTCACATGGAACATTGGCACCGTCTCTCCACAGTAATTGAGCTCCCATATCTCCTCGATCCTTCCGAAAAATCTTTCCTTGATACTAGTCTCGTCATCGGCGTATGATAGCATAGTTACTCCTGAGTTTTGATTTTCACTATTTCTGTCCTTTTCCTCGGTGTAGAATCTGTAACCGTTGATGTCGTACCCCTGATAGGTCCTTACGTTATGCCCGGGGCCCTGTGATAAGGTGTATATGAGTTTTTCATCTTCGGTAGAAGGCCTTCTGCTCTGTGCTTGAAGTAGTTGACTTTGCTTAAACCAAAGCGTGAAGCTGGAGTTGTGCTCTTTGGTTACGTCTCCCATCTTCCTTGGCCGGCCCATATCGATGTAATTCTGCTCGATTATGCTTTTGTGCTCTTGCACAAAAGGTTCGACCAATTTTAAGTGTTGTAGCGCGACCCGGTGATCCCTTTCAAAGTCGTCGCGTCGATTGACAATGCCCACATGGACTGAGCGGTAGCCCTCGCGGTGACCGACTCCAGCGGGCCTGCCGAGGTGCGTCCTGGTGGGCAGACCAACATGATCCTGGTCGTCCTCTGTGCTTAGATAATTCTGGCAGAAGGAGATGCACTCGTAGGTTAGGAACCCCTTGGCCATGCTTGCGTCTGGACGGGCCCTGTTGCGAACGTATCCTTTCATGACACAGTTCTGCCTTTCGAAAGGCATCATGTTGTGGAGGAACGTCGGGCCGAGCTGCCTGATGTCATCAACGACATGGAGAAGGAGATGGACGCATATATCACAGAATGCGGGCGGGAAGTAAATCTCGAGCTCAAATAGTATCACCACGATCTCATCCTGTAGCATCTTGAGCTGCCTCACGCCGATCGACTTCCTGGTGATAACGTCAAAGAAGTTGCAAAGGCCAAACAGCGTATCACGGACGTGCTCGTCCATTATCCCTCGGAGCGCAACGGGAAGTATCTGCGTCATGAGCACGTGACAATCGTGAGACTTCATCCCGGTGAACCTCTTCTTTGCTACGTCTAGATATCTGCTTATACTCCCCGAGTAACCGTGCGGAAGTTTCACTCGTAGGAGGCACCTAAAAAATTGCTCGAGCTCCTCCGGACTCATTGTGAAGCAGGCAGCGGGAACCACCACCGCGTTCTTCTTAGCCCTTTTGCGGAGACGTTGAGTCCCTTCCGTCTGATCATCATCATCATCGTCGTCGTTGTCATCAGTATCGGGGGCTTGAAGAGCTTTTCTGATGCCAAAATGTTTCAGATCGTATCTTGCTTTCGGCCCATCTTTGGACTTTTCTGAGTTGCAAAGAGTGCCAAGCAGACTCTCGGTAACGTTCTTCGTAATGTGCATGACATCGAGGCTGTGGGGCGTGCGGAGGACCTTCCAGTACTCCAAGTCGTGGAAAATAGACCTCGCTTTCCATACACCGAGCAGCGGCTCTGGCTTCGGTCGCTTCTTTCCCGGCGCTGGGCACTCCTTCCAATTTTTTAGAAGATTGTCGATTTCTGCACCGCTCCTCTGTTGCGGGGGTCCATCGAGCTCATCTTTACCATTGAACAGATCAGCGCGTTTTCTCCACGGGTGATCCAAGCGAAGCCACCTTCGAGCACCTGGGTACACGGTTTTCGAGGACCCGGGATCCCTTGGTAGCTGTAGATGCGGGGTCTCGTCCATGCACTTCACACAGCCGCAGAATCTGTGGCTGACCTGGGCAGATACGTATGCGCAACCAGGATAGTTCGTGACCGTCGTGATCAACGCGGCTCTCATATCGAAATAAGTTCTACTGTAGGCATCCCACGTACGGGGTGGCGTCTTCCACAACGTGTCTTACTCCTCTTTCAGCAACCCGAGATACAAATGCATGTCGACACCTGGTTGTTTCGGCCCCTGAATGAGAATACTCAGGTGTATATACCTTTGCTTGGTGCACAGCCACGGGGGTAGGTTGTAAGGCCATACAAACACAGGCCAGGTGCTATGCGTGCTACTCTGGTTGCCGAACGGATTGAGTCCATCGGTGCTCATACCCAGCCTGATGTTCCTTCCGTCGCCCCCGAACCTAGGGAAGGCGATGTCCAATGCTTCCCACTGGCCAGCGTCTGAAGGGTGTGTCAGCATATAGCCCATCTCCGGATCTTCTTCGGGCTTCTCCCTTTCCACGTGCCATTGCATGAGCTTTGCTTCCTTAGGGTCCACGAAATACCGCTGCAGACGGGGAGTGATAGGAAAGTACCATACCACTTTTCGAGGTACCTTCTTGTTCCCAACCTTGTACCGTCCGTGGCCGCACACAGGACATGTGGTCATGTCCTTGTACTCCCCCCGATAAATCACGCAATCATTGATGCAGGCGTGGTATCTTTCGTGCGGTAGGTCAAGAGGGCACACAACTTTCTTGGCCTCCTCGATACTACTTGTCAATGTGTTCCCCTCTGGGAGACGATCGTGCCAGAATTTCATGTTCTTGCTGAAGCTGGAATCGGTCCATTTGTTCTGCGTCTTCATCTGCAGACAATCAAGTCTTACATGCAAGCGCGTATCCTGCGGACGGCACCCAGGAAATATCGGAGTCATCCCGTCTTTCTCCATTTGCGCCAGCTTGGCTCTCTCTCTGGCTGCAGCTCTGTCGTTGCTCGTCTCATGGAGGAGCAGATCTTGAACATGAGAGTCCCGCAAGGCCGAAAATAGCGGAGTCGCGCCAGAATCTTCTTCTTCATCATGATCTTCTCCGCCGGTAACTTCTACTTCATGATGATATTCTCCGCCGACTTCTTCTTCATGATGATATTCTCCACCGACATGTGGTGCTTCGTCATCTCGCTCGCCACCATGGTCTTCATGCGCACCATTTGTTGGGGCCGGCCGCGCCTGGTTGTCCTGCATGAAACCGCGCCTCAGCAGGTGCTCCTCCAGTTGTCCGGAATCAGGGTTGATCCAGCGCTCGAGTTTGCATGATCGACACGGACATCTTATCTGGCGCCTATTGTTCCGAATCATGTCCTCCTTCGCGTCTTTCTTGTATCTACTAATTCGAGCGGAACTCATCGAGAGGACCATGGTTGGTCTGCAAATGGTACACATAGAGAAGAAAATTAGAACCGCAACACATGCACACACATGCATGGAACTCTCCTAAAGGTATACATAGAGCGGAAAAATTCGGCATGACCTCTCCTAAAGGTAGGACGTATGGGTAGTACAAAGATTTGCCGAAACGGAAATGAATCAACGTCTCGACAAACATCCATGCACCACACCGGCACACACACAAGCGCTTCACGTGCAACAATCATCCATACACAAGATCGACATGCGCATGCATGTCCCCTCCAAATACTCACCTTGTAGATTCGATACCGAGACGAGACCGCGATCGATGAGTTGGAGAGGAGGAGAGAGTATGGAGAGGCTTCTTCTCACCGCCAATTATGTATCAACCAAAGTAAGTACAATAAGTACCAAAGAAAGTGAAAACTATGGCCAAAATGGGATGAGAGGGAAGGGAGCTAGAGCTAGATCTAGATGGAGGAGAGGAAGATGAATGGCTTGGGAGTGTGGGAGGTGTGGTAGGTTGGCACTTTAAAGGTGTGGGACGAGCTAATTCTGTGGCGCATCTGGTCAAGTGCTCCACAGAATTACACTAATTCCGTGGCGCACTAGACCAGATGCGCCACAAAATATTCTAATTCTGTGGCGCACCAGACCAGATGCGCCACAGAATGTACTAATTCTGTGGCGCATTACGCCCGGTGCGCCACAGAATTTGTGGAACCAATGATTGGGGCTGACAGGGAGTGGGCCCCACAAAAATTCTGTGGCGCATGGCCTTCTGGTGCACCACAGAAATGCTGTATTTTTGTGGCGCACCTAGAAGGGTGCGCCACAGAATTATTTTCTGTGGCGCACTGCTGGCTAGTGCGCCACAGAATTGCATCCCACCTATAAGGGTTTTCCTACTAGTGTAGTCGACATTCGACGACGCATCTCAAAATAAAAAGCTATACAAATGGTAAATAAAAGAGATATCGAGGTGTTCATTGTCTGCTTGTCCTGTCATTTTGATGTGGGCTTGTTCCATGTCATCGGGCACGGAGGTACCCCGTTGGCGTTTCTCGATGATACGTATATACTTACAATGACAAGAGCTTGCTTGGGACTCTAAGTCGAGTAGCATGAGGTTTGGGTACTGATACGTCCAAAACGTATCTACTTTTCCGAACACTTTTGCTATTGTTTCTCCTCTAATTTGTGTGTTTTGAATACAACTAACACAAACTAACGCTGTTTTCAGCAGAATTGCTCTGGTGTCTCATTTTTGTGCAGAAATCCAGCTTTCAGTAAAAATTCGGGAAAAATCATCAAAAATCATATTTCACCAGAAGACCCACGGAGCCAGAAGACGAGACGGAGGGGAGGCTCGAGGGCCCCACACACACAGGGGGCGCGGCCCAGCCTTGGCCGCGCCCACCTGGTGTGAGGACGCCTCGGCCGTCCCCTCGACCTCTCCTTTCGCCTACATATACCCCCTGACTCAATTATACCGGGGAGACGGCGTTTTTCCCAGATAGACTTCCGCTGCGCCGCCGCCATCAGAAACCGTGATTCGGAACCAGAAACTCCGTTCTAGCACCCTACCGGGACGGGGATTTGGAGCAGATCTTCATCGCCATCATCACCGACATCACTCCATCGACCATCAATGACTCCCCCATCCATGTGTGAGTAATTCCCCCGCTGTAGGTGAGGGGATGGTAGGGATTGGATGAGATCATTCATGTAATTTGATATGAGATTGTTAGAGCATAGTGCCTAGTATCTTTATTTAGTGCCTATGACATTGTTGCAACTTGTTGTGCTTAATGCTTGTCACTTTGGGCCCGAGTGCCATGATTTCAGATCTGAACATGTTATTATTTCTATGATGATATTTATTGTTTATGGTCTTATCTACAAGTTGTATACACATATTGTTGTCCGGAACCCGAGGCCCCAAAGTGACAGAAATTGGGATAACCGGAGGGGATGACTATGATGTGAGGATCACATGTGTTCACCGAGTGCTAATGCTTTGCTCTGGTACTTTATTAAAAGGAGTACCTTAATTACCAGTAGTTTCCCTTGAGGCCCTGCTGTAACAGGCTGGTAGGACAAAAGATGTCGTACAAGTTTCTCCTTGTGAGCACGTACGACTATATACGGAACACATGCCTATGATTGTTTGTACTAGGATGCTTTATCATTATTTATCTGCAATGCCCATATCTCATTGATTTCATGAATTATCTTATCCATGCAACGCCCGTACATCCATCCCTATACCTACAGTATTTGTTCCTACTGTTTACTATTGTTACTATTACCGCTGCTATTTTACTACTGTTGTTACTGTTTCACTACTATCACCACTATAAAACTATTGCTACTGATAAACCACTTCGAGCAAGACTGTTTCCAGGTGCAGCTGAATTGACAACTCATCTGTTAAGGCTTACATATATTCTTTGGCTCCCCTTGTGTCGAATCAATAAATTTGGGCTTTACTTCCCTCGAAGACTGTTGCGATCCCCTATACTTGTGGGTCATCAAGACTATTTTCTGGCGCCGTTGCCGGGGAGCATAGCTTTATCTGTAAGTTTACTTGGTATTTATATTGTTCGCTGCAATCCTTTCATCATGGGTAAACCTCGTGATGGAAAAGTTCCTATATTGCCATCCACTACAAGAAGAGCTACAACTCTCAACACCTCTGTTGCTCTTGATTCACCATCTGTTATGAGTAAGTTGCTTACACCACCACACCCACACGCTACTGCTACTACTTCTGCTGAGTTTGAAAATGCCACTGATAATTTAGATGATGCTTCTACTGTGCTTGATGAGAGTGGTTCACTAGGGTCCTTTTTAGATGCTACTATTGCTAGAGCTAAGTTGGGAAACACCACTGTTACACCTGTTAGTTCACCTGAATCTAGGGAATGTCCTAGTGATGATTTTGATGATGATGCTTTTATTGAGCTTAACAATGATTTTATTGCTGAAGCACGTGCTACTCGTAATGCTGCTGAGGTTAAAGAACTTCTTGCAAGACGTTCTGTTAGATATAACTAGCATGATGGCCCTCGCAAATGCGAGGGCATAAACTTTATTATCTATAAAAGTACTAATTATTTATTAATTGTCTTATACAAATAGGTTTTGCTCCTATTTACCCTCTTTGTGTAAAACGCTTTACAAATTCTCATGGTTCTCTCCGATACTGATTAGTGACATAGATTGGAAGAGAAGTTTTATTTTGAAAAGGTTCTTGTTGATACACTACCAATACTCCCCGCAAAAAAAAATTATATTGTCGTATTAGTGCGAGTATGCAAACATATAGTAACCAAAATTAATAAAAAGGATGTTGTCGATACATCACAAATAATTTCTGCAAAATTAATTTACATTCGCGTATCAGTGCATGTAAGCAAATGTATAGCAACCAAGTTTTTCAATTAGTTTTATCATCAAACTTTGTATTGTGCTATTCATTGAGGTATGTTCTTTTTTGGCATATCGATCCCGTTCAAATGCATATGCATAGTCATATGATATAGCAGATATATGGATTATTTATTTATTTTTCCTAAGAGGCAAGCAATCTATAGCCGGCTCGGACACGCGGATCATCTTTTTTTATATGAAGGAGGCATGCAAACCTTAGTTCGGCCACAAAAAGGTTGTATAGAGTTTTATGTAGGTATGTCTTTACCATAGAACATGTCAGATTTAGATTATTTTAATTTTTTTACGTTTTATTTGGCATGACTATGTACACAATTACATGACTATTACTCTGTGATAAACCCTAGCCTTAACTTTTAAATTTAACTACAAAAGTAAATTTCAATGATGTAGGTTAATCGTGGTGGCTTTCTAAGACATCCCTCCGACAACTTGGGATCCTACTCTTTGAAGCCAACTTTATGCAAATTTTCAAACCTGTGAGATTATTTTAATTTTTTAAATTGTATACTTAAATTTTTTATATTCTTTAATAAAAATTCTATTTAGATATGTGAGTTTACTTTTGAAGTCTCTCGTACAGATTTCTTGCCAAGCTTTTGAATTTTGTATGCATGTGCCAATATAATATGCCAGGATCAGTATTGCAGTCAGTTAGCCTCCTGCCTCTAAGCTTTGAAACTTTTTTTTAATCAATGAGACATACGTGTGTGCACATAGAGTAAGTGCTAGTCTCAAACTCTCAGCGGAACACAAACACATCAGGTGTACTTCAAAAGATAACCCGTATTGTGCAATAAATAATACGTAGTTATCTAGGAATGTTTTTTTTATGTATGCGATTTTTTTTAAAGAGTCTTGAACAGATCAAACGGTATTGCAGATTATTGACCTCCTTTTTAGGTGCAACAAAGTCTAGTTAACGTGTTAGACGTTACGACTCCCGCGTTACGTAATGTTACGGTCTTTGGTTAAATCTTAGCCACAAATAGTAGATCTAACTGTCAAAATAATTTTGATGATGTGGATTAATATGGTGTTTTTATTTAACAAACCCCGTATTGTATTTTTAGTATATAGTAGATTTGTCTCCTGATCCTAAGTTTTCTGCTTCTCCCATAAATATTAGAGACAAGGATTATGATTTTTCTTTGGATTTATCTTACATATCTACTGTTGAGAAAACTCCTTTTTGTGGTACTAAAGATGAGAGTGCTATGGAGCACATGAATGAGCTTTCTACTTTGAGTAATTTGTTTTCTAATGATATTAAGCTCTGCACTTACTTTGTTGCTAAGATTTTTCCTTTCTCGTTGAAAGATGCAGCTAAAACTTGGTTTAATAGCTTGTCTCCTGGATCTCTTAATAGTCCTATTGCTTTGGTTAATACTTTCTTTCAGAAATATTTTCCTGCTAGTGCTCAACATGCTGCTGATTGCTGGTAGATGGCGCCAGAAAAGAGTTGGTGCCTAGTTGAATGTCTAGCCCGTTAGGAACCCCAAGAGGAAGGTGTGATGAATACAGCAGCAAGGTTTTCCCTCAGTTAAGAAACCAAGGTTTATCGATCAGGAGAGGAGAGACAAACGACTGAAGGTGATGCTTGCAAGCTTCGCGACAGTTCCGGACAATTTATATATAGCGCCTCGTCCAAGCTTTGCTTTGCGAGCAGCAACGTGGAACCTGCACACAATATAACCAAATACTTTGTTCCCAACTTGCGATGAGGTTGTCAATCTCACCAGTTTGCTTGAAACAAAGGGTATGAGCGTATCAAGTGGAAAGCAGTGAAAGTATGCGAGTAAAGTAAACAGTGCGAGTAAAGTAAACAGGTGATAGCAATATGATGGAAATAGGACCGGGGTCCACAGTTCACTAGTGGTGTCTCTCCACAAGATAAATAACACATGCTGGGTAAACAAATTACAGTTGGGCAATTGATAGAATAAAGATAAACGTGATATGTCAAGAAGATCACTATGCGATTTACTCTGGGCATTACAACAAAATACATAGACCGCCATCCAACTACATCTATGATTAATAATCCACTCACGGGGATATCATCCGAACACCCAATGAGTATTAAGTTGCGAACAACAGATTATTGCATTAAGCAAAGTGTGTAATGTAAACAAAGCATATGCCCTCGAGCATATGAATGTTGTTTTATCCCTAGTAGCAACAGCACATCTACAACCTTAGAGGTTTTTGTCACTCCCCCGGGTTAAATAGAGGCATGAATCCACTATTGAGCATAAATACCCCCTCTTGGAGTCACTAGCAACTACTCGGCCAAGATAGCTACTAACAACGGAGAGCATGCAAGATCATAAACAACATAGAGATAACAAAAGATATATTTCAGTATAGCAACTCAATCATAACACCAATATTCATCGGATCCCAAAAAACCAAACATGTAGAATTACATAACGGTGATCCCAATCATGTAGGGCAGCTCATGAGATCTAAACATGAAGCACATGGTGGAGGAGACAACCATCTAGCTACTGCTATGGACCCGTAGTCCAAGGTAGACTACTCACTCATCGCTCCAGAGGCAAGCATGGCGATGAGGAAGACCTCCGGTGGCGATTCCCCTCTCCGGCAGGGTGCCGGGAAGAGCTTCTGGACCCTCCCGATCTTCGGGTCGACGGCGGCGGCGGATCGCGATGTGTTCTGGAAAAGTGATCAGGTCCTTAGGTTTTTTCTGTCGGGGGGTCTTTATAGGCGAAGGGGCATCGTCAGAGGTAGCCCGAGGGGCTCTCACACATAGGGGGCACGACCAGGGGCCTGGCCGCGCCGCCCTGGTGTGTGGGGCCCTCGTGGCCCCCCTCCAACTCCTCTTCGGATCTCTGGAAGCTTTCGGGGAAAATAAGACTTCAGGAACTTGTTTTGTCCAATTCCGAGAATATTTCCTGTGTAGCACTTCTGAAACACAAAAACAGCAGAAAACAGGGAACTGGCACTATGGCGACTTGTTAGTAGGTTAGTTCCGGAAAATGCATAAAAGTGCCACGAAGTGTAATGAAACAGTAGGCAAATGGTGTAAAAACAAGCATGGAGCATCAAAAATTATAGATACGTTGGAGACGTATCAAGCATCCCCAAGCTTAACTCCTGCTCGTCCTCGAGTAGGTAAGTGATAACAAAGAATAATTTTTGAGGTGACATGCACCTACATAATCTTGATCATATATGTAAGCATTTGTGAGCTGGGATCATAAGAACTTAAAACATGGGCATGAAAGATATAATATTGATAATAGAAACTTAGCAACCATGTTATAAACATGCAAATGAACACAAACAAAAGATCATGAAAATGAAACAATGAAAGTCAAACATGTGTTCAAATCATAAGGAAAAACATACAAATGGTTTTTAGCTTGTCCTTCATAGAGAGCAAAACAATGCATAGGACACCTTCAAGTTTAAGAGGGCGACTAGATACAAATAATTTGAGAATAAGTGAAACCAACAATATGAATCAATCAATGAAAACTTTGGGACAATGCACATTATACTAAGAATGACAACTATGCTCTCTTAATGGTGCATAAAGATAGAAGGTGGTGACTCAACATAAAAGTAAAAGAAAGGCCCTTCGCGGAGGGAAGCAGTGATTGCAAGTTTTATAACCTTCAAAAATTATGGTACTTACCGGCTTTGAGCTCTCATTGCCCCCATCATAAGCATCTTGAGTGGTTAGAGTTAATGCGAGAACAATTATGATGCATATGCTTGACAAATCATAAGTTGAAAACCTCGTGTCCCGTGAATACAAGTACCCAAACCTCATGCTACTCAACTTAGAGTCCCAAGAAAGGCTCTTATCATTGTAAGCATATATGTATCATCGAGAACCGCCAACGGCGTACCTCCGTGCCCGATGACATGGAACAAGCCCACATCAAAATGACAGGACAAGCAGACAATGAACACCTCGACATCTCTTTTATTTACCAATTGTATAGCTTTTTATTTTGAGATGCGTCGTCGAATGTCCACTATAGGCATGCTGCAAATTTCCACCATGAATTATGCATGGCTTAGATTGGCGGCCCAGGCGTTTCCCTGACACATATACAAACTCCATGATCCCCACAAGATTCACAATTCATTTCACACCGCGGGCATCCATAAACAAAAGATCACGATATCAACTCAAAAGAGAAGTGCAATGTTGAAAGCTTGCCCCATGACAGCATGGTTGGGCTAGTATCCAACTTACAACTTGCAAGCATAACAACTCAACATAAGAGACCACAATGTCAAATTTTTAAGAACAAGAAAAAGTAAAGTGTGCCTTCCGGTTCGTGAGAGCTTTACTAACCAATTTTCGCATGACACTGGTAAGAGTTTAATTTGAAGAGTAGATAAAAGGAAGTCAAATTTACTTGGAATAGCAAATTGCTAGTAGGTATGTATGGTGGACACTTTGGCAAACTAGGTTTTTAGGAGTTGGATGCACGAGTAGAGCTCATACTCAGTACAAGGCGAGGGCTAACAAAAGAATAGGAGCGACCAACTAAGAGAGCAATAATGGCCATACTCATGCAAAGCGGCAAAGCGACATTAAAAGAAGCATAAGATGGCATCAAAAGTCAAAAACTAAATGATCATAGAGGCTATTGGCGACTTTGTATGAGTCTAACATGTGTGAGCATGCGCCAAGTCAACCCAAATAAAGCATCAAGGAGAAAACCAAAATAATGCTTCCAAATAATTAAAACAACGCATGATTTTTTCAAAGGCTCATTAAGCACTCTTAGTTATTTGAGACAAGTCATGCTACAGCAAAACCACTAAGCATACTATCAAAAAGACATCAAGCATGACATGAAAAAGCCTAAGCCACAGTCTACACAAGCTCCTTCTTGTACCACTTTTTTGCATAAAGCTTTTTCTCTTTTCCAACACCATTTGAAAATTCTTAAGACACCTCTTTTGATGAAAACCAATAAAGATCAGAGGCGAAAATACACCTTGATGAAAAGATAAGACAAGGTCTGAACGCAAATCAAGGCGAAAACAAAAACCAAAAGCAGTAGCAGAAAAAGAAGAACACTCGGTTTTTGATAAGAATGAAAACTAGAGCATTCTTGGCAAATGAAAAGCAAGGCAACTTCTCCAAAAGAAATTTGTTGGGGTCCAACCATTTATTACAGCAAACAAACAAACTAACTAAGAAAACTAAAACAACTGATGCTCCAAGAAAACACATAGTGCATGAAGCAATAAAAATATAGTGTTTTGAAAGCTGACCAGATTTTTGCCGATGAAGAAGGGGTGCCTCGGGGGCATCCCCAAGCTTTGATGCATGTACTTCTTGGATATTTCTTAGGGTGATGCATGGGCATCCCCAATCTTGAGCTTTTGTCCATTCTTCAACTCATCTCATCATTCTCCAATCCCTACACTTGAAAACTTCCTTCATACAAAACTAAACACAAATCTATTAGCAACATTAGTGTAAGCATAACATATAATCAACCTCTTTTTGCTTCAGGTTTCAACCTAAAACCACCACATATATAGCATATACTACTGTAGCAATTTCCCCAAAAATTCCGTGATCAAAAGAACTCAAAAGAAAGCGATAAAGCGGCAAACACAAATATTGGCAGAAATCTGTCAAAACAGAACAGCTGACAAAGGCCGAATTTTTGAGGGGTTTTCTGTTGCTCAAATCAAAAAGTGTTCAACTAATGAAAGTTTGGATATAACCTGGGGCATATGCACAAGAAATCGCAGGTCCAAAATATATACAGAGAATTTTCACAAATTTTTACGGTGCAGCACCGAAAACAGTTTCAGGACAGCAACATCCCCAAATCTTACCTCACTCAAATTAGAGGCTTCTCTTGGCACAACAATGAAATAAAAAGGATAAGGAGAGGTAATTATAGTAGTAATGACTTCCAAGACTCAAATAAAAGAAAAAAAGTACTGAAAAGAAAATATTGGGTTATCTCCCAAGAGTGCTTTTCTTTAACGCCTTTGAGCTAGGCGCAGAAAATTGCGAGTCAAGTAACATCAAGTGATGAAGCATCAAGCTCATAATTCGCTCTAAGAATAGAGTCAAAAAGTAATTTCTTCCTTTTCCTAGGGAAGTTTTCCATACCTTTCTTGAGTGGAAATTGATATTTGATGGTGCCTTCTCTCATATCAATGATGGCACCTACAGTTCGAAGAAAGGGTCTTCCCAAAATAATAGGACATGAAGCATGGCATTCAACGTCCATAACAAGAAAATCAACAGGAACAAGGTTATTGTTAACCATAATAAGAACATCATTAATCCTTCCCAAAGGTTTCTTCTTAGCAACATCAGCAATAGGAACATCATAATAACACTTTTCAAGCGGTGGTAAGTCAAGCATGTCATAAATTTTTGTAGGCATGATAGAAATACTAGCACCTAGATCACATAAAGCATGGCAATCAAAACCATTAACATGCATATCAATGATGGGTTCCCAACCATCTTCTAACTTCTTGGGAACAGAGGCTTTTTGCTGCAACTTTTCATCCCTAATTTTCATGAGAGCATTGGTAATATGCTTAGTAAAAGCAACATTTAAAGAACTAGCATTGGGAGTCAGAGCAACCTTTTGCAAGAACAAAATAACTTCAGATATATTGCAGCCATCAACATCAAAATCATTAAAAGAAGTAGAGCTATCATCTCCTACACCCTGAAAAATTTCAGCACTCTTTTGAGAAAAAGTTTTGGCAGTTTTGGGCTTTTTAACACAAGGAGTGGGAGTTTTCTCTACACCAATCAGAGTAAGAGGATTGCTAGCATTAGGAACAACATCATCAGAGGTAGTAATAGTACAAACTTTCATATTCCTAGCAATCTCATCCTCTCTTTCCCATCTAGCATGCAATTCTGCTAACAATCTAAGATTTTCATCAATTCCAACTTGAATAGCATTAGCAGTAGCAAAAACATTGTTCTCTTTCACATCATTAGGCAACACTTTTAATTTCAGAAGTTCAACATCATGAGCAAGGCTATCAACTTTAGAAGCAAGAATATCGATTTTGCCTAACTTTTCCTCAACAGACTTGTTAAAAGCAGTTTGCTTACCGATGAAGTCCTTGAGCATTACCGCAAGCTCGGAGGGCGCGGCCCTAGTGTTGTTGGAGGAGTTACCATAAGAGTTACCATAACCATTACTAGAAGGATATGGCCTATAATTGTTACTAGCAAAATTGTTCCTATAAGTATTGTTGTTAAAATTATTGTTTCTAATGAAATTCACATCAACATGCTCTTCTTGAGCAACCAAAGAGGCTAAAGGAACATTATTAGGATCAATATGAGTCCTATCATTAGCGAGCATAGCCATAATGGTATCAATCTTATCACTCAAGGAAGAGGTTTCCTCAACAGAATTTACCTTCTTACCTTGTGGAGCTCTCTCGGTGTGCCATTCGGAATAATTTACCATCATGTTGTCAAGTAGCTTTGTTGCGGCACCCAAGGTAAGGGACATAAAAGTGCCTCCAGCAGCTGAATCAAGTAGGTTCCTTGAAGAAAAATTCAGTCCTGCATAAAAAGTTTGGACAATCATCCAAGTAGTCAGTCCAAGAGTGGGGCAATTCTTTATCATAGATTTCATTCTTTCCCAAGCTTGAGCAACATGTTCATTATCAAACTGACTAAACTTCATAATATTGCTATGCAAAGCTATAATCTTAGCAGGAGGATAGTATCTACCAATAAAAGCATCCTTACACTTAGTCCATGAATCAATACTATTCTTAGTCAAAGATAGCAACCAATCTTTAGCTTTTCCTCTCAAAGAAAAAGGAAACAGCTTGAGCTTAATAATATCACTTTCTATATCCTTATATTTCTGCATCTCACATAGCTCAACAAAATTTTTGAGATGAGCTGCAGCATCTTCAGTACTAGCACCAGAAAATTGCTCTTTTATAACAAGGTTCAATAAAGCAGGCTTAATCTCATAAAAGTTTGCAGCAGGAGCAGGTGGCGCAATAGGAGTGCAGATAAAATCACTATTGTTCGTGCTAGTAAAGTCACACAGCTTGGTGTTTTCAGGATTAGCCATTTCAGCAAAACTAAAAGCAGACAAGTAAAAACAACTACCAAGGATTCTAATTTTTTTTGGGTTTTTGATATAAAATAATGCAGGTAAAATAAATAAAGTAAAGCAAAACAATAACAAAGTAAAGGATGTGCGTGCGAAAAACTCCCCTCGCAGAAGTCTTCTACTTTCTCCCCGGCAACGGCGCCAGAAAAGAGCTTGATTGCTGGTAGATGGCGCCAGAAAAGAGTTGGTGCCTAGTGATACGTCTCCAACGTATCTATAATTTTTGATGCTCCATGCTTGTTTTTACACCATTTGCCTACTGTTTCGTTACACTTAGTGGCACTTTTATGCATTTTCTGGAACTAACCTACTAACAAGTTGCCATAGTGCCAGTTCCCTGTTTTCTGCTGTTTTTGTGTTTCAGAAGTGATACACGGGAAATATTCTCGGAATTGGACGAAACAAATTCCTGAAGTCTTATTTCGTCCGGGAGCTTCCAGGGATCCGAAGAGAAGTAGGAGAGGGGCCACAGGCCGCCCTCACACCAGGCTAGCGTGGCCCAGGCCCTGGCCGCGCCGCCATGGTGTGAGGGGGCCTGGGGCCACTCCTGGCATCGCCCCTTCGCCTATAAAGACCCCCCGACGGGAAAAACCTAAGTACCCGATCAATTTTCCAGAACAAATCGTGATCCGCCACCGCCGTCGACCCGAAGATCGGGAGGGTCCAGAAGCTCTTCCCGGCACCCTGCCGGAGAGGGGAATCACCACCGGAGGTCTTCCTCATCACCATGCTTGCCTCCGAAGCGATGAGTGAGTAGTCTACCTTGGACTATGGGTCCATAGCAGTAGCTAGATGGTTGTCTTCTCCACAATGTGCTTCATGTTTAGATCTCATGAGCTGCCCTACATGATTGAGATCACCGTTATGTAATTCTACATGTTTGGTTTGTTGGGATCCGATGAATATTGGTGTTATGATTGAGTTGCTATACTGAAATATATCTTATATTATCTCTATGTTGTTTATGATCTTGCATGCTCTCCGTTGTTAGTAGCTGTGACGCCCCAAAACCGGCACCTTGCAGATTATAGCAATCACGCCACAATCTACATGATGTCGCTTCGGAAACGCACCACCAAGTGCCTCGTGCACGTCGCAACATGCACGTGATGCGGGTGGAATCAAGGTTGCAACAGTTACACAAGTTCACGATGGAACCCACAAAAGAATATATAATAACCAAGAAGACTCCACGAGTCAAAATATCCAAATATACATTCAAAGATCCAAATCATACATAAAGCAAATAGCATCCGAGTACGGACAAGAATACAAATGGGCCTAAGAGGCCTGAAGATAAATGATGGCGTCCATAACCCTGCCCAGGCCAAGCCGGAAGGGTAACCTTGCTAACGTCGTCGCTCCCATACCTGTCAAAAATCGTCGGGCCAATGGTTGCCGAACAAGGAGGGAGAAAGAGAAAAGGAAAAAAAACGAGGGTGAGTACCGAGGCACGTACTCGCGAGACTGGAATTCAGCTGTGCTCACCTACGGGCTATATGGTGGACTTAGCGGCAACAAAAGAATCATACTACAGAGACACACTACAATATCCATCTAAATAGATAAGATAAGAGAGCGCATAAAAGTAACCAACTAGATACTAACACCAAACATAACCCAGCCGATGAATCGCCTCCTCGTGACCAAACGAAGAAGCAAGTATCAAAGGCACGCACACGGTTACCAAGTTTTATTGCAGGTTTATTGTTGTAGTTGTGCTAGCTTACTACACAAGTTTATTAGTATTGAAATAGCAGGTGCAAGTTGTTCTATGATCGAGTAGTACAGCTCCAAGTCGTCCATAACCGCGGACACGGCTTTTCGAAAAGATTTAACCCTGCAGGGGTGCCCAAATGTACCCAAACGTACGATCACCCCTTAATGCCACATGATGAAGCACACTTCCGATGGTGTGCCGGCAGGAGGTCATGACTCGCACTCTCCTTCACTACAAACAAGTCCAGGAAGCCACCTGACTAAGTTTAACCCGTATCAAGAGTCCGGCCGAATCTCCGAGACGGACTTAGCTGATGCGTGTACGACTTTAGAAGGGAACAGTGCCCACAGGATGATCCCAACTTCAGCACTCGATAAACGAACGTACCGCGCCTAGACGGACGTGCAGAACAAGGGGTTACAAGGCACACACGGCTTCCCCAAAAGTAAAATCGGACCAAAAGATACAAGCTGCACGCCCGATAAGAATCAAATGGAAACACCGCGAATTAGTTGTGGCCACTGGACAAGTGTGTAGATTCCGGCAGTGATCGATGGGAGGCCCGTAAACGTACCCACGTCTGGTTTGAGCGCTCAGTCTCAGAACAGTTCATGCGATCTCGGGGTCCTAGGGGACACAAGTGAGCCGTCGTAAAACTGGCAAAATGACTCACCGATGCCTCTGCTTAATTCAGTTTTAAGTATTAACTTTAAAGTAAGCCATGATTATCTCCAACAACATATATCCATAAAGTAGAGCATGTGATAAACTTTCCCAACCCGATAAGATAAAACAACTCAAACAACCTGAAGATGCCTACGACTCGCAAGGCCAACTCAAACAACAAGCACATGGTTAATAGGATGTATGAAAGGTTCTATGGCTTTGCTTTGTTTAAACAGGTGGATAGGACACGTGACTCGAACAAAAGCATCGCGACACAAGGCTAGGATATAGAGCTAGCGAGAGCAAAAGTATTAAATGGGTAGAGAGAAAAGGGCTCGCCTGAAAAGATGGTCGAAGAACACCCGAAGAACTTGTCGTTGCTCACATCACCACGAAGCGTCCTATTCGCGAAGAATCAAACCGCTATAACAAACAACGGATGCAACACTTACTACTACGGCAAAAGAATCGGCATGATCATATGAAAGCATGCATGACATGGCAATTATGATGCAATGCAACTTAGCCAAATTAAGCGGAATCGAAATCCCGACATACACATATATGGTTCAAGTTGTTTTACTACACGACATTTTAAATGGTGATTAGCATAGCAAAGACAAGGTATGGGTAAGCTACACAAAATTAAATGAAGTGGTGAAACCATAATTGGCATATCCCAATACTCCATATGTTATGTATTAGGTGATATGCAAACTATCACGTCATTACATGATGCAAGATGCAAACAGGTAAATGGATGTCATATTCAGATTCTTTATATTTTTCTGATAAACTTTCATATAAAATACTTTTTATTCCGAGTTACGGATTAATAGATATGAATTTTGCAAGATAAACACATTTGCAGCAATTTTTAGAAAACAGATAAAAAAATCGGGATTTTTCTCACCGAAACAGATGTTAGCCCGGGTCGCTGACCGGCGGGTCCAGGGAGACTGACTGGGCGCTGACTGGGATGCGGATACAGAGTTGGCGCCGGCTTAGATTGACGGGCGGAGCCCACCTGTCAGGTCACGGATGAGCAAAGGAATAAAAAGATGGGCAATTTGCCGCAGATAGGATTCGATCTCAGGATGTTACAGCAGACTCGAACAGAACGAACCAGCTGAGCTATCCTTCAGTTGCTGACAGATGTGAGGTAGAGAACTTTATGAGGATGATTCTGAACGAAGTGACCATGGCGACCTTGCCTTGCCTGGATGGAACTCGCTGGTGGCTGGAGGCGCGCTTGATCTCGTGGCGTAGCACGAACGGGAACACGTGAACCCTGAAGCGGGGAACCCAAAAGGTGAGTCTTGGTTGAACACCGGAGTTGCACCATCGACGAGCACCTGTAGATGAACGCCGCTGAAGACCAAACGCGGCGATCAGCGCCGGCTTGCTGGCGTCGCGGACGGGAACCAGGGCTGCGGTGGGGCGTCGGTCGGCAAGAGGCGGCGGCAAGATGCGGCCGGCGTGCTTGCAGGGAGCGGACGAGGCAGCGGGCGGTCGGCGTGCTGAAGACAGGGACGAGGTCGGAGGAGACGTCGGCGCGCGTCCGCGGTGGTTCTGGAGAGACGAGACACAGCGGCCAGCGTGCTTGACGGGAACGGGGCGCCTGGGGTGTCGTGACGGGACGCAGGGACGAGCGGAGCCGTCGACGATGGAGGCGGTCATCTTGAGCCTGCTGCAGAGCGAGGTGGGGAGGATGGTTGAAGACACCGACGAGGATGAGGACGCGGGCGTCGGCTTGGAGACGGGCGACTGCCGACGCTTGTTGGTTGTGGAGATGGGGAAGCTGACGATGATGTGGAGACTTGCGCGTGCACGCACGCATCGCTGAGGATGGAGTGCTTGGCGTCGGTGTCCATGGTGGAGAAGGACGTGCCGGCGTGGACGTGCAGTATGCGCGGTCGACGGGAGAAACAGAGAGGAACTCGAGGGGAGCGAGCGAGGCAGATAGAGGAAAAATGAGAGCGGCGGCGGCAAGGGAACTTGAGCTAGGGCTAGCTGGGATGTAGGTGGCTGCTCTTTATAGATGGAACGTAGAGAGCTCGTCCATCCCATCGATCAGGTGGGTACGTGGCTCCGCTACGATTCCTGCCGTACAGCGGAGGAAGACAATAGAACGAAGATGCTGGGCTTCGGTTGTAGATGGGCCTCTTTTCTTCTCTTCTTCTGATTCCTTCTTCAATTCTTTTCTTGCAGCATTTTTTTAAGGGAAACCAAGAAATGGTTTGGAAACATTTGAAACAGGTTCAAACAACATTTGAAATCATGAGTTATAGTCTGAAAGCAATTCCAAAGATTTGCAAACAATAGAGTTTTAGTTTTATTTTAAGTAAGATAAGGAGAGGAGGTTAATATAAAACCTTACGAGCAAAAATAAAATAGATTCAATTTTAAATAATTTTAGATTTCACAAAAACATGCAAGGTTATAGATGCATGATGCACAAACAATAAAAGAAGAAACAAATCTAATAAAAGGGGATTTTTTTTGGGCCGTTACAATCGACACCACCAACAAGGGATCTCGCCCCGAGATCCACGCTCGTGTAGGGGGAAGAGTTGGTTCGACTATCGAGTCTTCTTGCACCGTGTTGAGCCTGTCGACACCATCAACAAAAGATTCCTTCTCGACACCACCAACAAAAGATTCTTGCTCACATTGACGATGATGAACTTCCGAAGTGCGAACCTATTAGGTTGAAGGCAAGAGATCGTCCACCCACATAGGATCCTAAAACTTGAAGAAGTCGGTAAGAGAGAGGACTCAAAACTCGCAAAGGTAAGAGGGGAGAAGCACAGAGGTAAGGAGTAAAATGTAGACCTAATTAGAGCTATCCAACGCATTTTTAGCAAAAGTAGTTTTGACACTAGACTCAGCAACGACCATTGGCAAGGTTATCCTACAGGCAGAGCGGACCCGTGGGTATCGATAAAACCTGGCTCTGATACCACTTGTGACGCCCCAAAACCGGCACTTTGCAAATTATAGCAATCACGCCACAATCTACATGATGTCGCTTCGGAAACGCACCACCAAGCATAATGTGCACGTCACAACATGCACGTGATGCGGGTGGAATCAAGGTGGCAACAGTTACACAAGTTCACGATGGAACCCACAAAAGAATATATAATAACCAAGAAGAATCCATGAGTCAAAATATCCAAATATACATTCAAAGATCCAAATCATACATAAAGCAAATAGCATCCGAGCACGGACAAGAATACAAATGGGCCTAAGAGGCCTGAAGATAAATGATGGCGTCCATAACCCTGCCCAGGCCAAGCCGGAAGGGTAACCTTGCTAACGTCGTCGCTCCCATACCTGTCAAAAATCATCGGGCCAATGGTTGCCGAACAAGGACGGAGAAAGAGAAAAGGGAAAAAAACGAGGGTGAGTACCGAGGCACGTACTCGCGAGACTGGAATTCAGCTGTGCTCACCTACGGGCTATATGGTGGACTTAGCGGCAACAAAAGAATCATACTACAGAGACACACTACAATATCCGTCTAAATAGATAAGATAAGAGAGCGCATAAAAGTAACCAACTAGATACTAACACCAAACATAACCCAGCCGATGAATCGCCTCCTCGTGACCAAACGAAGAAGCAAGTATCAAAGGCACGCACACGGTTACCAAGTTTTATTGCAGGTTTATTGTTGTAGTTGTGCTAGCTTACTACACAAGTTTATTAGTATTGAAATAGCGGGTGCAAGTTGTTCTATGGTCGAGTAGTACAGCTCCAAGTCGTCCATAACCGCGGACACAGCTTTTCGAAAAGATTTAACCCTGCAGGGGTGCCCAAATGTACCCAAACGTACGATCACCCCTTAATGCCACATGATGAAGCACACTTCCGATGGTGTGCCGGCAGGAGGTCATGAATCGCACTCTCCTTCACTACAAACAAGTCCAGGAAGCCGCCTGACTAAGTTTAACCCGTATCAAGAGTCTGGCCGAATCTCCGAGACGGACTTAGGTGATGCGTGTACGACTTTAGAAGGGAACAGTGCCCGCAGGATGATCCCAACTTCAGCACTCGATAAACGAACGTACCGCGCCTAGACGGACGTGCAGAACAAGGGGTTACAAGGCACACACGGCTTCCCCAAAAGTAAAATCGGACCAAAAGATACAAGCTGCACGCCCGATAAGAATCAAATGGAAACACCGCGAACTAGTTGTGGCCACTGGACAAGTGTGTAGATTCCGGCAGTGATCGATGGGAGGCCCGTAAACGTACCCACGTCTGGTTAGAGCGCTCAGTCTCAGAACAGTTCATGCGATCTCGGGGTCCTAGGGGACACAAGTGAGCCGTAGTAAAACTGGCAAAATGACTCACCGATGCCTCTGCTTAATTCAATTTTAAGTATTAACTTTAAAGTAAGCCATGATTATCTCCAACAACATATAACCATAAAGTAGAGCATGTGATAAACTTTCCCAACCCGATAAGATAAAACAACTCAAACAACCTGAAGATGCCTACGACTCGCAAGGCCAACTCAAACAACAAGCACACGGTTAATAGGATGTATGAAAGGTTCTATAGCTTTGCTTTGGATAAACAGGTGGATAGGACACGTGAGTCGAACAAAAGCATCGCGACACAAGGCTAGAATATAGAGCTAGCGAGAGCAAAAGTATTAAATGGGTAGAGAGAAAAGGGCTCGCCTGAAAAGATGGTCGAAGAACACCCGAAGAACTTGTCGTTGCTCACATCACCATGAAGCGTCCTATTCGCGAAGAATCAAACCGCTATAACAAACAACGGATGCAACACTTACTACTACGGCAAAAGAATCGGCATGATCATATGAAAGCATGCATGACATGGCAATTATGATGCAATGCAACTTAGCCAAATTAAGCGGAATCGAAATCCCGACATACACATATATGGTTCAAGTTGTTTTACTACACGACATTTTAAATGGTGATTAGCATAGCAAAGACAAGGTATGGGTAAGCTACACAAAATTAAATGAAGTGGTGAAACCATAATTGGCATATCCCAATACTCCATATGTTATGTATTAGGTGATATGCAAACTATCACGTCATTACATGATGCGAGATGCAAACAGGTAAATGGATGTCATATTCAGATTCTTTATATTTTTCTGATAAACTTTCATATAAAATACTTTTTATTCCGAGTTACGGATTAATAGATATGAATTTTGCAAGATGAACACATTTGCAGCAATTTTTAGAAAACAGATAAAAAGATCGGGATTTTTCTCACCGAAACAGATGTTAGCCCGGGTCGCTGACTGGCGGGGCCAGGGAGGCTGACTGGGCACTGACTGGGATGCGGATACAGAGTTAGCGCCGGCTCAGATTGACGGGCGGAGCCCACCTGTCAGGTCACGGATGAGCAAAGGAATAAAAAGATGGGCAATTTGCCACAGATAGGATTCGATCTCAGGATGTTACAGCAGACTCGAACGGAACGAACCAGCTGAGCTATCCTTCAGTTGCTGACAGATGTGAGGTAGAGAACTTTATGAGGATGATTCTGAACGAAGTGACCATGGCGACCTTGCCTTGCCTGGATGGAACTCGCTGGTGGCTGGAGGCGCGCTTGATCTCGTGGCGTAGCACGAACGGGAACACGTGAACCCTGAAGCGGGGAACCCAAAAGGTGAGTCTTGGTTGAACACCGGAGTTGCACCATCGACGAGCACCTGCAAACGAACGCCGCTGAAGACCGAACGCGGCGATCAGCGCCGGCTTGCTGGCGTCGCGGACGGGAACCAGGGCTGCGGTGGGGCGTCGGTCGGCAAGAGGCGGCGGCAAGATGCGGCCGGCGTGCTTGCAGGGAGCGGACGAGGCAGCGGGCGGTCGGCGTGCTGAAGACAAGGACGAGGTCGGAGGAGACGTCGGCGCGCGTCCGCGGTGGTTCTGGAGATATGAGACACAGCGGCCAGCGTGCTTGACGGGAACGGGGCGCCTGGGGTGTCGTGGTGGGACGCAGGGACGAGCGGAGCCGTCGATGATGGAGGCGGTCATCTTGAGCCTGCTGTAGAGTGAGGTGGGGAGGATGGTTGAAGACGCCGACGAGGATGAGGACGCGGGCGTCGGCTTGGAGACGGGCGACTGCCGACGCTTGTTGGTTGTGGAGATGGGGAAGCTGACGATGATGTGGAGACTTGCGCGCGCACGCACGCATCGCTGAGGATGGAGTGCTTGGCGTCGGTGTCCATGGTGGAGAAGGACGTGCCGGCGTGGACGTGCAGTATGCGCGGTCGACGGGAGAAACAGAGAGGAACTCGAGGGGAGCGAGCGAGGCAGATAGAGGAAAAATGAGAGCGGCGGCGGCAAGGGAACTTGAGCTAGGGCTAGCTGGGATGTAGGTGGCTGCTCTTTATAGATGGAATGTAGAGAGCTCGTCCATCCCATCGATCAGGTGGGTACGTGGCTCCGCTACGATTCCTGCCGTACAGCGGAGGAAGACAATAGAACGAAGATGCTGGGCTTCGGTTGTAGATGGGCCTCTTTTCTTCTCTTCTTCTGATTCCTTCTTCAATTCTTTTCTTGCAGCATTTTTTTTAGGGAAACCAAGAAATGGTTTGGAAACATTTGAAACAGGTTCAAACAACATTTGAAATCATGAGTTATAGTCTGAAAGCAATTCCAAAGATTTGCAAACAATAGAGTTTTAGTTTTATTTTAAGTAAGATAAGGAGAGGAGGTTAATATAAAACCTTACGAGCAAAAATAAAATAGATTCAATTTTAAATAATTTTAGATTTCACAAAAACATGCAAGGTTATAGATGCATGAAGTTGCATGATGCACAAACAATAAAAGAAGAAACAAATCTAATAAAAGGGGATTTTTTTTGGGCCGTTACAATCGACACCACCAACAAGGGATCTCGCCCCGAGATCCACGCTCGTGTAGGGGGAAGAGTTGGTTCAACTATCGAGTCTTCTTGCACCGTGTTGAGCCTGTCGACACCATCAACAAAAGATTCCTTCTCGACACCGCCAACAAAAGATTCTTGCTCACATTGACGATGATGAACTTCCGAAGTGCGAACCTATTAGGTTGAAGGCAAGAGATCGTCCACCCACGTAGGATCCTAAAACTTGAAGAAGTCGGTAAGAGAGAGGACTCAAAACTCGCAAAGGTAAGAGGGGAGAAGCACAAAGGTAAGGAGTAAAATGTAGACCTAATTAGAGCTATCCAACGCATTTTTAGCAAAAGTAGTTTTGACACTAGACTCAGCAACGACCATTGGCAAGGTTATCCTACAGGCAGAGCGGACCCGTGGGTATCGATAAAACCTGGCTCTGATACCACTTGTGACGCCCCAAAACCGGCACCTTGCAGATTATAGCAATCACGCCACAATCTACATGATGTCGCTTCGGAAACGCACCACCAAGCATAATGTGCACGTCACAACATGCACGTGATGCGGGTGGAATCAAGGTGGCAACAGTTACACAAGTTCACGGTGGAACCCACAAAAGAATATATAATAACCAAGAAGACTCCACGAGTCAAAATATCCAAATATACATTCAAAGATCCAAATCATACATAAAGCAAATAGCATCCGAGTACGGACAAGAATACAAATGGGCCTAAGAGGCCTGAAGATAAATGATGGCGTCCGTAACCCTGCCCAGGCCAAGCCGGAAGGGTAACCTTGCTAACGTCGTCGCTCCCATACCTGTCAAAAATCGTCGGGCCAATGGTTGCCGAACAAGGAGGGAGAAAGAGAAAAGGGAAAAAAACGAGGGTGAGTACCGAGGCACGTACTCGCGAGACTGGAATTCAGCTGTGCTCACCTACGGGCTATATGGTGGACTTAGCGGCAACAAAAGAATCATACTACAGAGACACAATACAATATCCGTCTAAATAGATAAGATAAGAGAGCGCATAAAAGTAACCAACTAGATACTAACACCAAACATAACCCAGCCGATGAATCGCCTCCTCGTGACCAAACGAAGAAGCAAGTATCAAAGGCACGCACACGGTTACCAAGTTTTATTGCAGGTTTATTGTTGTAGTTGTGCTAGCTTACTACACAAGTTTATTAGTATTGAAATAGCAGGTGCAAGTTGTTCTATGATCGAGTAGTACAGCTCCAAGTCGTCCATAACCGCGGACACGGCTTTTCGAAAAGATTTAACCCTGCAGGGGTGCCCAAATGTACCCAAACGTACGATCACCCCTTAATGCCACATGATGAAGCACACTTCCGATGGTGTGCCGGCAGGAGGTCACGACTCGCACTCTCCTTCACTACAAACAAGTCCAGAAAGCCACCTGACTAAGTTTACCTCCATCATATTGCTATCACCTGTTTACTTTACTCGCACTGTTTACTTTACTCGCATACTCCACTGTTTTCCACTCGATACGCTCATAACCTTTGTTTCAAGCAAACCGGTGAGATTGACAACCTCATCGCAAGTTGGGAGCAAAGTACTTGGTTGTGTTGTGTGCAGGTTCCGCGTTGCAGCTAGCAAGCAAATCTTGGACGAGGCGCCATATATAAATTATCCGAAGCTGTCGCAAACTAGCAAGCATCACCTTCAGTCGTAATTGTCTGCTCTTCTCCTGAACGATTAAACCTTGGTTTCTTAACTGAGGGAAAACAAGCTGCTATACTCATCACACCTTCCTCTTGGGGTTCCCAACTGGCCGGTTATTTACTTCATCAAATCGGTAGCATCAAGCTTCTTTTCTGGCGCTGTTGCCGGGGAAGAGTGGAAGACTTCTGCGAGGGGAGTTTTTTGCACGCACATCCTTTACTTTGTTTTATTGTTTTGCTTTACTTTATTTATTTTTACCTGCATCGTTTTATATCAAAAACCTAAAAAAAATAGAATCCTTGGTAGTTGTTTTTACTTGTTTACTTTAGTTTTGCTGAAATGGCCAATCCTGAAAACACCAAGTTGTGTGACTTTACTAGCACAAACAATAGTGATTTTATCTGCACTCCTATTGCACCACCTGCTCCTGCTGCAAACTTTTATGAGATTAAGCCTGCTTTGTTGAACCTTGTTATGAAAGAGCAATTTTCTGGTGCTAGTATTGAAGATGCTGCAGCTCATCTCAACAATTTTGTTGAGCTATGTGAGATACAGAAATATAAGGATGTAGAAAGTGATATTATTAAGCTCAAGTTGTTTCCTTTTTCTTTGAGAGGAAAAGCTAAAGATTGGTTGCTGTCTTTGACTAAGAATAGTATTGATTCATGGGCTAAGTGTAAGGATGCTTTTATTGGTAGATACTATCCTCCTGCTAAGATTATATCTCTGCGTAGCAATATTATGAAGTTTACTCAATTTGATAATGAACATGTTGCTCAAGCTTGGGAAAGAATGAAATCTATGATAAAGAATTGCCCCACTCATGGACTGACTACTTGGATGATTGTCCAAACTTTTTATGCAGGACTGAATTTTTTTTCGAGGAACCTACTTGATTCAGCTGCTGGAGGCACTTTTATGTCCCTTACCTTGGGCGCCGCAACAAAGCTACTCAACAACATGATGGTAAATTATTCCGTATGGCACACCGAGAGAGCTCCACAAGGTAAGAAGGTAAATTCTGTTGAGGAAACCTCTTCCTTGAATGATAAGATTGATACCATTATGGCTATGCTTGCTAATGATAGGACTCATGTTGATCCTAATAATGTTCCTTTAGCCTCTCTGGTTGCTCAAGAAGAGCATGTTGATGTGAATTTCATTCGAAATAATAATTTTAACAACAATGCTTATAGGAACAATTTTGCTAGTAACAATTATAGGCCGTATCCTTCTACCAATGGTAATGGTTATGGTAATTCTTATGGTAATTCCTACAACAACACTACGGCCGCGCCCTCCGAGCTTGAGGTAATGCTCAAGGACTTCATCGGTAAGCAAACTGCTTTTAACAAGTCTGTTGAGGAAAAGTTAGGCAAAATTGATATTCTTGCTTCTAAAGTTGATAGCCTTGCTCATGATGTTGAACTTCTGAAATTAAAAGTGTTGCCTAATGATGTGAAAGAGAACAATGTTTTTGCTACTGCTAATGCTATTCAAGTTAGAATTGATGAAAATGTTAGATTGTTAGCAGAATTGCATGCCAGGTGGGAAAGAGAAGATGAGATGGCTAGAGAGATGAAGATATGTACCATTACTACCTCTAATGATGTTGTTCCTGATGCTAGCAATCCTCTTACTTTGATTGGTGTAGAGAAAACTCCCACTCCTTGTGTTAAAAAGCCTAAAACTGTCAAAACTTTTTCTCAAAAGAGTGCTGAAATTTTTCGGAGTGTGGGGGATGATAGCTCTATTTCTTTTAATGATTTTGATGTAGATGGCTGCAATTTATCTGAAGTTATTTTGTTCTTGCAAAAGCTTGCTTTGACTCCCAATGATAGTTCTTTAAATGTTGCTTTTACTAAGCATATTACCAATGCTCTCATAAAAATTAGGGATGAAAAGTTGCAGCAAAAAGCTTCCATTCCCAAGAAGTTAGAAGATGGTTGGGAACCCATCATTGATATGCATGTTAATGGTTTTGATTGCCATGCTTTATGTGATCTAGGTGCTAGTATTTCTATCATGCCTAGAAAGATTTATGACATGCTTGATTTACCACCGCTTGAAAAGTGTTATTATGATGTTCCTATTGCTGATGTTGCTAAGAAGAAACATTTAGGAAGGATTAATGATGTTCTTATTGTGATTAACAATAACCTTGTTCCCATTGATTTTCTTCTTATGGACGTTGAATGCCATGCTTCATGTCCTATTATTTTGGGAAGACCTTTTCTTCAAACTGTAGGTGCCATCATTGATATGAGAGAAGGCACCATCAAATATCAATTCCCACTCAAGAAAGGTATGGAACACTTCCCTAGGAAAAGGAAGAAATTACTTTTTGACTCTATTCTTAGAGCAAATTATGAGCTTGATGCTTCATCACTTGATGTTACTTGATTCGCAATTTTCTGTGCCTAGCTCAAAGGCGTTAAAGAAAAGCACTCTTGGGAGATAACCCAATATTTTATGTTCAGTACTTTTTCTTTTATTTGAGTCTTGGAAGTCATTACTACTGTAATGACCGCTCCTTATCTTGTTTATTTTGTTTTTGTGCCAAGAGAAGCCTCTAATTCGAGTGAGGTAAAGATTTGGGGATGTTGCTGTCTTGAAACTGTTTACGATGCTGCACCGTAAAAATTCGTATAAATTCTCTGTATATCTTTTGGACCTGCGATTTCTTGTGTATATGCCCCAGGTTATATCCAAACTTTCGTTAGTTGAACACTTTTTGATTTGAGTAACAGAAAACCCCTCAAAAATTCGGCCTTTGTCAGATGTTCTGTTTTGACAGATTTCTGCCAATATTTGTGTTTGCCACTTTACCGCTTTCTTTTGAGTTCTTTTGATCATGGAACTTTTGGGGAAGTTGCTACAGTAGTATTTGCTATATATGTGGTGGTTTTGAGTTGAAACCTGAAGCAAAAAGAGGTTGATTAAATGTTATGCTACACTAATGTTGCTAATAGAATTGTGTTTAGTTTTGTATGAAGGAAGTTTTCAAGTGTAGGGATTGGAGAATGATGAGATGAGTTGAAGAATGGACAAAAGCTCAAGCTTGGGGATGCCCATGCATCACCCCAAGAAATATCCAAGAAGTACAAGCATCAAAGCTTGGGGATGCCCCCGAGGCACCCCTTCTTCATCGGCAAAAATCAAGTCACCTTTCAAGACACTATATTTTTATTGCTTCATGCACTATGTGTTTTTCTTGGAGCGTCAGTTGTTTTAGTTTTCTTAGTTAGTTTAGTTTTGTTTGCTGCAATAAATGGTTGGACCCCAACAAATTTCTTTTGGAGGAGATGTACTCGTTTTCATTTGCCAAGAACACTCCGTTTTTCAGTCTTACAATTTCATCGGGTGTTCTTCTTTTTCCGCTACTGCTTTTGGTTTTCATTTTCGCCTTGATTTGCATTCAGACCTTGTCATATCTTTTCATCAAGGTGTATTTTTGCCTCTGATCTTTATTGGTTTTCATCAAAAAGAGGTGTCTTTAAAAATTTCAAATGGTGTTGGAAAAGAGAAAAAGCTTTATGCAAAAAAGTGGTACAAGAAGGAGCTTGTGTAGACTGCGGCTTAGGCTTTTTCATGTCATGCTTGATGTCTTTTTGATAGTATGCTTAGTGGTTTTTCTGTAGCATGACTTGTCTCAAATAACTGAGATTGCTTAATGAGCCTTTGAAAAAATCATGCGTTGTTTTAATTGTTTGGAAGCATTATTTTGGTTTTCTCCTTGATGCTTTATTTGGGTTGACTTGGCGCATGCTCACACATGTTAGACTCTTACAAAGTCGCCAATAGCCTCTATGATCATATAGTTTTTGACTTTTGATGCCATATTATGCTTATTTTAATGTTGCTTTGTCGCTTTGCATGATTATGGCCATTATTGCTCTCTTAGTTGGTCGCTCCCAGTCTTTTGCTAGCCCTCGCCTTGTACTGAGTATGAGCTCTACTCGTGCATCCAACTCCTAAAATCAAGTCTTCCAAAGTGTCCACCATACATACCTACGAGCAATTTGCTATTCCAAGTAAATTTGACTTGCTTTTATTTTCTCTTCAAATTAAACTCTTACCAGTGTTATGCGAAATTCGGTCAGTAAAGCTCTCACGAACCGGAAGGCACACTTTACTTTTTCCTGTTCTTAAAAATTTGACATTGTGGTCTCTTATGTTGAGTTGTTAAGCTTGCAAGTTGTAAATTGGAGACTAGCCCAGCCATGCAGTCATGGGCAAGCTTTCAACATTGCACTTCTTATTTGAGTTGATATCGTGATCTTTTGTTTATGGATGCCCGCGGTGTGAAATGAATTGGGAATCTTGTGGGGATCATGGAGTTTGTATATGTGTTAGGGAAATGCCGGGCCGCTAATCTAAGCCAAACATAATTCATGGTGGAAAATTGCAGCATACCCATGGTGAACATTCGACGACGCATCTCACAATAAAAAGCTAAACAAATGGCAAATAAAAGAGATGTCGAGGTGTTCATTGTCTGCTTGTCCTGTCATTTTGATGTGGGCTTGTTCCATGTCATCGGGCACGGAGGTACCCCGTTGGCGGTTCTCAATGATATGCATATATTTACAATGACAAGAGCCTTGCTTGGGACTCTAAGTAAAGTAGCATGAGGTTTGGGTACTCGTATTCACGGGACACGAGGTTTTTAACTTATGATTTGTCAAGCATATGCATAATAATTGTTCTCGCATTAACTTTAACCATTCAAGATGCTTATGATGGGGGCAATGAGAGCTCAAAGCCGGTAAGTACCATAATTTTTGAAGGTTATAAAACTTGCAATCACTGCTTCCCTCTGCGAATGGCCTTTCTTTTACTTTTATGTTGAGTCACCACCTTCTATCTTTATGCACCATTAAGAGAGCATAGTTGTCATTCTTAGTATAATGTGCATTGTCCCAAAGTTTTCATTGATTTATTCATATTGTTGGTATCACTTGTTCTCAAATTATTTGTATCTAGTCGCCCTCTTAAACTTGAAGGTGTCCTATGCATTTATGTTTTGCTCTCTTTGAAGGACAAGCTGAAAACCATTTGTATGTTTTTCCTTATGATTTGAACACACGTTTGACTTTCATTGTTTCATTTTCATGATCTTTTGTTTGTGTTTATTTGCATGTTTACAACATGGTTGCTAAGTTCTATTGTCAAGATTATATCTTTCATGCCCATGTTTTAAGTTCTTACGATCCCAGCTCACAAATGCTTACATATATGATCAAGATTGTGTAGGTGCATGTCACCTCAAAAATGATTCTTTTGTTATCACTTACCTACTCGAGGACGAGCAGGAGTTAAGCTTGGGGATGCTTGATACATCTCCAACGTATTTATAATTTTTGATGCTCCATGCTTGTTTTTACACCATTTGCCTACTATTTCGTTACACTTAGTCGCACATTTATGCATTTTCCGGAACTAACCTACTAACAAGTTGCCACAGTGCCAGTTCCCTGTTTTCTGCTGTTTTTGTGTTTCAGAAGTGATACACAGGAAATATTCTCGGAATTGGATGAAACAAGTTCCTGAAGTCTTATTTTGTCCGGGAGCTTCCAAGGATCCGAAGAGAAGTAGGAGAGGGGCCACAGGCCGCCCTCACACCAGGCTGGCGCGGCCCAGGCCCTGGCCACGCCGCCATGGTGTGAGGGGGCCTGGGGCCACTCCTGACATCGCCCCTTCGCCTATAAAGACCCCCTGATGGGAAAACCTAAGTACCCGATCAATTTTCCAGAACACATCGCGATCCGCCGCCGCTATCGACCCGAAGATCTGGAGCGTCCAGAAGCTCTTCCCGGCACCCTGCCGGAGAGGGGAATCGCCACCGGAGGTCTTCTTCATTGCCATGCTTGCCTCCGGAGTGATGAGTGAGTAGTCTAGCTTGGACTATGGGTCCATAGCAGTAGCTAGATGGTTGTCTTCTCCACCATGTGCTTCATGTTTGGATCTCATGAGCTGCCCTACATGATTGAGATCACCGTTATGTAATTCTACATGTTTGGTTTGTTGGGATCCGATGAATATTGGTGTTATGATTGAGTTGCTATACTGAAATATATCATATGTTATCTCTATGTTGTTTATGATCTTGCATGCTCTCCATTGTTAGTAGCTATCTTGGCGGAGTAGTTGCTAGTGACTCCAAGAGGGGGTATTTATGCTCGATAGTGGGTTCATGCCTCTATTTAACCTGGGGGAGTGACAGAAACCTCTAAGGTTGTAGATGTGCTGTTGCTACTAGGGAGAAAACAACATTCATATGATCAAGGGCATATGCTTTGTTTACATTACACACTTTGCTTAATGCAATTATCTGTTGTTCGCAACTTAATACTCATGGGGTGTTCGGACGATATCCCCGTGAGTGGATTATTAGTCATAGATGCAGTTGGATGGCGGTCTATGTATTTTGTTGTAATGCCCAGAGTAAATATCATAGTGATCTTCTTGACATATCACGTTTATCATTATTCTATCAATTGCCCAACTGTAATTTGTTTACCCAGCATGTGTTATTTATCTTATGGAGAGACACCACTAGTGAACTGTAGACCCCGGTCCTATTTCCATCATATTGCTATCACCTGTTTACTTTACTCGCACTGTTTACTTTACTCGCATACTCCACTGTTTTCCACTCGATACGCTCATAACCTTTGTTTCAAGCAAATCGGTGAGTTTGACAACCTCATCGCAAGTTGGGAGCAAAGTACTTGGTTGTGTTGTGTGCAGGTTCCGCGTTGCAGCTAGCAAGCAAATCTTGGACGAGGCGCCATATATAAATTGTCTGAAGCTGTCGCAAACTAGCAAGCATCACCTTCAGTCGTAATTGTCTGCTCTTCTCCTGAACGATTAAACCTTGGTTTCTTAACTGAGGGAAAACAAGCTGCTATACTCATCACACCTTCCTCTTGGGGTTCCCAACTGGCCGGTTATTTACTTCATCAAATCGGTAGCATCACCTAGTTGAATGTCCAGCCCATTGGGAACCCCAAGAGGAAGGTGTGATGAATACAGCAGCAAGGTTTTCCCTCAGTTAAGAAACCAAGGTTTATCGATCAGGAGAGGAGAGACAAACGACTGAAGGTGATGCTTGCAAGCTTCGCGACAGCTCCGGACAATTTATATATGGCGCCTCGTCCAAGCTTTGCTTTGCGAGCAGCAACGTGGAACCTGCACACAACACAACCAAATACTTTGTTCCCAACTTGCGATGAGGTTGTCAATCTCACCAGTTTGCTTGAAACAAAGGGTATGAGCGTATCGAGTGGAAAGCAGTGAAAGTATGCGAGTAAAGTAAACAGTGCGAGTAAAGTAAACATGTGATAGCAATATGATGGAAATAGGACCGGGGTCCACAGTTCACTAGTGGTGTCTCTCCATAAGATAAATAACACATGCTGGGTAAACAAATTATAGTTGGGCAATTGATAGAATAAAGATAAATGTAATATGTCAAGAAGATCACTATGCAATTTACTCTGGGCATTACAACAAAATACATAGACCGCCATCCAACTGCATCTATGACTAATAATCCACTCACGGGGATATCATCCGAACACCCCATGAGTATTAAGTTGCGAACAACAGATAATTGCATTAAGCATAGTGTGTAATGTAAACAAAGCATATGCCCTCGAGCATATGAATGTTGTTTTCTCCTTAGTAGCAATAGCACATCTACAATCTTAGAGGTTTCTGTCACCCCCCCCAGGTTAAATAGAGGCATGAACCCACTATCGAGCATAAATACCCCCTCTTAGAGTCACTAGCAACTACTCGGCCAAGATAGCTACTAACAACGGAGAGCATGCAAGATCATAAACAACATAGAGATAACAAAAGATATATTTCAGTATAGCAACTCAATCATAACACCAATATTCATCGGATCCCAACAAACCAAACATGTAGAATTACATAATGGTGATCTCAATCATGTAGGGCAGCTCATGAGATCTAAACATGAAACACATGGTGGAGGAGACAACCATCTAGCTACGGCTATGGACTCGTAGTCCAAGGTAGACTACTCACTCATCGCTTCGGAGGCAAGCATGGCGATGAGCAAGACCTCCGGTGGCGATTCCCCTCTCCGGCAGGGTGCCGAGAAGAGCTTCTGGACCCTCTAGATCTTCGGGTCGACGGCGGTGGCGGATCGCGATGTGTTCTGGAAAAGTGATCGGGTCCTTAGGTTTTTTCCGTCGGGAGGTCTTTATAGGCGAAGGGGCATCGTCAGAGGTGGCCCGAGGGGCTCTCACACATAGGGGGCGCGGCCAGGGGCCTGGCCGCACCGCCCTGGTGTGTGGGGCCCTCATGGCCCCCCTCCAACTCCTTTTTGGATCTCTGGAAGCTTCCGTGAAAAATAAGACTTCAGGAACTTGTTTCGTCCAATTCCGAGAATATTTCCTGTGTAGCACTTCTAAAACACAAAAACAGCAGAAAACAGGGAACTGGCACTGTGGCGACTTGCTAGTAGGTTAGTTCCGGAAAATGCATAAAAGTGCCACGAAGTGTAACGAAACAGTAGGCAAATGGTGTAAAAACAAGCATGGAGCATCAAAAATTATAGATACGTTGGAGACGTATCAGCTGATGTGCAGAAAATCTTTGATTTTAAACAGGGAAAAGGAGAGATATTGCCTGAATCTCGGACAAGGTTTTGTTCTTTAATTAGAGCTTTACCTAAAGAACCATTGCCTAAAAATGAACTCCTTGATATATTTTACAATGGACTAACTGATGAATCTAAGTCATATCTGGATAGTTATGCTGGTTGTGTTTTCAGGGAAAGAACTCCAGCTGAAGCTGAAGAATTAATGGCTAAAATAAGCCGGAATCATGATGATTGGACTCTAGTTGAGCCAACACCAGCACCAACACCTGCGCCAGTCCCAGAGCCTACACCGAAGAAGAGAGGGATGATTGAATTAAATGATGAAGTTATGAAGGAAGCTAAGAAATCTCTTAAGGAGAAAGGTATTAAGGCCGAAGATGTGAAGAATTTACCCCCTATAGAAGAATTATGTAAGCCAATCCCTCATCCATCTACTATTGAGGTACACTCCCTCCAGCGCTTTGATGAAAGAGATATTCCTTATTCTAAACCTCCTGATCCATGCTTAGATGAGTTTGATAATTTTATTGTTAAGCAAGAAAATTTTAATAGAATGGTGCATAATCATTTGTTGGAAAATTCTAGAGCTATTAACAAGTTGCAGGATATTGTGGAGAGAACTGCCAATGATGTGAAGATACTTGTTAAACATTTTCAAATGGTTCAAACACAAATTGATCAGCTTACCAAGGTGCAAAAAGACTTGCTAGTTAATGCTGCAAGAGAGAAGCAAGCATGTGAAATACGCACAAGAAGTGGCGCTGCTACTCAAGATCCATTATATCCTAAAGGACATCCTAAGAGGGTCGAGCAAGATTCTCAACGCACTTCAAGTGATGATATTCCTTCTAAGAAGAAGAAGAAGCATAAAATGACTACAGAATCATCTGATGCAGGTAAAGATCCTAATAGTGTTTCTATTTCTGATGCTGAAACTGAACCAGAAGATGCTTCCGATAAAGAAGAAGTTGAAGAGGAACCAGAGAAGATTGATAAGAATGCAAAGTACACCAAAAAAGACTTCATTGCCAACAAGCATGGTAATGAGAGAGAACCTTGGGTGCAGAAACCAATGCCTTTTCCTGGTAAGAAACACAAGTCCAAGGAAGAAGAACACTACAACAGGTTTTGTGAATGGATGAGACCTTTATTTTTGCAAATTCCTTTGACTGATGCTATTAGAATGCCTCCTTATGCAAAATATATGAATGATATTGTTACTAACAAAAGGAAAATTCCTAATGAGGAAATTTCCACTCTACTTGCTAATTACTCTTTTGATGGTAAAGTACCGGAGAAGCTTGGAGATCCAGGTATACCAACTATTCCTTGCTCCATTAAAAATAACTATGTTAGAACTGCTTTATGTGATTTGGGAGCTGGAGTTAGTGTCATGCCTTTTTCTCTTTATAAAAGACTTGATCTAGAAAGATTAGTATCAACTGATATATCTTTGCAGATGGCTGATAAGTCTACTACTATTCCTATTGGTATATGTGAAAATGTTCCTGTTCAAGTTGCTAACAGCTGTTTGATTTTAACTGACTTTGTTGTGTTGGAAATGCCTAAAGATGATAATATGTCTATTATTCTTGGGAGACCTTTTCTAAACACTGCAGGTGCTGTTATTAATTGCAATCAAGGAAAAGTAACTTTCAATGTCAATGATAAAGAGTACACGGTTTATTTTCCCAAGAAGATTGATAGAAAGAATGCTCTAAATTCCATCAAGAATATTGAGACCATCAAAATTGGTCAAATTATTTGTTCAGAGCGAAAGCCCAAAGAAGAATATAAGATTGTTATGATTGGGACTATACCTATCAAAGTTGAGGTAACATAAGCATTTAGTGAAGTGCAAAGTTTTGCCTCATATAAAGTTAGTTTGGGAACAAGACATGATCAACCTTGTTAACAAAGTGATTTTATATGAACAAAACTTCGTTTTCACCACATCCACTCCACCTCACTTATATTTACTTGTTCAATTTTATTTCTTTAGTTTAGTTACATGATTAAGAGTATCTCAGAGCTGCTGCATGCTTGGTTTTGATTTGCTTGAAATCATTTCATCTACATTTTTTCTGAGTTTTTATCGATATGCCAATTTCTAAAAAATCCTCGAAAATTAAGTTTCTCGAAAAATTCTAGAAAATTCTTTATAAATTTCTATGTCAAATATGGGACAGAGAGACACCTGGGAGACACCAGGAGGGGCTGCCATGCCATCTCCCACACAGGGGGCGCGGCCCAGCCTGGGGCGCGCCCACCTGGTGTGAGGAGGCCCCACCTGGCCTCTCACTTATCTCTTCCTCTCCTGCTCTTTCTCTCTCCCAAAAACAATGACACACCCAGCTCAAACCCGAGTTCTTGCTGTTCTTCACCTTGATTTTTTGATCTGCTTGCTCAGCCCAACATTTCTGCTGAGATTTGGAGCGTTTGTTCTCCGGTATGTGACTCCTCCGCTTGTCCAAGCAGAATTTCTTTTGGTGAAGTATTTCTTGAGTATTTTAGCATTGTAGGTGGCAGGTTAAATGAGTATGCATGCTTGTTCTATTGCTTAGAAATGATATTTTGATGCATGAATGCTCTCTAGTAACTCACTATAGTAGTCCCCTACATTTGTTTGTCTCAAAATCATATTTTATGAGGTTTGTTAAAAATTTCAGAAAAGGGACATGGATAACTACACCTATGGAGAAGTGTTTGAAAGACAAGCACCAAGGTCCTCAAGGCCTTCAAGATCCACTGCTCAATATAGGATGTCCTACAATGAAGATCTTATGTCACCGAACCTTGAGGGGGACGATGGAGATGCACATCCATCGACCTTCCCTTGTACTAATTTTTTGAGTGATGCAGGGATTCTTAATGATTTCTTGCTCCTTGTTAACAGGGTTGGATTGACTACATACATGATGGATGAGAGTAATCAATATGCCATTCTCACTAAGATTTTTGTTGAAAGTTTTAAATTCACTAACGCTCATTACAATCCTTCCATTGCATTCAAGATTTATGATAGACCTATCACCATGTCTTTGGAAAGATTTTGTAACATTCTAGGTATACCCATGTTTGGGATGGCAAGGAAGATGCTACAGCAACCCACTGATTTAGTGGAGCTTTACCGAGGAGTACCCAACGATGATGACCGCACCGCACAGCATGGCAAGATAAGAAACATTCAACTCCCAGCTATTAGATATTTTACTTACTATCTTGCCACTAGTGTACTTGGTAGAGGAAACACTAGCAATATCTCCAATTATCATTTAGCTTTTCTAGCTACCGCTCTTGATGTGAGTAGGAAGTATAATCTCGGTGCTATTATTGCTCATCGCCTAGCTGCTAGGGGACCTATTTATGGAGGTATTATTGCTGCGCGCATTGTTGCTGCTCTTGAACTCCCTATTGCTCCTCATGATATATTGTTGACTCCGCAGAGGCTCGATCTTACTACCATGAAGCTCCATCATTTTGTTACTGCTAACTCACGTGCAGGGAAATTAGTTTACACGATGTTATTCACTGATAGAGAGGAAAGGGAAGTGCCTTTACCACAACCCAGTTTGTTTAGCATTGATAACAGGCCATGGTCACGCACGAAGGAGGAGTTGGACAAGCTGCTTAGGGTGCTCGGTTTCAACATAGAGCATGGCATCGTGAACCAGGAGGAAGAGGAGGAGCCGGCCTATCACTTCACCACATACCACTCCGGGGCATCCTCGAACTCGTATCAGGACGATGGTGCTTCTTCATCGCACTACGGAGGCGCCACCTCATGGCCGAGTTGGCCGAGTTGGGATTGATCTCCACTTAGGCCAAAAGCCCGAGCTTGGGGGGAGGTACGCCGACGATTCACTCATCTACATATCATATTTTGTCGGTCCTATGTATATCCATGTTTCGCTCTCTTTATTGCCCTTATTCTTATTTCCACTTTCCAAAACACAAAAAGACCAAAAATATTTCCGTTGTTTCTCTTTGGTTGCCTCTTTAGTTTGCCACCTTTGGTTTCGCTTTACTTGCTATTTTCGGTTTGCTATTTGAAAAATCCAAAAATGTTTTGTTTTGTTTGCTATTTCCTTCATTCTTGTTTCAAAAATCGAAAACCCAAAAATATTTGTTGGTCTTCTTCGGTTTTGTAAAGTTTGTTGCAGAGTTCAGTCTCTCGTTACTCTATTGGAGCTTGGGATTCACTTCATATTACTCAAGCCACACAAGTGAAGAGCAATAATGACGACTGATACATCTCAAACGTATCTATAATTTTTGATGCTCCATGCTTGTTTTTACACCATTTGCCTATTGTTTCGTTACACTTAGTGGCACTTTTATGCATTTTCCGGAACTAACCTATTAACGAAGTGCCACAGTGCCAGTTACCTGTTTTCTGTTGTTTTTGTGTTTCAGAGTGATACACAGGAAATAATCTCGGAATTGGACGAAACCACATCCTGAAGTCTTATTTTACCCAGAAGCTTCCAGAGATCCGAAGAGAAGTAGGAGGGGGGCCACCAGGGCCCCACACGCAGGGGCGGCGCGGCCAGGCCCCTGGCCGCGCTGGGCCCGCGTGAGGGCGCCTGGCCCCTCCTCTGACATCGCCCCTTCGCCTATAAAGACCCCCCGACGATAAAAACCTAAGGGCCCGATCAGTTTTCCAGAACACATTGCGATCCGCCGCCGTCGTCGACCCGAAGATCGGGAGGGTCCAGAAGCTCTTCCCGGCACCCTGCTGGAGAGGGGAATCACCACCGGAGGTCTCCTTCATCGCCATGCTTGCCTCCGGAGCGATGAGTGAGTAGTCTACCTTGGACTATGGGTCCATAGCAGTAGCTAGATGGTTGTCTTCTCCACCATGTGCTTCATGTTTAGATCTCATGAGCTGCCCTACATGATTGAGATCACCGTTATGTAATTCTACATGTTTGGTTTGTTGGGATCCGATGAATATTAATGTTTATGATTAAGTTGCTTTACTGAATTATATCTTTTGTTATCTCTATGTTGTTTATGATCTTGCATGCTCTCCATTGTTAGTAGCTATCTTGGCCGAGTAGTTGCTAGTGACTCCAAGAGGGGTATTTATGCTCGATAGTGGGTTCATACCTCTATTTCACCTGGGGGAGTGACAGAAACCTCTAAGGTGGTAGATGTGCTGTTGCTACTAGGGAGAAAACAACATTCATATGCTCAAGGGTATATGCTTTGTTTACATTACACACTTTGCTTAATGCAATTATCTGTTGTTCGCAACTTAATACTTCTAGGGTGTTCGGATTGATATCCCCGGGAGTGGATTATTAGTCATAGATGCAGTTGGATGGCGGTCTATGTATTTTGTTGTAATGCCCAGAGTAAATCTCATAGTGATCTTCTTGACATATCACGTTTATCTCTATTCTATCAATTGCCCAACTATAATTTGTTTACCCAGCATGTGTTATTTTATCTATGGAGAGACACCACTAGTGAACTGTGGACCCCGGTCCTATTTCCATAAAATTGCTATCACCTGTTTACTTTACTCGTACTGTTTACTTTACTCGCATACTATATTGTTTTCCACTCGATACGCTCATAACCTTTGTTTCAAGCAAACTGGTGAGATTGACAACCTCATCGCAAGTTGGGAACAAAGTATTTGTTTGTGTGTGTGCAGGTTCCGCATCACCTTCAGTCGTCATTGTCTCTCCTCTCCTGACCGACATTAAACCTTGGTTTCTTAACTGAGGGAAGACTAGCCGCTACACTCATCATACCTTCCTCTTGGGGTTCCCAACGGGCTGGTTATCCACCACGCACAAGGACAGTCTGCTCCCACGTCAACTTGGCACCATCAGTAATTTCCTGGCGCCATCAACAAGTAGCAGCTAATTTTCTGGCGCCGTTGCCGGGGAGGAAGAGAAGACTTCTGCGAGGGGAGTTTTTCGCACACACATTCTTTACTTTGTTATTGTTTTGCTTTACTTTATTTTATTTTACCTGCATTGCTTTTTATCAAAAACCCAAAAAAATTAGAATCCTTGGTAGTTGTTTTTACTTGTTTACTTTCATTTTGCTGAAATGGCCAATCCTGAAAACACCAAGTTGTGTGACTTTACTAGCACGAACAATAGTGATTTTATCTGCACTCCTATTGCACCACCTATTCCTGCTGCAAACTTTTATGAGATTAAGCCTGCTTTATTGAACCTTGTTATGAAAGAGCAATTTTCTGGTGCTAGTACTGAAGATGCTGCAGCTCATCTCAACAATTTTGTTGAGCTATGTGAGATGCAGAAATATAAGGATGTTGACAGTGATATTATTAAGCTCAAGTTGTTTCCTTTTTCTTTGAGAGGAAAAGCTAAAGATTGGTTGCTGTCTTTGACTAAGAATAGTATTGATTCATGGGCTAAGTGTAAGGATGCTTTTATTGGTAGATACTATCCTCCTGCTAAGATTATATCCTTGCGTAGCAATATTATGAAGTTTACTCAGTTTGATAATGAACATGTTGCTCAAGCTTGGGAAAGAATGAAATCTATGATAAAGAATTGCCCCACTCATGGACTGACTACTTGGATGATTATCCAAACTTTTTATGCAGGACTGAATTTTTCTTCAAGAAACCTACTTGATTCAGCTGCTGGAGACACTTTTATGTCCCTTACCTTGGGCGCCGCATCAAAGCTACTGGACAACATGATGGTAAATTATTCTGAATGGCACACCGAGAGAGCTCCACAAGGTAAGAAGGTAAATTCTGTTGAGGAAACCTCTTCCTTGAATGATAAGATTGATACCATTATGGCTATGCTTGCTAATGATAGAACTCATGTTGATCCTAATAATGTTCCTTTGGCCTCTCTGGTTGCTCAAGAAGAGCAAGTTGATGTGAATTTCATTAGAAACAATAATTTTAACAACAATGCTTATATGAACAATTTTGCTAGTAACAATTATAGGCCATATCCTTCTACCAATGGTAATGGATATGGTAACTCTTATGGTAATTCCTACAACAACACTAGGGCCGCGCCCTCTGAGCTTGAGGTAATGCTCAAGGACTTCATTGGTAAGCAAACTGCTTTTAACAAGTCTGTTGAGGAAAAGTTAGGCAAAATTGATATTCTTGCTTCTAAAGTTGATAGCCTTGCTCATGATGTTGAACTTCTGAAACTAAAAGTGTTTCCTAATGATGTGAAAGAGAACAATGTTTTTGCTACCGCTAATGCTATTCAAGTTGGAATTGATGAAAATATTAGATTGTTAGCGGAATTGCATGCCAGGTGGGAAAGAGAAGATGAGATGGCTAGAGAGATGAAGGTATGTACTATTACTACCTCTAATGATGTTGCTCCTACTGTTAGCAATCCTCTTAATTTGATTGGTGTAGAGAAAACTCCCACTCCTTGTGTTAAAAAGCCTAAAACTGCCAAAACTTTTTCTCAAAAGAGTGCTGAAATTTTTCGGAGTGTGGGAGATGATAGCTCTATTTCTTTTAATGATTTTGATGTTGATGGCTGCAATATATCTGAAGTAATTTTGTTCTTGCAAAAGCTTGCTTTGACTCCCAATGCTAGTTCTTTAAATATTGCTTTTACTAAGCATATTACCAATGCTCTCATAAAAATTAGGGATGAAAAGTTGAAGCAAAAAGCCTCTGTTCCCAAGAAGTTAGAAGATGGTTGGGAACCCATCATTGATATGCATGTTAATGGTTATGATTGCCATGCTTTATGTGATCTAGGTGCTAGTATTTCTATCATGCCTAGAAAGATTTATGACATGCTTGATTTACCACCGCTTGAAAAATGTTATTTTGATGTTCCTATTGCTGATGTTGCTAAGAAGAAACCTTTGGGAAGAATTAATGATGTTCTTATTGTGGTTAACAATAACCTTGTTCCCGTTGATTTTCTTGTTATGGACGTTGAATGCCATGCTTCATGTCCTATTATTTTGGGAAGACCCTTTCTTCGAACTGTAGGTGCCATCATTGATATGAGGGAAGGCACTATCAAATATCAATTCCCACTTAAGAATGGTATGGAACACTTCCCTAGGAAAAGAAAGAAATTGCTTTTTGACTCTATTCTTAGAGCAAATTATGAGCTTGATGCTTCATCACTTGATGTTACTTGATTCGCAATTTTCTGCGCCTAGCTCAAAGGCGTTAAAGAAAAGCACTCTTGGGAGATAACCCAATGTTTTCTTTTCAGTAATTTTTCTTTTATTTGAGTCTTGGAAGTCATTACTACTGTAATGACCGCTCCTTATCTTGTTTATTTCGTTTTTGTGCCAAGAGAAGCCTCTAATTTGAGTGAGGTAAAGATTTGGGGATGTTGCTGTCCTGAAACTGTTTTCGATGCTGCACCGTAAAAATTTGTGAAAATTCTCTGTTTATCTTTTGGACCTGCGATTTCTTGTGCATATGCCCCAGGTTATATCCAAACTTTTGTTAGTTGAACACTTTTTGATTTGAGCAACAGAAAATCCCTCAAAAATTCGACCTTTGTCAGCTGTTCAGTTTTGACAGATTTCTGCCAATATTTGTGTTTGCCACTTTATCGCTTTCTTTTGAGTTCTTTTGATCACGGAACTTTTGGGGAGGTTGCTATATATGTGCTACAGTATGTAAAAGTTGGTGGGCACCCGATGGAATCGGTTAGCCATGGTTTGAGAAAGGAAAAAGGTGGGGAGGGTGCCAAAGCTTTATAAAAGAGCACCAATGTGCCAAAATTTCAAAGAACTCGGAAACGCTCTCACTTGTTTATTATGGAAGATAGCAAGTCCCCATTGCCAGTCGTTGACATGAAACAACCACCTCTCAAAATAAGTTTTATCTCTGTTTTATAAATGAAAAGCTCTAGCACATGTTAAATCCCTGCTTCCCTCTGCGAAGGGCCTTTCGTTTACTTTTATGTTGAGTCTTCATCTTCTAACTTTAAGCACTTCTTGAGAGCATAGCTGTTATTCTTAGTATAATGTGAATGTCCCAGAACACGGTTAATTGTGGTATAACTTTGATGCTTGTATCTTTGATATTTTTACTTCTAGTCTTCCTTTGGACTTCAGAGGTGCCGCATCATTTATGTTTTGCTCCACAAATAAAGGCAAGCTGGATACCACTCTTCCATATCATTTATGCATATTACAATCTTGTAGCCTCTTATGTACGTGTTACTTGTTATTAGTGCATTGGCACTCTTTCATAGCTTGCTTGACTATGAGGTGATATTAGTTGCATATTTCTTATTATGAATTGCCTGAGTACTTGATCACATAGTTAGTATATAGACATCATATAAAGCAAATGTATTCGTGAAAGTTTCTTTTATCGCTCTCAGTTGTTAACTAAATTGCTTGAGGACAAGCAAATAGCTAAGCTTGGGGGGAGTTGATACGTCCAAAACGTATCTACTTTCCCGAACACTTTTGCTATTGTTTCTCCTCTAATTTGTGTGTTTTGAATACAACTAACACGGACTAACGCTGTTTTCAGCAGAATTGCTCTGGTGTCTTATTTTTGTGCAGAAATCCAACTTTCAGTAAAAATTCGGGAAAAATCATCAAAAATCCTATTTCACCAGAAGACCCACGGAGCCAGAAGACGAGACGGAGGGGAGGCTCGAGGGCCCCACACACACAGGGGGCACGGCCCAGCCCTGGCCGCGCCCACCTGGTGTGAGGACGCCTCGGCCGTCCCCTCGACCTCTCCTTTCGCCTACATATACCCCCTGACTCGATTATATCGGGAAGACGGCGTTTTTCCCAGATAGACTTCCGCTGCGCCGCCGCCATCAGAAACCACGATTCGGAACCAAAAACTCCGTTCTGGCACCCTGCCGGGACAGGGATTTGGAGGAGATCTTCACCGCCATCATCACCGACATCACTCCATCGACCATCCATGACTCGCCCATCCATGTGTGAGTAATTCCCCCGCTGTAGGTGAGGGGATGGTAGGGATTGGATGAGATCGTTCATGTAATTTGATATGAGATTGTTAGGGCATAGTGCCTAGTATCTTTATTTAGTGTCTATGACATTGTTGCAACTTGTTGTGCTTAATGCTTGTCACTTTGGGCCCGAGTGCCATGATTTCAGATCTGAACATGTTATTATTTCTATGATGATACTTGTTGTTTATGGTCTTATCTACAAGTTGTATACACATATTGTTGTCTGGAACCCGAGGCCCCAAAGTGATAGAAATTGGGATAACCGGAGGGGATGGCTATGATGTGAGGATCACATGTGTTCACCAAGTGCTAATGCTTTGCTCTGGTACTTTATTAAAAGGAGTACCTTAATTACCAGTAGTTTCCCTTGAGGCCCTGCTGCAACAGGCTGGTAGGACAAAAGATGTCGTACAAGTTTCTCCTTGTGAGCACGTACGACTATATATGGAACACATGCCTATGATTGTTTGTACTAGGATGTTTTATCATTATTTATCTGCAATGCCCATGTCTCATTGATTTCATGAATTATCTTATCCATGCAACGCCCGTACATCCATCCCTATACCTACAGTATTTGTTCCTACTGTTTACTATTGTTACTATTACCGCTGCTATTTTACTACTACTGTTACTGTTTCACTACTATCACCACTATAAAACTGTTGCTACTGATAAACCACTGCGAGCAAGACGGTTTCCAGGTGCAGCTGAATTGACAACTCATCTGTTAAGGCTTACATATATTCTTTGGCTCCCCTTGTGTCGAATCAATAAATTTGGGATTTACTTCCCTCGAAGACTGTTCCGATCCCCTATACTTGTGGGTCATCAGGTACTCGTATTCATGGGACACGAGGTTTTCAACTTATGATTTGTCAAGCATATGCAGCATAAGTGTTCTCGCATTAACTTTAACCATTCAAGATGCTTATGATGGGGGCAATGAGAGCTCAAAGCCGGTAAGTACCATAATTTTTGAAGGTTTAGAAAACTTGCAATCACTGCTTCCCTCCGCGAAGGGTCTTTCTTTTACTTTTATGTTGAGTCACCACCTTCTATCTTTATGCACCATTAAGAGAGCATAGTTGTCATTCTGGGTATAATGTGCATTGTCCCAAAGTTTTCATTGATTGATTCATATTGTTGGTTTCACTTGTTCTTAAATTATTTGTATCTAGTCGCCCTCTTAAACTTGAAGGTGTCCTATGCATTTATGTTTTGCTCTCCATGAAGGACAAGCTGAAAACCATTTGTATGTTTTTCCATATGATTTGAACACACGTTTGACTTTCATTGTTTCATTTTCATGATCTTTTGTTTGTGTTCATTTTCGTGTTATAACATGGTTGCTAAGTTTCTTCTATCAAGATTATGTCTTTCATGCCCATGTTTTAAGTTCTTTTGATCCCAGCGCACAACGCTTACATTTATGATCAAGATTGTGTAGGTGCATGTCACCTCAAAAATTATTTCTTTTGTTATCACTTACCTACTCGAGGACGAGCAGGAGTTAAGCTTGGGGATGCTGATACGTCTCCAACGTATCCATAATTTTTGATGCTCCATGCTTGTTTTTTCACCATTTGCTTAGTGTTTCGTTACACTTCGTGGCACTTTTATGCATTTTCCAGAATTAACCTATTAACAAGTCGCCACAGTGCCAGTTCCCTGTTTTCTGCTGTTTTTGTGTTTTAGAAAAGTTACACAGGAAATATTCTCGGAATTGGACGAAACCAAAGCAAGTCGCCCAGAATTTCACCGGAGCTTCCAGAGAACCGAAGAGGAGATGGAGTGGGGCCACGAGGGCCCCACACAATAGGGCGGCGCGGCCCAGGCCCTGGTCGCGCCCCCTATATGTGAGGGTGCCTTGGTCCACTCCTGACGATGCCCCTTCGCCTATAAAGACACCCCCCCTGACGGGAAAAACCTAAAGACCCGATCACTTTTCCAGAACACATCGCGATCCGCCGCCGCCATCGACCCGAAGATCGGGAGGGTCTAGAAGCTCTTCCCGGCACCATGCCGGAGAGGGGAATCGCCACCGGAGGTCTTCTTCACCGCCTTGCTTGCCTCCGGCGCGATGAGTGAGTAGTCTACCTTAGACTATGGGTCCATTGCAGTAGCTAGATGGTTGTCTTCTCCACCATGTGCTTCATGTTTAGATCTCATGAGCTGCCTTACATGATTGAGATCACGGTTATGTAATTCTACATGTTTGGTTTGTTGGGATCCGTTGAATATTGGTGTTATGCTTGAGTTGAAGTACTGAAATTTATCTTTTGTTATCTCTATGTTGTTTATGATCTTGCATGCTCTCCGTTGTTAGTAGCTATCTTGGCTGAGTAGTTGCTAGTAACTCCAAGAGGGGGTATTTATGCTCGATAGTGGGTTCATGCCTCTATTTAATCTGGGGGAGTGACAGAAACCTCTAAGGTTGTAGATGTGCTGTTGCTACTAGGGGGAAAACAACATTCATATGCTCGAGGGCATATGCTTTGTTTACATTACATACTTTGCTTAATGCAATTATCTGTTATTCGCAACTTAATACTTGTGGAGTTCTCGGATTGATTCGCCACAAGTGGATTATTAGTCATAGATGCAGTTGGATGGCGGTCTATGTATCTTGTTGTAATGCCCAGAGTAAATCTCATAGTGATCCTCTCATCATATGCACGTTGTCTTTATTCTATCAATTGCCCAACTGTAATTTGTTTACCCAGCATGTGTAATTTTATCTTATGGAGAGACACCACTAGTGAACTGTGGACCCCAGTCCTATTTCCATTATATTGCTATCACCTATTTACTTTACTCGCACTGTTTAGTTTACTCGCATACTATTACTATTTTCCACTCGATACGCTCATTCCTTTGTTTCAAGCAAACTGGTGAGATTGACAACCTCATCGTAAGTTGGGAGCAAAGTATTTGGTTGTGTTATGTGCAGGTTCCACGTTGCTACTAGTTGAAGACGCGCTAACTCGTTATCGATCGTTAACGGCGCCCTTGTTGGAGTGTCACTAGACTAGCAAGCACCACCTTCAGTCGTTTGGCTTCTTCCCCCTCGGATCGATAAACCTTGGTTTCTTACTGAGGGAAAACCTTGCTGCTATATTCATCATACCTTCCTCTTGGGGTTCCCAACTGGACGGTGAACATTAACCATACCGCAAGCATCAGCGGGGGCCCTTCTCCTGCTGCGCTGGGTAGCGGTTCGGCATGGATCCTAGTAGAGCTTCGGGAGACGTCGTCAAGATGGTGGGGGCGGCGTCGCGTCAGAATAAGAGAGCCAGAGCTCGATCCCCGTCTCGGCAAGGCCACTTGTGGTGGCGCCGGCGAGTTGCCGGCCTGGTTTCCTCTCAGATTTGCGGATCTGGGGAGGGTGGGTTCTCTAGGCGCGTTCATCTATCGATGTGGCCGTGGAGTTTCTGGAGTCTGTTCGGGTGTCGGAGGGCTGCTGATGTTGTTGCCTTTCCCTTGGCCGGCAGTGGTGGCGAGGGAGTGGAAGGGGACGGCACCACCGTCTTCCTCTTTACGGTTGTTTATGGTCTTTTTTGGAGATGCGACTGTCGCGGCGAGAAGCTTCTTCTGGCCGGCCATGGTGGCGAGGGGTGGATGCAGCTCGACGTGACGTCGGTGGTTGGGACCTACTGCTCGAGGATCTTGGATTGGAGGTACTGCTTGGTCTTCTCCATCTCCTGCCTGCCTGATGTTCTGGAAAAGGATCTTAGCTCTCACCCCTCGGGGTGGGCACTCTTGCAGTGTTCAAAGCCCATTGTGGCGATAGTGACGGCGGTGATTCGATGGTGTCTGAAGATGAGTTACTTCTGGGTCCGGTACCTGTACTTGGTTGGTGACGATGAGGACGATGGGCTTGATGGAGCTTTGGAAGTACGGTGTGAGGTCATTCTTGCAAAAGTCTGGGACCATATTGTATTTTCCATTTTTTGTGGATTCGTTTGTAATCGGTTTCGCCATTGTTGAAATACCATCAGTTGTTATCTCAAAAAAAAACCTGATGATGATTTAGGCTAAAATCAGTTAAATTCATTTGCACAATACATATTTATGTTATGCATTTGGAGTAATTTTATATAAAAAATATGGTGTAATAAAATTGAGTTAAAATATTAATATCAACAGTAATCACCTACAATAATTACATGATACTAGTTTATGCTATCACTCCTACAATGCATAGTATCATATAGTAATATTATATTTTTTATTATATTATATTTTGTAAAATCAATGCAAATATGTGTATATAATGTATTTGTCATATTTTTTAGTTTTACATGTTATGATACTGTATCATAATATGATAGCAGACTTATATCTCTCTTTATTAATTGTTATGCCACATCAGTTTTTTACCAACATGGCATATATAATATACTACTTATAATACTATTATTGTGGCTAGTCTAAAAATCGCGTTTACTAAAACAAGTGGGACGCCGAGCTAGAGGTGGCTCTGCAATACGCTGGTGGGTGGAGCAGAAGACCGAGTTAACGAGTGGCAACATTGCACAATTCTTTGCCAAGGACGTTATTGATAGCCTTCATTAATTTTTGTTCTTTCGGGCCGGGGGTGGGGGGGTGGACAAGATTTAAGACCATGTTATAGAGGTAGCACACCAAGCCCTGGGTTGTTTTTTTTTGGGCTTTTGGTTCATAGGAACCTAACTTTCACTTATTTTTGGATTTATAACGATCCACCCCCCTCCCCCAATACACACACACACTCCACATCACCCTCCTCTGGTGACATGGGGGAACCCTACCCACCGTCGGCTATAGCAAGCTCCCTGAGCTCTCCCTTGTATCGCCGCTGTCGGAGGGGCCACCGGCGAAGTAGTCTGTGCACTAGGGATGGCGGCGGCGAGGCAGTTTTCCGTCCCGGTGCATGGGAGCTTCTAGGCGGCGTTTTGAAGACGACGGTGATGAGGGCGTCTGCGGCGGCTGACGGCTGCGTCCGACGGGCGACGCAAAGATCTGAAGCTGGACGGGAGGGCATGGCTGCACGGTGGCTGATGGAGTTACTGGGCGGCTGACGGAGTTGTTGGGCGTGGATGGGCGTGGATGGGCCCGATCTAGGCCGTGAGGTCCGGCTGTTGGCTCGGTGCGGCGGTGCGGGCATTGCTAGCTCGGAGGAGTGGAGGCCATTGGTGCGAGGTGGTCCTAGGTGTGGGTTGTGGATACTGGATTCATGAGGTCTTGGGCATGGGAGGAGGTTGGCGCGGCGTTTGGTGGTGCTCTGTCGCGCCGCAGTCATCCTGGGAGGTGCTGCTCTGCTTGCAGCACGCAATGGTCGCGGGAAGTTGGTGGTGCTCCTCGTCTGCCGGCAAGTTCGATGGTGGGGGTTGTCGGATGGCTTGTCGACGCATGTGCAGATTTGGCTGAGGGTGTGTTGGAAGCTTGGGTGAGACCCTATCTCGGTTCCATGCCAGACCACCGATGGCGGCGGCTGCGGTCGTTGTTTACCTTCCTGGAGACACCATTGCATTGCTGCCACACTCCTCTCGTACAGATCTGGTTGACGCTGCAGCTCCGGTGGAAACCCTTGATCCTTGCGGTCAGATGATGGCAACACCTTGGTGTCGTATTCCCTCTTGGGGGCTTGGTCTTTGGAGCTGGACATCGGCAAGCGGAACCAGTGGAAGGCTAGGTTTTTGCATTGAGGCTTCTGTGGCAACGATGGTGGTGTCGAGCGATGTCGGAGACATGGCTCTAGTTGTGTTAGTCGGCTCTTCTGCGACGTGTTCGTGGGTTTTCCTCGGCTTGCTTGTTGTTGTGAAGTTGAAGCTGCGGTGGCGGGTTCCCGAAGGTGTACGATGACTGGCGACAAGTGGTATGTTCGGTGATCTTCCATGATACCATCCTTGCCTGGTTCAGTGGTTCTCCTTCTTAGTTCTTCTTCAGAGTTGGAGATGCGCTGTCTTGTCGTGGGTGGCTGAGTTCTGGCGCAGATCTTCATGTGGCTCCGCGGCCTCTGCGGTGTGGGTTGGTTCGACGATCGTCTATGGCAAAATCGAAGTCGTTTGTCTCCTAGGAGAGAAGTGTGACAATGACGCTTGTGTTGTCTCGACGAGGCCCTCTTTGGAGAGGTGTGTGGGGTTCCCTTTGTGTGCCACTCAGCGGTTGTGATAATTTTTGCCCGATTTTTCACTAATAAATTGGACACTTTTTCTTAATTAATAGATAAGGCAAAGCTTTTGCCTCCGTTTAAAAAAAAACTTTCACCACTTATCCATAGGATCATACCTCTCATATAAACACCTTATCCATAGGATCTAACCTCTCACGTAAACACCTTACCATAAAGCAGTGAGATATAAATATACTCATATAAAAAAATACGAGAGTTATGTGAAACAACGAGATGAAACAACTACTGGATAAAAATTTCAAATGAACCAACTACTGAATGGAAATTTCAAACGATCAATTGTTTGCGATTAATTTGACAAAAATTAACCTAAAAAGTTCAAATTTAAAAACAATATAGAGAAGTTTCAAATAACGAAACACCAGATCAATTTCCGTACCACATTACATATGCATATGTTTTTTTATGTTGACCTCTTCATAAAGACACAAGACTACCAGGAATTATGCATATGTTTTCATGTTGACCTCATCATGAATCGACACAAGACTACCCAGTGAGTACCTACACACCCACATATCACATATGAAAGTATGCGGAATTCAGATATACTCGCTTACGTTAACCGAAACAAAAAACTTACAACACCAGAATTATGCAAAATGCAAAATGGCGATGTACAGGTACTTAAAGTTAATTTCAAATGGGTGACCTTGTGCGATCAATTTGACAAATTTTGCTCAAAAAAGAACGAACATGAAACTAAAGATTTACAATTAGCAAAACATGAAACCGATTATTAGAATACAATCATATCATCAACCCATATCATTTTCATGTAGAGCTTATTTTGAATCGATGTATGGCTACGTTAATTAGAAGGGACTAGAGCACCGAATTAGGGTTGCCTTGCAAGAAACTGTCAAACTGGGATGTTTGAAGAACTGGACAAACTTGAACCAGTTTATCACGTTAATCAACATCACAAAAGACATAATAATAAACTAAACTTGAGATCAAGTTCCATAAAACGCAAAAGATCATGGAGACGCTGAGTTCTTGCAAGCTAAGGATCAGCCATCAGCTGTTCAACACGCAAAAGGCATCAAGACGCTGCAGTTCTTGACTGTTGAGGACTATCGACCCATCGATCAGCAGTAGAACATGAACTCCTTGACATTGTCCTTGATCTTCGGGACCTGCCTCACAGGCGCAGACCGCTCGTGCGTCTGCGATGTGGCCGCCGACGAACCCTGGTCAGAGAACTCATCCTCGATGTAGTAGCGCGCACGGAATGCTGCCAGGTGTGCATAGTACGCTGGAGGAACTGTTACAAAAGTAGCAAGAACTAAATCAGCAGGAATCTTTGGAGGTTGAAAGATATTCCTGGCCTAAAAAGTTAGTAGTTCTTCTCATTAATAGAGATAGAAAGTGTTTCGCCAAAAATAAAGAGATAAGGTGAATACGCTAAATGCCAACCTATGGAGACAGAGCGGGTGCACCGGGCATAACTGCAAGAGATCATCAGAAGAAAAATGTTTGTTACAAGTTACAAAAGTATTCTGCATACGAATCACTCGAAATAGAGAGGAAAGTGATGGAGCAGCTTACGTGTAGCAAAGATTGTACGTCAAGGTTTGCAGAGCATCAGCGCTAAATCTATTTTCGTCAAGAAGAACATGATAATGTGTTGGGCGGCTTGTTCCCTGCTCATAGGGAAACACACAATTAACATTATTATCGAGCAAATCAACAATCCCTATCATCAAACATATTTGCCCAGCACACTAGAAGCATGGAAAGTTGGAAACTCCACAAAAAGATTTACCATATAACTATACCTGAATACCAGCATGGCTGCAGAGGTAAAAATCAAACTCATTAGGATGACAGATCTTTGTGTCGACAACAGTTCCTGAAGACAAAGCACACCAGAGACTTCAAGATTTTTCCATTGCAAGAACAGATATGTAATCTACCAAGTCATACGAATATTATGCTAACTGCCCAGCAGAAAAACTTACCAGGTAGTATATTTCCACTTCGATCCGTCAAATCTCGTGCACCATGATTTTCAGGAAATAAGCGAGTGTGATGCCTCTTTTGCACAACAACAAATGTGACTGGCGGAAGATAGCCCTCCTGTAAAGTAGCACAAGCCTGGGAACAAGAACAACATTATGTACCTGACATAGAGCAGATGAAATGGAAAACAAAACACCTATATGACTTGCAGATTCCATGAGGGGCAGAGAGGTGAAAAGAACCTTCCGAATTGCATCCATTTCATAAAGCAAAATTTGGCTGAACTGTCCCTCACTGACACCATCTCTGCATAATAAATAATTTAATATTAAGACAAGACTACAAAATGATTCTGTAAAACAAAGACCCGTTGATTACAAACCGGTAAAATATAATCCTGCTAGGTTTGCGTCCAGTGGCTTTGTAGAAAGAGACAAGCAATTCCCTGCAATAATTAAACGTTATTACTGAAAATAGGAAAACTACCCACTGATTTGCAATAAGATAATGTTGCGGCTTACCTTATCATTCCACCAGCAACAAGCCCCTTCTGTGGGTCTTTTACTTCTGTGTAAAGGTCAGCTATAATTTCATCCCTAGGACCTTGTGAAGAGACCAAGCATTTGTACTTTGTAACTTCTGGCCAATCCATCGATGCAACAACCTATCATGGGAGGACCTAGAAGCCTTTAATACATATCCTTTCGTAATACTACAATGCCAAGACAACATACAACAAACGAGGATTTGAGCTATTCCCTCTGTTTCGGTTTAATAGTGATACGCGTATCCCTAGGTCATCAATTTGACCAACTTAACACGAGATATATATTACAAAGAATATACCCTTAGAAACTTTAGTTGTTATACTTTCTTATGGTTATATATTTTATATTATTTAGATCAAATTGACGACCTATGTACACACGCATGAATAGTAAACCGAAACTAAGGGAGTAGTAGGCATAGTCACACAAAGTTAAAGCAAAGAATTATTTCTGCATGAAACACAAAAAGCTTAGTTACCTACACAATGAAAATTGAATAGGACCCCTACTTAGATTCTGACATTATATAGGGAATACAAAGCAATTCCAGCTCTAACGTCCACATAAACAAGAAAAAATGCAACAGAACAGAGACATAAGAACACTATTCATTAGTGTGTCTGACTATTTTTTTTCCAAATATAGAGACTGAAAAATTCAAATAGTATTACGTGATGAGCGAGAATACAAAATGACATACCGCCGCAATAGACGGAGATGCATCTTCTCCAGGAGATGGGTGGGTCACATCAGCTCCAAAAACTATGGTAGGTACATCTGTCAGCAGTGGTATCCTCTTGTACAGAGCATTTTCAAGCACCGTATTCCGACCTCCAACCTAATAAAAAAAACATGGTCTCAATGTTCTTCAGACCTGATTGGAGAGTAGCAAGTCAATCATACCTTAACGTTGATCTTCATAGAAAGATTTTCAAGATATTGTTTCCCACCCTTCTGAACATTTTTAGGTAAGCAGCACTGTGTTATTACACCAAGCTCGGTTTCACAAAGCCGTTTAATCCTCCCTACATTAAACGTCAGAAACTTGCAATTAAAACTGAGAAATAAAAAACATAACCTTGAGAATCGATTTAAATAGCCATACCATAAGAACCACTAATATCAGGCAGTATGATGATCAATAAGTCAAGTTGCTTCCCTGCTAGCCCTTGCTGAGCAAGTACTTGTGCAGAATGCCTATGGATAGTTCTGATTGCAGACTCCACACTATCCTGACGGCTTGGTTGTGTGATATCCACACATGGTTTCATATTCATTTGCTAAAATATGAAAATTCAATGAATCAGTGTATACGCTTGTGACAGTAGTTCCTTCTGGAATAAGAAAAAAAACTACTGATTCTAAAAAAAGTTACCATGCCAATGCAATTGCACATGCGGGCAAGATCGTTGCAGAACATGCCAATGTCCTTTGGGTGCAGGCGAGAAGCAAAAGTTAGACAAGCCCAATAGTTGATCGATCCTCCATTGACAAATTTCTGGGAAAAACGAACAAAATCAATAAACCTAGAGTGTTTGGTGTACGAAGATAATGAAAAGCAGTATATAGTTGACACAGATAACGAGGCACAGATACTTCAATGCATAATATCATATATCAATGAAAAGAATGCATATGCAATCATAACTAAAAACCACAAAAATAGTAGATAAATACAATTGCTTCTCAACTGTATTACTCTAAAAAAGAAAATACAAATAATAGGCACTCAATGCAAAAATGCAGCACAAAAAACAGTATGCGGTTGCTAAATATCAACTAGAGAATTACCTTGTTTATCATGTTCCATTGTCCTACAAAAGGATCACATACTTTATCTCTTCCAGATTCATGATATTTAAGCTAATAACAGGAGAAATGCTAGAGGTCAGATGAAGGCAAACAACAAGTAGAAACAGTAATACCCATTACTAGGTTCAAGAGATATTACCCTTGGGGCAGGAAGTACACGAGCATCAACCAATGCAAGTTGGTTTGTCACTTTCATGCCAAATTCTTTTGAATAGTTGTCATCGCCATAATTATTCCTGTTAACAATCTGCGAAGATACAAGATCAGATTTCTTCGAACCAAATGAATACAAATACTTGCAGATATGATTAACACGAAACACAAAAATGTGCATCTCTTTGCAAATAAAACACAAAATTGCACACTCGAGGTACCAAGTTGAAGTAAATGAGAATAAAGTGCTAAATCACATAGTCAAAAAAGTTGAAAGTAGAGAAAGGTCCTGGGGCTTACTGGCTAGCACATGGGATGGTGAGCTAGCCAGCCAGGGTTCGAGCCTCAGCTCTACCTTAATTAAAATGCCAGCGGGGTTCCTCCTCTATTGGTCTCATTTAAAAAAGTTGAAAGTATAGGAGAACAAAGTGCTAAATGTCAGTACAAAAAAGTTGAATAAATGAGAACAAAGTGCTAAATGTCCGTAAAGAAAGTTGGAAGTAAAAGAGAACGAAGTGCTAAATTACATCTAGGATACTATTCTCCCTTTGTGCCGGACGTTCACATGTCATCTTTAGTATGCCTGTAACTTGGCGTTCATTCAGCTTTCTAGAATACCGTTGTCCCTCGACTATGCTGCAAACCTGTAGAAAGCATATGACAATGAATTCACTACTGAAAGAAAACACAAAACTTAACGCGGTACAGAGAGCAATCCAAAAAATTATATATATATATACAGCATCGTTCCAAAGAAACTACCTCCACAGGCAAATATATCGGTTTGCTATCACTGCCAGCTTGAAGGCAAGGCCAATTAATATATTTCAATGAGTATTTGTACTGCTTCTTGAAGTACTCGACAACCGACACACGGGTTCCATCCTGATCAAAACTGTAGAAGCAAATATAAACATTTTGGTTAAGGTAATGATGTATTTCACCAATAAAGAAAATAGGGAGTGGGGTGCTCCTTAATTTGAAGAAAAAAGTGATGATGTATCGGTGTGGTTAAAATGAAATATAATGCGAGGAAAGCGCATAAAGTAAACAGGGTATAAAAGTGAATATATATACGTTAAATCCTTTAGTGGAGCTTGGGTTATCCCAGTTATCTTGTAACGGATTGTTTTATCTGTCCGATGAGTGGCCACAACCCGGACACCTCTAAGGGCTTTCTTCAGCTATGAATTGTAAAAAAAAAATTGCAGTTAGGCAAACAGAAAAAGAAGAGTATTACAAGAACAAAATTATACGCCCATTGATACCTTAAGACGATCCTGATCAGACAGCCTTGAAGAATCTCGCATGTTCAAATAATCAACCGCAAAGGCCATTACAGGTTGGGCCTTGTAAAATGATGTTGCCGAAATATCTAAGATCATAATTTCCATCAACAAATGTTAAAGGACAGAACCAGTTTCCAACAGGCAATAAACTGTTGAACATGTATTTTTCAATTAATGAGAAAAATTAGGTCATCCATACCAATGTTAAGTGACAATCCCATCTGTGTGGGGCGGAGGCTTTGGTAATACCCCCTCCAGCATTCAACACCGTTGCCAATCGGGCCACCATGTCCAAATGACTGAGAGAAAAATGATCTTGAGATTGATAAGTACCTGTTTCAATTAACATATGTTAGCTAGGAAACACATGTCTAAATTTCATATTAAAAATATATATATGGATGCTGGGATCATTTCTACTACATATCATGAAAATGTCTGATATCGATGGATTACTTTGTTGTGGGGCATTCCCGTAGAGCGATGTCTAGCGCTTGGATAGTGTCCTGTGGCAACTCCCTGTGCCTACCAGCCAAGAACTGTTTAAGAATATACAGATCCAAATTTGAAGCATGCTGTATGGTCACCTTGTATTCCTCCTCCCTAAAAGACAACAACTAGTACTACATTAAACCATTACATAAAAGGAACTAAAAAGGTAATTTCGAAAACAAACGCAATGTAATCATCGTACCGATTCCCTCTGCTGGCATTAGCAAGTTTGACAGCAAATTCTTTGGTCTTAAAGGGCAGTGCACCCGCGGTATATATGTTCTTTCTTCCATCATATACAGGCAATCTGCCATCTAGGTATTGTCTGTGTAGTCTAACAAGTTCATTGATAATTGACCTATTCCGATCCCGGGACCTTGTTTCCGGAAAAATTGCCACCTGCTCAACAGATAGGTAGTCAGAAATTAACCATAAATTTGGGTTAGAAGTAATTAAAGACTTTCAAAGGTACAAGAATAAAACAAGACACGCCTTGCAGTTCCCATGAAATTGGGGATTCGCAAACTGCCTAATTTTGGTTCACCAATCTAGACTAGTTCCAGCAAAAAAATTGCGTTTGCTTGTACCGGACCCACATCAAATGAATGGTTAACAAGATAAAAGAAACCAACTAAATGAACAGGATCAACCATGCAAAAGACAGCATAGAAGAAGAACATGCAAACAGAATAGTCGAACACACGTACATCGTAGTGGTGGATATCCTGGTCCGCGACTTGCACCAGGAAATGGTTGGCGCGGACGCGGCACCTCTTCCCGACGGTCCCGAATCCCGGCCGCGCCGGTAACTTCTCCGCCTTGCTCGACACAGGCGGCAGGCTCCCGGGCGCCGCCAACGCCGCCTGAGACTCCCTGCCCGTCCTTTGCTCCTCCACGGGCGCTGTGGCAGAGGACGACGGAGGCATCTCGTCTGCCTTCGGCAGCACCAGCTTCCTCTCCACCTCGGCAGCCAGCGCCTCCGCGGCCGCCGTCGGCGCCGGCACTTGCCGTCCGGGGAGGGAAAGCCCAGCGCCACCGTGCTGCGCGTTGTGCTCTCCCACTATGCCACCACGGCCGACGGCTGCAGGTTGCTGCGAGGCCGAGGGTTCGACGACGCTGCCGCCACCACGGCCGACGGCTGCAGGTTGCGAGGCCGAGGGTTGGACGCGGCCGCCACCGCCGCCTCGGCCCCTCGCCGCGTCGTCGCGATGGCCGCCGCGCTCGCCGCCTCGACCACGACCGCGGCCATCGCCTCCGCGTCCCCCGCGCTCGGCCGCGATCTCCCCGCCATGACCCCTCCCTCGGCCGCCACCGCCGCCACCACGCCCGCGGCCTCCTTCTTGCCCTCCGGAGGACTCGCCGCCGCGGCCGTGGCCGCCTCCGCGCGAAGACATCGCAAGATCGTACCCTAAGCAGCACTTGTCGTACAGCACGAAGCCTACCCAGCAAGCGGTTGAGATTGAACCCCGGATTTTCTAGCGGCGCCGTGGCCTACCGGTCACGCTAGCACCGTTCATTCTTTGTTGGCGATTCACCGAATCGATAGGTCTACGTCAATGACGTGTGGAGCCGAGCTCGTACGAGCCCACAGGTCAGTGACGAGCGCATTGTGTATGAAAGTGGGGGCGGAGAGGGAGAGGCGTGACCATGGCTACAGTGAAGGTACAATACGGACCTGGTGGATGTCTTGGGAATCGGAGACGCCGGGCAGGGATGGATACGCGCGGGGAACGATGAAATCTTTGTAGCCGCCGCTCACGCAACCGTCACGTCTAATCGCCCCGATAATTCGCACTGGAGGAGCGGAGGGAATGATGATTATCGGGGCGCGTGGCGGCGCTGCAGTGCTGCACGCGCCGCGGCAAATCTGACAGACCACAATTGATCTTGGCAGTACTAATTCTATACTCCGAGTATTGCCGTGCTAGGAACATGGGCCGGAGCTAGGAACTTACCTGGCGGCCGCATGCATGCACGATCGCATCCGATGCGATCCGATCGATGCCTTAGCTAGGAAGCTTGGCCGATCGGCTGCTTTATGTGCAAGGTTTCTCCGTACGCGTGAGGTAAAAGGCAGCTTCAAGTAACTTGGCTCGCACGCCCGCGTGTATATAAAAGAAGAGAGACCGGACGCTTTTTTGGGTTAGACCTAATACACAAAATTGTTTCGGCCAGCGTAATCTCTGCTCTTTATAGTATTTTCTTGCCCTAGTTTGACTAGATCTTGAGCCTTTCTTCTTCCACCTCGCGCGCGTAGGCGGAGCCCTGCCCGCAGATACTCTACACCATAAGCACCACGCCGTTGTGCTGCTAATCCCATCTACCACTCCTCCGCACCTTGCTGGACCAAGAAAGAGGAGTCGTTGTTGTGCTGTACGTGTGCATCGCTCGGAGGCGCCGCCCATTGTGGCGCTTGGATCGGATCGGATCGGATCGCGGGGAGGAGACGCTAGTACGACTACGCCGACCACGTTCTTCTGAACGTTTCTGCTGTGCGATCTACAAGGGTATGTAGATCTAATCTCTCTCGCTCGTTGTTTTGCATCTCGTAGATCAGATCTTGGCTGTTCTTGTTCGTCTTCGTAGGAAATTTTTTATTTTCTATGCTACGAAACCCTTCACTCAGTACATATGCGAAGTTCAATTTCTAACAATGAGTGGGTACTATCACCAGAATACGACTGAGTTCATATGATAAAGCAGGAGCTATGGTCACAAATAGGAGACAGAAAAATACCAAATTAAGGTTCCTGGTTAACCTCTCCTATTCTCCTTCTCCTCATCTACAAATAAACAGAAGAACATGTATAAGCAAGCATAAATAAATAGAAGAGTTTCATAGCAAGAACAAGCATCTAATTACAAAGCAAAAAATGAACTTACTTTTCAACATCCTTATGACATCATTTGCATCAGAAGTATCAGAAGTGCAAACATCATTTGCATCTGCTTAGGTGCTTTGGCAAAAATGATTGCTGCATCCATGATCTCACTTCTGGTAAATCGATTCATAGGGTTGGATAACTCATTGATAGCATTATGCTTCACTATCATGTTAGGATCGTCATGCACCGCCTTTTCAAGAAGTGTAGCTTACGCTGAGCTACCGATGCCACTGTTCCAACATGTTGCGCCACACTTGTTAGTTGTGAACTAACATCGTCAAGCATGATAACAATAGGGTCGCTTTGTGGTGCCTTCCTAGGGGCAGCAAACTTTTTCTGCTTCTTAGAACTAATTGATGTATCCAAGGAGTCGCTCTAAGTGTGGCTCTGGGTGTGGCTGTGGGTGTCAACTAGCCGTCTTGGAGCCTCCCTTGGCATCATGTCCTCTTTCTGCATGTCCCTTTCCTCGACAATAATTTCATTAGCCAAATTTGTCACAACCTCACCAAATCCTTTAGCACCTTCCCCTGTTACTATATCTTTGCTATAAATAGTAGTCAACTTCTTAAAGTAAGGAAATGAAACGCCATACAATCCCTTGGCCTAAGAGTGTATCTACATGTTCAAAAACAACTATTAGTGAATCACTTGCTATAGAAAATGAACCAAAAGCGAACAGCTAGGGCACTTATTAGTAGGTGAAGTGCTTTACCTTGCAATGTGCTTCATACTGTGCCTTCTCGCATTGAATCATGTGCCTATTTCCATCCCATGTAAAACCACATCAGGTTAGCATTACTTCAATAGCACTATATTTTTTCCTAAAGTGTCTCACTTGTGACTCGATATGAGGAGCTGCAGTAAGACCACAAACTGGACACTTTTCAGCTAGAATCTTCTCAAGCACTGTCGAGTAACATTCTTGAAAGCACATTCACCTTTCCATCTTGGATCTAAAGACAATTCATAGAGTACTTTAATAAGCTCATCATCATCAACTGAAGTCCACTTCTATTAATCTTTCCCCATCCACGAGAAATACTTGAGCTACCCAAATGATGCATATATGCAAGAATCAACCATGAAATTAACACTAGACCAAGCTACATATTGCATAAGAATTATTTGGTAACTGATTAAATAAAGAATAAACAAACCAAGCTACATATTGCACAAGATTAAATAAAATCTATAATAGCAAAGTACCTCAGTGAGGATTCACAACAGCCCAATAACTATTATACACCTCCTAAGCAAGAACATTCCGAAAATTGGTCCATTAATTAGTTGTTGAGATAGATGTAATAAATTCTTGTTCCCCTAATTTGCCCTCCATGTCATCCCATGCATGTATCTTCCATTATGAACTCCTCATTGTCAAGTGGGTCAAAAGGCATCTTTTGCAATATAAGATTGTGCAAGATGACACATGCCATTATAATTCGACCTTGAGTTTTGATAGGATAAAAAGACCGAGACATCAAAATCTCCCATCGGCCCTTGCGTCTTCCAACGCCCCTTTCTGTAATATTTCGGGCTATAGCATGTCGCTTGTTAAAATACTCCTTTGCACTATGAGGTGGGTTTTATGCTGTCCAACCACCTAGGTGGTACCTTTGACATTGATATGTAGATAAAAACCCTCTTGCATTTGTGTATCCGGCATCGACAAGGTAATATTGGTCTTCAGGGACATGTAACACATCTATCCTTGTAATGGAATCCCTATTCACATTTGCGAGAAAGTCGTTTGTTATGGTCGACTTGGGCCCCAACATGTTGTACAACCGTCAGGTCAACAACTGATGCTAGGGTGGTATCCTTACTTTGCTCACGCAAAAGAGCAACGTGGCCACATGGCCTTTCCCAATGACCGTTAGCAACTTTGCCACCTCCAGCGAAGGTAGCCCGCAGAAGCCAAAGGACTTCATGTGCGAGGTACACTTGTAGCAATGTCACATTGGTGCCCCCAACTCGGACGTAGATCAGCAGGCAGCGATGTATCCAGGCACTCAGTAGTATTTCATATGGCTATCGACATGAGACAACAATCCCTCGACATAACAACAAAAATAGTGGATCTCCAACAGTTTCGGTGCATTTTCCAACAGTCTCCTCGACATACAACACATGTGCAAATAATGGGGGGAGGGCGGTGCCCCCCTCACCCCGCCCCGACACATAGATCAGACAATCACATTGATATGTTCAAAGGGCAATGCAATAAGAGATGTCAATCACATTGAGAGAGGATCTTTAATTTCAGAGTAGAGAAAATCATACCAGGCATTCCTTACTATATAATTGAATTATTTCTTCCCAAGCATGCAACCATTCATTTACTATGCAAGAAGGCTAATTCTAACTCTAAAACTATTAATCATGTGCAGCGACCTAGAAAGACACATGCACCTACTCATAAATAGTTACGGGCCCACTATTTTTGTGTTGTGTGTCCCTTTCCACTTTCTACAGTAGCACGACCGTGGAGTGTCGTGCCTGCTCAGTGGCTAAGGCTGGTCATAGTGGAGAGTATCATAAGCTAGTATCATGTATATGATACTACTCTATGATACTATCTCTATAATGCATTGTATCATGTAGTAGTATCATAGTTTTTTTGTATTTATTGTTTTGTAGAATCTCAATGCAAAAGTGCGTACAAAATCTATTTGAAATTAAATTTTTTAGTTCTACGTGCTATAATACCGTATCTACCTATGATACTACTATCATCTCTCTCTTCATTGATTAGAGTGACACATCAGCTTTTTGCATATGTAGTGTATAATACTATCTATGATACTCTCACTATAGGTAGCCTAACATGGTGCCGCAGGAATCCAATAAGCCATCATTTAACTTGACATGGAATCTTCCTGTCGTGATGTACCTCATAACCATGCCCACTCATACTTGGGAAACCCTAAATTTCGCACGATTTTCTCCAAGCTAGAAGATCCATTCCATTCTACAATTCACCATATTATGTTTAACAACAAAAATTAGAGTCTTCCGTTTCCATCCCCCATTTAGTGATGAACTAATGTTAGCTATATACAGATTGTACATGGTACTAACCAAACACTAGTGAATCAATAATATAATATACCTACATAGCTTCTACCACCATTTATTTAAAGTCTTTTAGTTAGATATGTTGAAAACATTTGATGGAACTTGGAGGCCTGAAAAATCGAATGATAATTCGCTATGATCAGCTGAAAATAACAATATAACTACCAGATCTAATGCCACCTTGAGGATCTAGGGTGGCTACTGAGATATTTTGGGCAACCGGTGAAGTGATATTGGACGCGAAGGGCGTGAAGGCGAACAAGCAGGGCAATTACACTCTCTTCATCAGCGTTCACGTTAGCAAGAAGTGGCCTGTTATGGCGACTTGGGACCCGGCACACAGTACAACCACCAGGTCAACAACTGCTGCTAGGGAAGTGTCCCTGTGTCCTTTTGTTGCTCACGCAATAGAGAAACGTAGCCACACGACTTTCCAGACGACTGTCAACAACTTTGCCACCTCGAGCGATGGAAGCCTGCATGAGCAAATAAACTTCATCATTGGGGTGTCGGGTACACTTGCAGCAACGCCACATTAGGGCCCCAACCTGGACCCAGATCGGCAGGCAGCGACACTTCCGCTCCACGAGTAATCCTTTTACATGACTATCGGCATGAGACAACTACCCCTAACATAGCAACAACAATAGTGGATATCTCTAAAAAAACAACAGTGAATATCCACAGTTGGCTATTGGATAAGCACTTCTCCAACAGTTTCGGTGCATTTTCCAACACCTCTAACTCACTAGTAGAAAACCGGCCTAATATTCCTGGGCATTAGTCCCGGTTGCTGTCTGAACCGGGACTGATGCCCAGGGCCCCACCGCTTTTTCGGCCGCCAGACCGCAGACCTCATTAGTCCCGGTTCGTTTTAAACCTATAGTCCCGGTTCGTAATATGAACCGGGACTAATGACTCTGGGGTCGAATCCGACCGTTGTCAGACTCATTAGTCCCGGTTGGTAACACCAACCGGGACTAAAGAGTGAGCCTTTAGTCCCGGTTGGTATTACAAACCGGGACTAATGACTTCCCTGTATAAAAGCAGCTCCTTCTTCCTCCCCGAGCCAGGCACTCCCACTCTCCACTCTCAGTGTTCTTCATGCAACTCGAGTTCATCCTCTTTGATCACCATTTTTTGTCACAAATTGATGTCCCCACTTCAATCTAAGTGGACTAAAAGGTGAGGAATTTTGTGCTTTTGTCTTTCATTGGTAATTTAGCTCATTTATTGCTCTAGAAGTAGAGAGATTTGTGATTTTTTTATGGGAGCAATTATTAGATGTTTATTTGATTTTATTTATGTTAGATTTTATTAGATTTTATAGATAGAGGTAAAAATAGAAATGCTATATAGATAGACATAGCTATTAGATTTTATTTATGTTAGATTTTATTAGATGTTTATTTGATTTTATTTATGTTAGATTTTATTAGAAATAGAAATGCTATTAGAAATAGAAATGTTAGAATTAAAAATAAAAATAGAAGTAGACATAGCTAACATAGAAATAGAAATAGAGATAGAGATAGAAAAATAGAAATACCGATAGAAATACCGATAGAGGTAAAAATAGAAATGCTATATAGATTTTATTTATGTTAGATTTTATTAGAAATAGAAATGCTATTACAAATAGAAATGTTAGAATTAAAAATAAAAATAGAAGTAGACATAAATAAAATAGAAATAGAGATAGAGATAGAAAAATAGAAATACCGATAGAAATAGAGATAGAAATAGAGATAGAAATACCGATAGAGGTAAAAATAGAAATGCTATATAGGTTTTATTTATGTTAGATTTTATTAGAAATAGAAATGCTATTAGAAATAGAAATGTTAGAATTAAAAATAAAAATAGAAGTAGACATAGCTAACATAGAAATAGAAATAGAGATAGAGATAGAACAATAGAAATACCGATAGAAATAGAGATAGAAATACCGATAGAAGTACCCACCAGCCGGGACTAAAGTTTTGTTAACTTATTCTTACTTATCAAACTAAAATTAGAGATAGAAATAGAAATTGTATATTTGATTTGCGTTTGATATGTACTTATATAATGCAGATGAGCCGAGCATGGATGTACGCCGATCGACGCTCTGGAGATTTCATTAAAGGCGTGCATTCTTTTCTCAAGGTGGCTGAGGCAACCAAGCGGAATGGTTTTATGTGTTGTCCATGCGGAGGTTGTCGAAATGAGAAGGATTACCCCTCCACAAAGACCCTTCACATCCACCTGTTCCGGTTCGGTTTCATGTCCGGCTATAATTGTTGGACTAAGCATGGGGAGAGAGGGGTTATGATGGAAGACAACGATGAAGAAGAGAATGATGACAACTATCCTGAGTTCCCTGAAACCACCGATACCGCAATGGAAGATAATGAAGAAGAAGAAGGTGAAGAACGGGCATCAGATATGCCCGCTGATGATCTTGGTCAGGTCATTGTTGATGCACAGATTGACTGTGAAAGTGAAAAGGAGAGGGAGAAGTTGGAACGCATGTTAGATGATCACAAAAAGGATTTGTATCCAAATTGCGAAGATGGCCAGAAAAAGCTAGGAAGCACGCTGGAATTGCTGCAATGGAAAGCAGAGAGTGGTTTATCTGACAAGGGATTTGAGAAGTTGCTGAAAATTATGAAGAAGATGCTTCCAAAGGAGAACGAATTGCCCGCCAGTACGTATGAAGCAAAGAAGATTGTCTGCCCTCTAGGATTGGAGGTGCAGAAGATACATGCATGCATTAATGACTGTATTCTCTACCGTGGTGAGTATGAGAATTTGAATGCATGCCCGGTGTGCAGTGCATTTCGGTATAAGATCAGGCGAGATGACCCTGGTGATGTTGAGGGCGAGCGCCCCAGGAAGAGGATTCCTGCCAAGGTGATGTGGTATGCACCTATAATACCACGGTTGAAACGTTTGTTCAGAAATAAAGAGCATGCCAAGTTGTTGAGGTGGCACAAAGAAGACCGTAAGAGTGACGAGATGTTGAGACACCCCGCTGATGGGTCGCAGTGGAGAAAAATCGACAGAGATTTTCCGGAGTTTACGGAAGACGCACGCAACCTGAGGTTTGGTCTAAGTACAGATGGCATGAATCCTTTTGGGGAGCAGAGCTGCAGTCATAGCACCTGGCCCGTGACTCTATGTATATATAACCTTCCTCCTTGGTTATGCATGAAGCGAAAGTTTATTATGATGCCAGTGCTTATCCAAGGCTCGAAGCAACCCGGCAATGACATTGATGTGTATCTAAGGCCATTAGTTGATGAACTTTTACAGCTGTGGCAGACTGAAGGTGTTCGTGTGTGGGATGAGTACAAACAAGAGGAATTTGATCTACGAGCGTTGCTGTTCGTGACCATCAATGATTGGCCTGCTCTTAGTAACCTTTCAGGACAGACAAACAAGGGATACAATGCATGCACGCACTGTTTAGGTGAGATCGATAGTATATATTTGGATAAAAGTAAGAAGGTGGTGTATCTCGGGCATCGTCGATTTCTTTCGCCCAAACATCAATTGAAGAAAAAAGGCAAGCATTTCAAGGGCGAGGCAGAAGTCCGAGGCAAGCCTAAACGCCATACTGGTGATGATATATTTGATATGGTCAAAGATTTAGAAGTAATCTTTGGAAAGGGTCCTGGCAGTCTGTCTGTTCCGAATGACGCTAGCGGACATGCACCCATGTGGAAGAAGAAATCTATATTTTGGGAGCTTGAGTATTGGAAATTCCTAGAGGTCCGCTCTGCAATCGACGTGATGCACGTGACGAAGAATGTTTGCGTGAACCTACTAGGATTCTTGGGCTTGTATGGGAAGACAAAAGATACACCAGAAGCACGGGAGGACCAGCACCGTATGAAAAGAAGAGACGGCATGCATCCGGAGGATTCTAAGGGTCCTGCGAGCTACGCTCTTACCAAAGAAGAGAAGGAAATCTTTTTTGAATGCCTGAGCAGTATCAAGGTCCCATCTGGATTCTCGTCAAATATAAAGGGAATAATAAATATAGCCGAGAAAAAATTCCAAAACCTAAAGTCTCATGACTGCCACGTGCTTATGACGCAGTTGCTTCCGGTTGCACTGAGGGGGATTCTACCGGAAAATGTTCGAGTACCGATTGTGAAGCTATGTGCATTCCTCAATGCAATTTCGCAGAAGGTAATCAATCCAGAAGATCTACAACGGTTACAGAATGATGTGGCTCAATGTCTTGTCAGCTTCGAGTTGGTGTTCCCACCGTCCTTCTTCAATATTATGACGCATCTCTTAGTTCACCTAGTCGAAGAGATTACCATTCTCGGTCCAGTATTTCTGCACAATATGTTCCCCTTTGAGAGGTTCATGGGAGTCTTAAAGAAATACGTGCATAACCGTGCTAGGCCAGAAGGAAGCATCTCCAAGGGCTATCTAACAGAGGAGGTCATTGAGTTTTGTGTTGACTTTGTTCCTGACCTGAACCCGATTGGTCTTCCTCAATCGCGGCATGAGGGGAGACTAAGTGGAAAAGGCACGCTAGGAATGAAATCAGCATACTGTATGGACGGACATTCTTTGAGTGAAGCACACTACACAGTTCTACGAAATTCCACGTTGGTGGAGCCGTATATGGAGCGACACAAGAATATTGTACGCTCGGAAAACCCTGGGCAATCAAACTCCTGGATTACAAAGTTGCACATGGCGACTTTTGGTGGTTGGTTGCAAACACTTCTCATAAATGATGCCACTATTGGATATGAGCTATCCATGTTGGCCAAGAAACCATCTTCAACTATATTGACTTTCCAGGGTTACGAGATAAATGGGAATATATTTTACACGGTCGCCCAAGATAAAAAGAGCACCAATCAAAACAGTGGTGTCCGCTTTGATGCATTACATGACAATGGGACAAAGGACACATATTATGGTTACATTGAAGAGATATGGGAACTTGACTATGGACCATCTTTTAAGGTCCCTTTGTTTCGGTGCAAATGGGTCAAGCTGACAGGAGGCGGGGTAGTTGTAGACCAAAAGTACGGCATGACCACCGTGGATATCAACAATCTTGCGTACATGGATGAACCATTCGTCCTAGCCAACGATGTCGCTCAGGTTTTCTATGTGAAGGACATGTCTACAAAACCGAGAAAGAGAAAAGATAAGAAAACGAATACATCACACGATGAGCCAAAGCGACACATTGTTCTCTCAGGGAAAAGAATCATCGTGGGAGTGGAGGACAAGACAGATATGTCAGAAGATTATAACAAGTTTGATGAAATTCCGCCCTTCAGAGTGAACACTGACCCAACCCTCCTCTTAAACAAAGAAGATACTCCATGGTTACGGTGCAGAAGGAAACCCCAACACTAGATGGGGATGTTGGTGATGTGTAATAATGTATTAAACTTTGATGTAAATATATGATTTTGGGTTAGTTATTCAAATTCGAACACTTTTTATATTCAAAGTTTTATCTAATTCCAAAATATGCAAAAAGATTTTTAATAAATATTGTTTTAATTGAAAATAGCAAAATAGTTAATTGTTTGAATAGTTTGAATAATTGATTTTGAAAATAGAAAATATTTTTGAATTAGTTATTCAATTTCAAACACCTTTCATATTCAAAGTATTATCAAATTCTAAAATATGCAAAAAGAATTTTAATCAATATTGTTTTAATTGAAAATGGCAAAATAGTTAATTGTTTAAATAGTTAGAATAATTGATTTTGAAAATAGAAAATATTTTTCAATTAGTTATTCAATTTCAATCACCTTTCATATTCAAAGTATTATCAAATTCTAAAATATGCAAAAAGAATTTTAATCAATATTGTTTTAATTGAAAATGGCAAAATAGTTAATTGTTTAAATAGTTAGAATAATTGATTTTGAAAATAGAAAATAGTTTTGAATTAGTTATTCAATTTCAAACACTTTTCATATTCAAAGTTTTATCAAATTCTAAAATATGCAGAAGTTATTCAAATTGAAATTCAAAATTCATATTTTCATATGAAATCTGAAAAAATCTGCCATTGGCGCGCATTTTTATTACGCCTTTAGTCCCGGTTCGTTTAACCAACCGGGACTAAAGGTCTGGATCTGGGCGCGCGAACCGCCCAAGGTCTTTAGTCCCGGTTGGAGGCACCAACCGGGACTAAAGACTCTTTAGTCCCGGTTGGTGGCTCCAACCGGGACTAAAGACCCCCCTTTAGTCCCGGTTGAAACCACCAACCGGGACTAAAGAGGTGCGGGTATATAAGCCACCGCCCTCTTCTTCTTCTTCCTCTCTTCTCACACTTAGCCGAAACCGACGCGCGCAGAGGACGAATCCGGCCGATTGTTGCGGTCGCCGGAAAACTCGCACCCCCTGCCCGCCGGTCTACGCCGCGCCGGTCGACGCCGCCGCTCCGGAGCACCGCCGCCGCGCGCCGCCGATCCTTCGCCTCCGACCACATCCCGAGAGCTCCGCCCGCGCGCCTGAGGTCCGCCGCCGCGACCACCGCCGAGCCCCCGCCGAGTCGACGCCCTCGCCGCGCCGCCGCATCGCCCCGCGCCGCGCTGCCCTCCGAGTCGAACGACGCCCCGCGCAGGTGAGCCACCGGCCGGCCGCCGCCATGCACCTGCAAAAATAGCAAGAAAAAAAGTTAGAAAAAAATAAAGAAAAAATAGAAAGAAAAATGTAGTTAGAAATGTAGTTACAAATAAGTTAGAAAATAAGTTAGTATGTTAGTTAGTAATAGTAAATAAGTTAGAAAATAAGTTAGTATGTTAGTTAGTAATAGTAAATAGTAATAGTTAGTAAATAAGTTAGTAGATATAGTAATAGTAGAAGTAAGTATAGTTAAATAAGTTAGTAGTAAATAGTTAGTAATAGTTAGAAAATAAGTTAGTATGTTAGTTAGTAATAGTAATAGTTAGTAAAATAAGTTAGTTCGTAATAGTAATAGTTAGAAAATAAGTTAGTAATAGTAATAGTAAATAGTTAGTAATAGTTAGAAAATAAGTTAGTATGTTAGTTAGTAATAGTAATAGTTAGAGAAAATAAGTTAGTAATAGTAATAGTTAGAAAATAAGTTAGTAATAGTAATAGTTAGAAAATAAGTTAGTAATAGTAATAGTAAATGCAATTACTATTTGTTAGATTTTATGTTAGATTTTATATGTTAGAAAAATTGTTAGATTTAATGTTAAAAAATAAGTAATAGTAATAGAAATGCTATTCATATTAGTAATAGTAATAGAAATAGAAATGCTATTCATATTAGTTTCTTATAGTTAGATTAGTTTATTAGTTTCTTATAGTTAGATTAGTTTATTAGTTAGTTTCTTATAGTTAGATTAGTTTCTTAGTTATTCTTATAGTTATTCTTAGATTAGTTTCTTATAGTTAGATAAGTTTCTTAGTTTCTTATAGTTAGATTAGTTTCTTAGTAATAGTAATAGTAAATGAATAGAAAGTGAATAGATCGAAATGTTGTTGATCTATATGTTATATGGATTTCAGATATGGATTTCGGCGCCGGAAGAGAAGGTGAAGAAGAGATGTTGAAGATTATAGGAGAGGGTACCACCCGTGCACAAGAAGAGGGTACCACCCGTGCAGAAGGAGACGGCTCGGAATTTTTGAACGAGTCGGGTGAGGGAATGGAGGAGGAGCAGCCGGAGAATGATGATTGCGAGGACGGCTCACACGGGACTGGACGTGACTTAATAAAACGGTCCGGCGAGGTATATATATATATGAAGATTAGCTCTATTCATGAATCAGTAGATGACGATGCATTATGTGGTATATATATTAACGAGTGTTTTCTTATTTTAGAGCTCTGAATCTTCTAGAAAGAAGCGAGGCCCGGCCAAACGGCTGGCATCGAATCAGCATTACACGATTGGGCGTCTCTCAAGTGAAGGCGAACCGTTGGAACCCAAGAGTGTCGCAAATACGTTCACACATCAATGTGGATGTCTTGTCAGGGACATGGTGCCGATAAGCATTCAATATTGGTATAAGCCCAAGGCGGCAAAGGGAGAGCCAGCACAGCCAGTGCCAGAAGAGGGTGCAGCGGTCAATTATGTCACCAAGGTCTTGAAAGATAGACTTTGGGATTCCCTCATTCCACATTTCAATCTGCCGGTCACCGAGTCCCTGGATGAAGCAGAGCAACAGAAGGAGAAAGTCAGGGAGTGGGCTCTTAAGAAGATGGCTGCACAGTTCAATAACCACAAGAAGAGGTTATGGAACACCTATGTCAACGCCGATCGACAAGCTCCAGAATTTACTGGCCCCAATGAGTTCCTGCGGGATCACTGGGATGCATTTGTGGAGTACAAGGAGTCAGAGCTGGGTAAGCTAAGGAGTCAGAAAAATCAGGCAAATGCCGCGAAAAAGAAATATCACCATAAGTTGGGTCCAGGCGGCTACAAAAGGGCCGAGCCTAAGTGGGATATGCAAGAGGCCGCCCTACGAGAAAAAGGCATCGAACCAGAAACAGAACAATGGCCCAGAAGGTCAAGAAATTGGGCACTTGCCCATGGAGCTGTCTATGATGAGAGAACAGGGAAATTAGTTCAAGAGAAGAAACAAATTGCTGAACCCCTGGGAGCACTTGTCAAGACAATCGCCGAGGTTCAAGAGGGGACGTTCAAGCCGGACAGAGAGAACGACGAGCTGACAAAGGCCCTCGGGAACAAAGAACACACAGGACGAACACGGGGTCTGGGTTCTGCTATTCCGTGGAGGTCTGGGTTCTCCGAAGAGAGCCAGACTTATAGAAGCCGAGAGAGAGCGAAGAAGCGGAAGGCGCAGGAGGAGGCCTCACGGATAGAGAGCATAGAAAGGCAACAGGCTGAGCTGAGAGAGTTGTATTTGCTGCAGCAGAAGGCACTGGAGGAATTAAAGTCGCAAGGGGCAACTCAGCATCAGCAACACCTAGAACATGCATCAGGCGACCGATCTCAGCGGAGAAGCAGCGTGGCTTCCACGGAGGTACCGATGGTTCACTACCCCGTGGATGATATCACCAAGAAGACAGACTGTCAGCTGCATTATCCCATGAAGAACATATCGATGAAGGTGGCGGTTGGCTATGTCTTGCCATCTGGACCTGGACAAACCTGGCATGGCCGTGAGATTCGACCTGGCTATGCTAAGGTCGGGGTGGATGCAATTGAAAGGGGGTATGAGTCCCTCCTTCTTGACGTCGCTGGACCTGAAGAGGAGGAAAAACTGGGAGAAGTATTGGGTGGTATAATTCTTTGGGATAAGAAACACATCGTGTTTCCAGGCTCGGCGCCAAGGCGGCCACCCTCTCCTCCTAGTCCTCGCAATTCACCACCTCCCGACGACGACAGGGACGACTACCACCATACCCCGAGTCCACATCGATCTCCACCTCAATGTCAGCCGCCTCCGCCACCTCCGCCGCCTCAGCCCACTCGTAAGTCCCAGAGTTGTGGCAAGTCCGCTGCTATGTCCACTAGCAATGTCTCTCCGAAGAAACGGGCCAAGATAGCTAAGGCGGTGCCGCCTCCTCCTATCGAGAAGACTGCTGAAGAAATTGAGGCGGAGGACAGAGCCAAAGTGAAAAGGAAGCTCGCAGCCCTACGCCCGACCCCTACACCGAAGCAGGTATATACTCTGGAACAGAAGGAGTGGGCCTTTGATATGCTTACCCAACCTTCGCAATATGAATTGCGTAAGCCAGATGACTACAAGCGTTGTTTGGATAAGCAGGTAGATGCAAAAAAAGAAGCTAATAAGACAAGCGTAACTGCAAGAGGGAAAAGAGACGTTGCCCAGCTTGGAGCACAGACCAAAAAATCAATCTCCCCGCTAAAGGTCTTTGCTAGTGATGCTGGTGGGAGTGTTGCTCAACCCAATCCCGCCGACTTTGCTAAAGAAGCTGGTTTGACTCTTTCTCAATTGCTAGATGAAGGTATCACCCCAAAGGCGCCTATAGCACGGCAATATGAAAAGGGGAAGAGTCTGGTCCCACCTGAGATTGAAATGAATCTACCAACGCAAATGCGAAAATTGCATAAGTGGTACCTGCAAGCCGCAAAGGGCACGCAAGATTTTCTCCTTATGCAAATCACAAAGGACCATTTCTTAGGTCAAGACTTGGTGCATATTGAGTTTGATGAATTCTTTCAGCTATTCAATCAAGACGCGCTCGACAAATCTCTCGTCAGTGCCTATGTTCTGTAAGTGATTCATTATTTCTATAAGTCTCTAGCTCAACTCGTTCTTTGCATGTAATTTTCCTCACTACGCTGTTTATTATGCAGAATGAAGAGTATGGAATCTAAGAAAAGGAATGACCTCCAACTTGGATTCATTGATCCAAACCGAGTTAACGGAGCGATGATACAAAGGAATCGCAAGGAGACGGAGGATAACTTGCTAGAGTTCCTACTTACGCAGGAATACCGAGCTAGAATACTCTTTCCGTACAACATCAGGTGAGTGTTACTATCTTATACACAGTTACTTTTCCTTACTCGATGTTATAAGTGTAATTGATGAGTTTATTAACTTACATAATTAAACTTGCACGCAGTTACCATTGGATTTTGCTAAAGATTGAACCTGACTATGGAAGGGTTCAAATCTTTGACTCGATGGATAAACCACTTAATGAATACCAAAGCATCCTTGATGTGATGGATAGGTAATTTTAATCATTATGGCATTATATCGGTCTCTTTCGTTCATCTATAACTCATCTATTTATTTTCTTTGCTCGGCAGTGTTTGGAAACGGTTTATACGCATAGTTAAAGGTGAATGGAAAACTGAGCTAATTTACCGTCAGATCGAGGTAAGTCGTACGAGCTAGGTCCACACATCTCTTTAATTCTAGTTTCAAATACCATTAAGTATATCAATCTTGATATGTCACTGACTAAAATCTATTCTCGTAAAGTGTGCGAGGCAGCCTTCGGGAACTAATCTATGTGCATACTATACTTGCGAGAACCTTCGTGCACAGGTCACTGAAGGAATTGATTTTCAAACAGTAAGTAAATAATATACTGACAAATTCATTTTATTGGCATCAATTTTGTTATGATGATTCATATTCATATTGTTCTTCTTCTTCGTAGTTCGAAGCAAAGCGGAAACTGCTCTCACCGACTGAACGCGTAGTAGGAATTCAAGAGGAATTAGCCGGATTTCTGCTTGAACATGTCATTAACCCAAAGGGTGAATTTCATGCCGGTTTCGATTAGACAATGTTTATAATTAAACACAAGTCGTGATCTTATGTGTGTGAACAAGTTGTATATATACTTGTATGCATGTATATGCTCGGTGAACCAAATATATTATATATATGTATTGTTTTATATATTATGTTGTAATGTTGTATGAATAAGTATATAAGAAAACTTGTTTGAAATGAATCAAACAATTGAATGGAGCAAAATACAAATATACCCTAAACCCTAGACCCCTAAATAACAATTGAAATCCAGAAAAATAAAGAAGCAGAGAGGCTGCCACGTGTGGACTCTTTAGTCCCGGTTCTTAACACGAACCGGGACTAAAGACCTACGCCCACGACCGCTCGGCCCCTGCCACGTGGTCACTCTTTAGTCCCGGTTCGTATAGCAACCGGGACTAAAGATAGGGCATCAGTCCCGGTTGGTTAGTCCCGGTTGCGCAACCGGGACTGAAGGCCCATACGAACCGGGACTGATGCCCTGTTTTCCACTAGTGACTGTTGTGTTAACTATAAATTGTAGTGTACATGAGTTCATGGAAGGGCAAAATACATAAAATTATTTGTTCTAAGTTCTCCGAGAAAAATCTTCAATGCATGTGCAAATAATGGGGGAGAGGGGGGCAGTGCCCCCCCCCCCCCCCCCGACATGCAGGAACTCCCGTCAATGAAAATATATTGATTTAGAAAATCGCAAAAGAGAAAGACTCTTTAATTCCAGACTACCATAGTTGCCCAGCACCAACTGCTTTCAGCACCCGTCAGCAATGCTGAGGTTGCTAATTGCAGACTTCGTGTCGCTGCTTCTTGTGTTTTAGTGGAGGAGGATTCTTGGCCGGTCAGTGCCGGATGCATGTAAAATGCATCTATTAGCAGTTTATTAGATCATATCTAGTATACTTTGAAACATTTAAAATGTTTTATATTAGTGTACAGAGGTGTTTTCCTACACTGGGACATGGTTTACATTGTTTTCTGGGATTTTCCAAAGGATTCACTTAAATTTGGTTTTAACTCTACAGAAACATGAATCTATGTTTTTGCATATTTTTAAATTTTATGAACCTTCCAGATGTTAAAGAAATACATTGTATGAGCGGATGAAGTAAATGTGGAATGCCACGAGGGGAAGAGCGGTTATGCACTCATCATGCACCACGCAGAAAATAAAGAACACGATCTGAAGATTTGTTACTTTTCCTATGAGTTTCGAAAGTTCTCAATAAAACCTTCTCGACTGAACCTACACATAAGTTGGATATGGATCGAAGATAGTAAGAATTACGTACGGTTGTGCACGGCGGATTCCCCAAGCATGGCCGGGGAGAACAGTCTTGGACTGCGCAGATAGGCCTTCCAAATCTCCAACCCCTGCAAATTAAGGGAGGTAAAATCAATTTCAAGAACGAGATGTCAAAAAGCAATTGTACCGATACTACTCCAATTATTCATAAGTGAAATGAAAGAGAGTATAATTGATTTCCCCAATCATCAGTGAAAAAGGTGTCTCCTCTCTCATCCTTCGCGGTCTCGGACACGGCCGGAGGCGGAGCTAGCGTACTTGTATACGGCATTCATCGATCGTAGGCGAACAACCCTCACGTAGTCGCGGCAACGTTGTAGCCTTGTAGGCGCCGGAGGAGCACTGCCTCGCGATGTACTCGATCGGCTTGTCTTGGAATCCAAATTGTTGTTTTTGTTTTGTTTTGTTTGTCTCTCTCGCGCGAGCAAGAACCAATGCAAACCATGCATGCATCGGACCCTGCAGCTTCGTTCGGTCGATAGCGTACGTGAGACAGCCAGCTGGCGATTTTATTTACATGCATCACATCCATGCGGCTATATATCGGACCCTCACATCCACGCTACTCAATGCATGCAATGGATGCATTATTATTACTTTTTCTTCTTCTTTATTTACTCCCTCCATACCGGATAATAAGGCAAATAGCCGGTGGAAAGAGAAACCGAATTGTTAGGCAATATTTTGCCTTAATTGCGCACTATTTAATCCACCGAATGCATGTTGATCCCTAAAATCACTCCCACCCTTTCATTCTCCCTTCCCACTAATTTCTCTACTAGCCTTTCCCCCCGCATGCAGTCTAAAACGGTTTTGCATGCAGTGTGAAACAATTTGGTTCGGATCCCCTCCTTAATTAACGCATTGTAGAAACTAAACAGCCGAGTTTTATTCCTAATTTGAAGCCAATCAGAGCATGCCTTGGTCTCGGTGCGCCAGGTTATTTGCCTTATTATCCGATATGGAGGGAGTACATATTCTTCCTTCTCTTATGACCTCTAGTGCCGAGCTCAACAAAACGGCACCGCCACACTTCTTGCCTGTCGAAAAGAGCTTAGCCGTTCATATGGCTCCATATAGAAAGTAGTGGTGAAAACCAAATATTCTAAAACCATATATAGGCACACGAGTTTAGATGTCAAATCTCCACACATAAAAATCTACTAATATTCACATAATGTAAGGGCTGTGGTGCTATTGGCAAGCCCGGGTGGACGTCCACATGGAGAGGTCTGCCGCCGGTAAGAAGCACTGGTAGAAAAAGGGGCTTTATTCTCGGTTGGTAAGGGGCTTTAGTCCCGGATGTCCAACCGTGATAGGGCGAAGGTGTCTGATCTTTCGATGAGATCTTGATATGTCGATTTGGTGGGTGGAGTTCGTGCTTGACGATCCGACTACACGTGCGAAGCTCGTGCGCCAATGCAATCGCTAGGACAATCTCCGGGAGTTACTGATCTTGCGGATGCACGATCAGCCTGACCAACGAGGGTCTTAATTCCTACCTGAAATCGAGAACAAGTAAGAACTAATACTGCAATCAAGATATTGCGGATGAAAGATGTATGCTTTATTCAAAAGGTGGGATTCCGAATAGGCGGTCTTCTTCTGGGCGATTGGCCTCAAAAGTCGAGCTCGTAGTTGCAGCAATGGCTAACTTTAGTCTAATCAAAATCCGAGTTCTAATGACGGCTACGGGGGGTATTTGAGGAGGAAAAGGTAGGGGTGCGACCAACCATGGGTATGGTGGTCGAACGGAACCCTAACAGGCCTTTTCTCCTCAAATTCAGACTCCTAAAAGTGGCTGTCTTATTTGCTGCGAAAATTACATGGGCCTGGCCCAAAAATAAAAGTGACGCAGCACCATATCTATCTAAGGATGAATTTATGAAGTAGTTCTTTGTATATTTCGTCCAAGTCTTCATCCTTCATTACGGTGGCTTCAAAGTTCTGAAATCTCCACTCGTGGCATCCTCTTCAATCCTCAAACGCTTGCTGCCATCTCCATGCATGATCATGCTCCAATGCTTGTCCCTCTCATCCATGCTAGGTCCATCATTCCTAATAGTAACAAACATATCTCATTTAGGCAGCATTATATTCTCATGTATGTGAGAAAGAGTTCCAAGAAACGAAAGTACCTGATAGTTAAGTTGTTTGGCACGAGCTCGAGTGATGGGTCCTTGTATGTGTTCCGATGTAGGTGCAGCAGTTGTATCAATAGATGGGATGTCCTCATCAAATCGGGACTAGCAAAGCGGGACTAAAGGTCCTTCACGTGGTCCGGGTCGTGTGTAGAAGGCTGGAGGACCCTTTAGTCCCGGTTGGTGGCTCCAACCGGGACTAAAAGGATCCGATATAATTTCTGGTAGAATTATTGAAAAAAGACCAATTTTTTCAGATTTTTTTAAATTTCCATATTTTTGAATATTTGAATTGTTTAACAGTCTCCACTCTCCACTTAATCTCTAATCATCTCTATTCTCATATCAAATTACATACTTATGGTCCTCACTTCCCGGTCGGTCACCCATCCTCACACTACTCCACCCTTAGCACGCTTAACTTCTCCATTCCTTCCCTACTACCTTCCAACACTGCGCTCGCGACTTCTTGATAATGCTATGCTATCAATTCTATTAACCCATACACTTTGGTAACATATGATTTTAATTTTTTGAATTCCAAATAATTCACAAAATAAGCAACAACGATTAAGTAATAATAAGCATCAATGAATTCCAAATAATCTTTATGCATAATTTAATTATTAATTTTTAAACTCAAAATATTCAAAAAATAATAAAAAAACTTAAAAAATTTCAAAATTCTAAAATTAATAAAAAACTTCAAAATGACCAAAAAGTAGAAGAAACAACAAAAGAAAAGAAAAAATACAAAAAAAAATCATTTTTTTTCTCATTATTTCTGACAAAATCTAAAATCTTCCTGCTTTCATAATTCCCTTTGGAATTTTGAGAAACAAGAAATTGTGCAAACGGCCGTAGGCAGTTGAAATCGGATGTAAAATTTTATGTAGATAGTTTTTCATATATTATACGTTTTTTTTCGAGTCCGTATGCAAAAGTTATAGCCGTTTTAATTTGGAACAACCTTTTTTTGCAAAAAATATCAAAATTAAAATTTTCAAATTTTCCATAAAAGTTGGTTGTGTGAGGTACATGCATGTCAAAGGATTTTGAAATTTGAAGTTTTTATCATTTTCGTTTATTTGTTTTAGACGTTTTTTCTGCGCGGGGGAGGGGGGGAGGGGGTAGGAATGAGAGGAAAAATGGGCGTCGGACCTTTAGTCCCGGTTTGAACCTCAAACCGGGACTAAAGGGTAGGCTTTAGTCCCGGTTTGAGCCACCAACCGTAGTCCCGGTTGGTGGCTCAAACCGGGACTAAATCCTCCATTTGAACCGGGACTAATGTTTCCTGGCCCACATTTTCATTTGAACCGGGACTAATGCTCATATTAGTCGTGGACCAAATTGTTTGGGGACTAAAGGGGTCGAACGGAAGCCCTTTTTTTCTACTAGTGAAGAAAGACCGCAGACAAAATTACACAATATATATAGTCCTAGCGAGTCAAAAAAAAGGAACCATTTCGTCATGTCACTTGAACGCCTACTTCCTCTTATGCCAACATTTTCTTCTACGCCTCCCCCTATATGACCATGTTTGTTCTCGGCCGAGTCTGGCTCAATCTTGACATAATCTATAGCTATCGCGTTGAGCTCCACTAGCTCGACTCCCAAACGGTGTTGCAGTGCGTGGGCTTGAGGTCATCATCACCATTGGATTCAAAGACGCAAGATAACGGCAACGGGATCTGTTATAGCTCAACTTCTTGAACCATTAATTAATTTGAGTTAATTGCCTCTAATCACTGTGCTTTTGCTAATCCTAGTGTCTAAAGGTGGGTGCTTTTTTTGCATGCAACAATATGAACTAGATGATACCCCGCGCGTTGCTGCGGGAACTTATGAAATAAAATTATGTGTATAGCTTTAGTTTAACTTTGGTTCAAACAAAACAAAGACTATTGGGTGTAACATTCTTATCTTTATTAATCAAGAAAACATAGGAAGTTTGTTTGTATTGCAAACATTTGAATACTTTTTAACCAAGTATAAATTAGATCACAATCAATGTAATGCTTACATTTAAAAAATTAAAGAGAGAATGATTTGCGAAAGAAAATATGGAGGTGTAGGAATTTTGTTTGTATTGCAAACATTTATATACTTTTTAACCAAGTATAAATTAGTTCACAATCAATGAAACACTTACATTTAAAAAAAATTAGAGAGAGAATGATATAAAACTATCAAAATAAAATACGGAAGGTTCTGTTTTTGGATAATATGTGAGGCGCTGTGAAGAATATTGTTTTAAAATAAGGGGACTGTGCCGTGATAGTTTGTGCGCATATATCGCTATCTGCCCAATCACGTACATGAAAAGCTCTCGGTACAAAATAAAAAAAAACTCTCAGTATTCTGTCTATCCTTCACAAAAAGAAGAATCAATCATGTAAAATGTGTGATTGAGTAGCTGTGTAGTGAACATTATAATTTGATTGTACAACTAAGGTTGCAAGTATAAAGACGAACAACTTGGATTGCAAAGTTAAAAACTGAAACATCACTAAGAAGTTGAAAGCCGAATCATCAGAATATGTATCAACTTCCAAATTTTTTATATCGGTGACATCAATTGTACAGTCAAACTAACCATCGGAGGCCTTCATCTCCTAGTGTACAGAAATTACTCTCACACGTAATTTATAATTATATATGGAGCGACGACCTCTGCATCAAAAAAACAACTCAAACATGAAATAATTATTAGAATGACCACACATGTAAAAGGAACAAACTTGAAACAAAAAAGTTATCTAACAGAAACATTTGTATGATATAGTCAAGTGATAGCCAAATAATCCCATATAAAGCATGCCTAAGTCACCCAATGACACAAAAGAATCAAAAGAAGATATCTAGATATCAAGAAAAGGTCCATAGTCACCTTATTCTTCCATGAATCGTGCGAAATATATCTCTTCATTCAGCCATGAGCACAAATGACTATGGGCCCTTATCATGGATAAACAACAGTTAAGGTTTTGCTGTTGTGAACTTCCTAAAACCAAATCAATAGAAATAGTCTCTTGATTTTGAAAGATATAACTTCTGGTTACAATCAGCAGCTAAGCTGTCCACTAAAATCTGGGCACAAATCAAGCCACTCCTCCGGTTCCGGTTCCATAATCTGCAGAACAAACTTACAATACTGTAAACATCAACTACTGCATGCAATTCAATCTAGGCAAAAAATGATATGAGCTAAGCTGTCCACTAAAATCTGGGCACAAATCAAGCCACTCCTCCGGTTCCGGTTCCATAATCTGCAGAACAAACTTACAATATTGTAAACATCAACTACTGCATGAAATTCAATCTGGGCAAAAAATGATATGCTTGTCTCGCTACAGGTGTAGCATTACCATCATGCAGGAAGAAAGAAAAACATATCACAGTGGCAGACGGGTTTGACAAACATGCCAGCTGCTTCCAACATGGCCGTTAGTGAAGGTAAGACCAATTGAGGCGAAACCTCAAGTAGTTGTAGATGCTTATATTAGGCTATTATCTGGCCCTGCACCATACTTGTCGGAGTCAAGGTTGACTGTAGAGACGGCGAAGCAGCATGGATGATGAAAAATTGAAAATAAGCCCGTTTGGAAATTATTTCAATGGAAACAACTGACAAAAAGTATAATCCACCTAGAAGGAAAGCACAGAACGAATCGGAGAGACATCTGAAAGAAGTAGAACTCAGCCAGGATCAGGGAGAATCAGCCGGTAGTCCCAAGTAGCTCCATATTCCAACGAATTTGCTACTTGAGATCCCAATACCAAACACAGCTCCTTTTCCAAACCGCATCTACATCTCCAATCAGGAAAAAATAAACTGTAACTTCAGCGGGGAGAAAGAGAGCTAGAAGGCAAAAGCACAAAACGAATCAGAGAGACATACGTTAGAAGTAGAACTCAGCCAGATCACGCACGGAAAAAGCCACAGAGACATAGATGAAATATATAGGAGAGCCTGCTGGGATATTGCAGGAAGGGGGAAGACCGATGGTGGGATAGGACACGACGGCGGTACTAAATCCATCGGTTTGGAGTTGTGGTGGTGGAGAAGTTGAAAAGAGAGGGGGAATCATTAATTGGAGGAGTAAATTGGAAATTAGAGAGGGAGAGGCGGCCACGCTGCTATGGAGTAAAGCGATTTATGAGAGGACGATACCAATTCAACGCATAGAGGCAGAATGGGCTACGACACACCGTGTGGAGAAAAAGGATGACGTGGACGCAGGGGAATGCAGGAAAATAAGGTAGTGGGGGTCCCCTATATAGATATAAAAGATTAGAGTAATTTATCATAACGGAGAGTTGAAATATGAAGTAGCAATATAGTAGAAGTACACACTCAATCATGTACGAGATACGTGGCAAGCTAACTAGTAGTACTAATACTAATGCATCACTTGACCAAACTAACACTAGTGGGGACAGGGCCTCCAGTCCCGGCCCGTAAGGGCCTTTAGTCCCGGTTTGTAAACCGGGACCCCAGCCGCGGGACTAAAGGCTGAACCTTTAGTCCCGGCCCGGTTACCAGCCGGGACTAGAGGGTGTCCACGTGGGCGGCTCCGAGCGCATCAGGGCCAGGACCTTTAGTCCCAGTTTGTAACACAGACCGGGACTAAAGGGCATCTGCAGATTTTTGTTTTTTGCTTTAGGGTTTTAGGGTTTAGGGGTTTTAGGGTTTCAGGTGTTCGGGGGATTAACGTGATGCCTCGTTTGGTGTCTTGTTTGGTGTTCGGGAATTAGTTTATGCATATATATGAGATTAACTTATCTTACAAGCGAGCATATATATACAATTATATGGAGATCAGAATTATCGGGACTAGAGCCCGTATATTCGATTACATGGACCAACATCAGTAATGGCCCCTAGCTACACTAAATCGTCCTTTGTCATCTATAGCTTCCGTCCTTAGAAAGGTCGCTAGCTCCTCTGCAACAGCAATCGCGCGTTGCTCTGGTAGGTACTTCTCCCTCATGGCCGTGTACTATATAAGAAGAGGAGATGAATATGAATATCAATCACGATAACAAAGAATGACGGGTAAAAATAGAGGTGTGAATGTTCATTGCTTATGTCGTATCTGTAATCCTTGCGCTCAGAGGTAAACGTGCGAATGGTCTCGCAAACATAGTATCCGCATAGATGCGTCCCCCGTGGCTGCTGGTCGCACTTTACGAGAATAGAATATATATAATCAAAATAATAATCTAGCATCATAAATGTATTGAAAATAGAAGTATATCATACTACTACTTACCTGAGCCGCTCTAAAGGTCAGCTTCTCATGCTCGATACCGTCAGTCACGCACTTGAACCGCTTCCAAACCCTGTCCGACAAGGAAAATGATTTGCTAAGTTTTTCATTAATTGATATATCAGAAAATCATCGAAAGAGACCGATAGAGCGCAAGAATGATTGAAATTACCCTTGGAGCATGTCCTGCAGGCTTTGGAACTGTTCCAAGGGTCTCGATAATGGGTCGAAGGCATCAACTCTTCCCTTATCAATTTGAATGTCCAACAGAATCCAGTGGTAGCTGCACATGTATATATATATATGTGTCAGTAACTTATCAATTACACTTATAAGTGAATGGACACAACAGAGTAAGACCCTCACCTGAAGTTGTATGGAAACAGTATGTGGTCACAGAAATTTTGATCTGTTAGAAACATTAGAAGGTTTTCCTCCGTCTCCTTGGGGTTATCAGTTAGCGTCGTTATATGTATTTTATCTGGGTCAATAAACCCAATATTTAGGATGTTCCTACTTTTACATTCCAGAATCTTCATTCTGCATAATAGAGTACAAGTCAGAACGGAACAAGTTATATGTAGACAATGAATTGAATTAACTGAACAAGTTATATGTAGACAACGAATTGAAAAACTTACAGACAATAGCAACTCATAAGTGATTTGTCGAGGGCGTCGGCATTGTACATCTGGAAGAGTTCATCAAAGTCGATATGGATGTCTCCGGGGCGGCCGTAGTACTCCCGTGGGACACGCGCCTGCTACTCGGTGATGGCGCCAGAAAAGAGCTGTGGCGTTTAGTTGACGTGGGAGCAGTAAGTCCTTGTGCGTGGTGATGACCAGCCCGTTGGGAACCCCAAGAGGAAGGTATGTGAAGGGAATATGCCCGAGAGGCAATAATAAAGTGGTTATTATCATATTCCATGTTTATGATAAATGTTTATTTCTCATGCTAGAATTGTATTAATCGGAAACATTAATACTTGTGTGATTAATAAACTAAAAAGGTTCCTAGTAAAGCCTCTCTTTTATACTAGCTCGTTGATTAACCGATGATCAAGGTTTCCTGATCATGAACATTGGATGTTGTTAATAACGGGATCATATCATTAGAAGAATGATGTGATGAACACTCACACCCATAGTACGAATAGCAATACGATCAAGTCATCAAGTTCATTGCTATATCAAACTCATGCGAAGTAGTTCTAATCCTTAGACCATGAGATCATGTTAATCACTGATACCGGAAGGGTACTTTGATGATATCAAACGTCACACCGTAATAGGGTGATTATAAAGGTTGATTTGGGTACTCTGAAAGTATTAGTTGAGGCTCATGGATCAAGAGTGGGATTTGTCCATCCGGATGACGGAAAGATATTCTCTGGGCCCTTCTCGGTGATATTGCATTGGAATCGCTTGCAAGCATGTGACTAGGTCACAGGAATGCATTATCACGGAACGAGTAAAGAGACTTGTCGGGAACGAGATCGAACTAGGTATGGTTGATACCAAATGATCGGATCTCGGACAAGTAATAATATCGTGAGACAAAAGGAATTAACTATGTTCGTTACCGGTTCACACGATCACTAGTTCATCGTTGAGTAAGTGGGAGTCATCATGGATTTCTAGATCCCGCTGTTGATTATTGATCGGAGAGGAGTCTCGATCATGTCCACGTTATTCACGAACCGTAGGGTGACACACTTAAGGCTCGTCGTCGTTTTTGAGTGGATACGATACTCCGATCGAATTACAGGACAGCATAAGGGTTGTTTCAGAAAAGCACCGAAACTGTTTCGGGATATCGAAATAACTCAAGGGTGTATTTGTTAATGTTTGTTAATTGAATGAATTAACAAATATTAAAGAAATAAAAATGTTTTATTAAATCAATAAGTGTGAATTTTAATTGGCATGAATGTCATGCATTAAAATGGGGGTTACCTCATGTTGATGAGGGAGTAATCACCATAAAAGGGAATGAAGAAGGGGGCAATGAAGAGAGGGGGAGACCCTTGGCCGGCCACCCCTTGGCTGCCCTCCTCCTCTATATAAACCCCCCCTTCTCTCCCTTGCAACACACTTCTTGATCCTCCCCTCCCTTGCATAGTTGCTGCCCACTTTCCGTCTTGGCTTAGCGAAGCTCTGCCGGAATTGTAGTTCGTAGTTCACACACTTGGAGAAGTGTGTGGAGGAGTGTCCGGCGGATCCCTTCTTCTGCTGCCCCGCTGGACCGAGGGCGTGGAGGAGTCGACGTCGAGCTGTACGTGTGACCGAGCACGGGGGCGCTGCCACTTGTGGCGCCGGGTACACGATCTTGTGATCGTCAAGTGAACCACGACGTCGACTACGTCAAGTGAACAACTACGTCGACTACGTGCGTCTTCACCAACTCTCCATCGTCAACGTTTGTGCGGGAACGTAATCCCCGCTTACGGTCGTCGAGGGTTAGTATCCGTTGCTACCATCTCGTAGAGTATCTTGGCCAGTTTATGCGTTCTTGCGTAGGAAATTTTTTGTTTTCTATGCTACGAACCCATCAGTGGTATCAGAGCCATCTCTATGCGTAGTTGGTATGCACGGTTAGAACACATGTGGATGTGGGCGTTGATGATCATGTTATTGCAATTTTTTGGTATTTTGGATCATAGTGGCATAGTGGGATTGAAGCTGCCCGAGACTAACCTTACGTGACCGCGTTCACGAGACTTGTCCCACGCTTGACATGCTTCGGCATATGTGGCTTTGCGGGTGCACGTTTCTCCCACTATAGTTATGATCTATTTTACAAAGAGTTGTTAATAATATTTTTATCACCGTTGTGGTTCTTGTTCGTAGGTAAGAACGGTTCTTCCTAGAAAGCCCCAAACCACGTAAAATATGCAAGACAAATTAGAAACGTCTAACTTGTTTTTGCAGGGGCATGTGATGTGATATGGTTAAATTGTTTATGTTACAAATTGTATGCGATGATCCTTTTTGTAAAGTTATAAACAACCGGCAGGAGCCATATGGTTGTCTTTACATTTAAATGGCCTGCGTGCCATATATATATATATCCAAGTGATATATTGTAATGGAGGAAGACAACCAAGGTGGCGCGCCATGGACCTTGGTGCTACGCCGGTGGAATGATGGAGATCATGCCATGACGCACAAGATGGAGATCGAATGCGTGAAGGACCATATCATATCACATTATATATGCATGTGATGTTTATCCTTTTATGCATCTTATTTTGCTTAGATTTGATCGCGCGGTAGCATTATAAGATGATCCCTCTCACATAAATATCAAGATAAAAATGTGTTCTTCCATAGCATGCACCGTCAAGAAAGTTCGTCGTTTCGAGACACCACGTGATGATCGGGTGTGACAGACTCTACATTCACATACGACGGGTGTAAGACAGTTTTATACATGCAAGTGCTATGGTTCTACTTGGCGAGCCTAGCATGTACAGACATGGCCTCGGAACACGAACCGAAAGGTTAAGCATGAGTCATATGGTTGATATGATGAACATGGTGATGTTCGCCTTTGAAACTATGCCGTGGCACGTGATGATCGATTACGGTATAGTGAATTTGGTTCGTGTAATCACTTAAGAAAACTAAGAGGGATGTTGTTTTTAAGTGGGAGTTCATTTAGTAATTTTGAATTATAGAACTCAATTTATCATGAACTAAATCAAAGTGAATTTGCATAGTTTGTTGTAGGCATTGGCATCCGTTCACTACCTTGCGTTTAGCTATAATTGAGATAATAGAACTATATAATTCTGGATGTTAACTTTACGAACTGGTATCGTATTATTTGAATGTCAATCTAAAGTTTAAAGTCCTATTGCAAACTTTTAGCAAACCTTGGTTACTCGATAAAATTTAATAAGTAGTATTAAATCAAGAGTAACAATTCCAGTGTTAGTATCTAAGTATCACACTTGCCTCCATGATCCTTGATATTAAAAAGTTGTTTTTAGTATCAAGGTTATCTAGGAGTTGAAAGAATTGTTTCATAAACTATCATATGTGGAAGATATTTTGATATCTGAAATGATGTTTGGTTGCAATGTGATAGAGTATAATTTAGTAAGACACATGTTCTCGTATTGTATGAGAATTTGCAAAGATTGGAGACGCTAGGCGTCCAGATCTCCTAAAAGGTTTAGGAACTAATATTATACTCGCAATTCGTCCTCATGAGCTATAGTAGCTTGATCATGAAAGTTGTCATGATAGGATGAATGAAAAATGTAGGTAAAATGTTTACTACACTAAAAGATTACTAAAGAATGGAATTTGGAAGAACGCCAAATATGTGATTATGGTGATCTACTTCAAAGTGTGAGTCCAAGGGTATTAGTGTTTGACTAATCATGCCTTGAACTATGTGCCATGTGAATGGCGCCACTATTGATGTTGATAGATTCTTCTAGAAGGAAAAGAATTGCTAAAAGAGAATTTGAAATTTATTCTGGCGGAAAATAAAAGACTAGAAATGTCCAGCTCAGGTATATAGAAGATATACATGTTATGGTTGTATTCGTTGCTTGTTAAAACAATGTGGTTCTTGGGTATTTGATACTAAATTGGTTGGTATGAACTGTCATACAGAACAACGCAATACAAGAACTACAATGGCCTAATTAACTAGCAAATGAATATGGAATATTTCTCATCGAAAACAAATAAAGTGTCATTGTGTTTCGTTGGAATTAAACCTAGCCTTCAAGATTTGTTTGAATAATTGTTATTTTGTTCTGGTATTATGAGAACAATGGTTGTTCAGATTATTACCGCATTCATAAAAGATGGATGAACGCTTATCTTGTTGGAGAAATCACATCCATAACACTGATGCTAAAAGTGTCTCAAGACAAATGATTAGAAGATCACTTATGAGTGACACCATCGTTTAAATCATATTGGAAAGTAAACATGAAGAAACTCCATGTTGATGGAATTTTGGAGTCTTTTGATTTTGAATCAATTGACGCTTGTGAAAATTTCCTAGAGATGATTAAAACTCCGTTTGTAGGCCAAAGAAGAATGGACGACTAACTTATTGGATATTGTACATGTTGATGTATATAGTCCATTATGTGTAGCCGTGTGTGGTGAATTCTTGAACTTCATTTACTTTAACCGATGATTTGAGTAGATATATGTGTATATTTACTTGATAAGGAAGAAGCATGAAATATTTGAATATTGTTCAAAGTATTTCTAGTTGAAGTTGAAAATCATTGTAACAAGAAAATAAAGAATTTATGATTTGATCATAAAGGAATATATTTGAGTTACAAGTTTAGCAAACACCTAAAAGTTGAGGAATCGTTCCATAGACTTGTATTTCCCGAAATACCATAGGAGTATGGAGTGTTCGAGAAATAAAATCAAACTTTGTTTGACATCGTTGGATCAAAGGTGTCGTCTATAAAACTGCCATTATATTTTAAGGATAAAGCTTTAGAGACTACCGCTTTTTACACTGAAAAGAGCGCCATCATGATCCATTGAAATGACACCATATGAGATATGGCATGGGATAAAACCCAAGTTGTCTTTTCTGAAATTTTGGTATGCTAGGCATATGTAAAATGTTTACAACCAAAGTCGGATAAATGCGTCTTTGTAGGTTATCCCAAAGTAACTGTTGGGTATTCCTCCAGAACACTGAAGACAAAAGTATTTGTCGCTGAAAACGTCAAGTTTCTTGAGAAGGAATTTTTCGCAAAAAGTCAAGTGGGAGGACAATAGAACTTTGATTAGGTTGTTGAACCTAAGCTATATGATCAGAGTAGCGCAGCGCCGGGAAGTGTCCCGGAGGCGGCCACTATGCGCATGGATACAGTACCTCAAAAGTTGTGGTCACAGATATCTAAGTTCCTATTGAACCGCGTGAGTCGGGTAACAATCAAATAGTTAGATTTGAGAATGAATCATTATTGTTTGACAATGATGAACCGACTGCATGCAAAGAAGCGATGATGGGCCCTGACTCCGTCAAATGGCTAGAAGCCATAGAATTCGTGATAGTTCCATATACGAGAAACCAAGTTTCTGAACTTGGAAGACCCTCAAAAGGCATGAAGCCTAATGAACGTATTTGGATCTATAAAGACAGACATGGATGTTTAACATCTTTGAAATAGTCGACACATCGTTAAAAGAGTTTACGATTGTGTTCAATGAGTTGACTGTGACAAGATTTGATCTTTCATAGCGATATTTTGTCTGGATGGATTACTGTAGCAACCACTACATATGCCAAGTTTGGTATATGTTAGTTGAACAAACAAGACAACATTCTTCTAATAGAATGGTTACCTAGGACATGTACATGACATGGTCCAATGGGTTTTGTAAATTCAAAGGATGCTAAAAGGCATGAAAACTTCAATGGTTGAAGCAAGCATCGCGGAGTTGGAATATTCACCGTGATGAAATAATTAAAACGTTTAGTTTCATCAGATACGATGAATATGCTTGCATTTGCAAGAAATTAAGTGGGAGCGCTGAGACATATTTCTAGTATAATATGTAGAAGACATATTGTTAATTGGAAATGATGTATCTTTTATTGGCATAGGTTAAGAATTTCATTAAAATTAGATTTCAATGAAAGACTTAGGCAAAACCAAAATATTGGGTCTCGATGTCTATGTAGATAGATCAAGGTGCCAATATGGTTGTGCCAAAGTACATAGATGAAATATTGAATGAAGTTCAATATGGAAACGACGAGAAAAGTTCTTGTCGCATGGAAGAGGTTGAAACAAGATTCAGGTGTTTTTGACACTTGATGAGTGAAGCCACATGAATGATTTGATCGATCATGTATACCATGATATGTACATATCCAGATATGTCCTATGCTCTAAATGTTATGAGCATATACCAGAGTGATAAAAGTCATAAGATGATCACTGGACAATAGTAGAGATATCCTTATGTGCTTTGGAAGGACTAAGGATATATATTATGTATGACAAAGTGACACATAATTCATTGTAAAGTGTTACATTGATACTAAGTTTGTCACAAGATACAAATTAAGTTTATCTCAATTTTAGCTGTATGTTTAGGTGGCACAATGTAATGGAAGGAAGTTCCATGATGGATTTGGATGAGTTCCAAAGTTAAGACATTGTGATGGATTCTATAACAAAGGTTGAGTATATGGCTACTTTAGAAGTAGCAGAAGAGGGCATTTGTGTCAAGAAGTTTGTTATCAAACTAGGTGTAGTTCCAAGCTGGCTATTACTGTGAAGATCTATTGTGCGACAATAGTGACAACATGATTTTAGCTAAAGGAACTAAGGTCTCACCAAAGGACCAAATTTATACCCAACTATCTCATTTGAGAATGAGTGATGCGTAGAGACGCAAAGACATGCAAATACACACAGAACTGAAAGTGTCAGATCTGGAGATCAGATTAACCACATGCAACGCGTATGGATAACACGTGAATGCCATAAGTGTTATATACGCAAGTATCAACTAGATTATTGACTCTAGTGCAAGTGGGAGACTGAAGGGAATATGCCCGAGAGGCAATAATAAAGTGGGTATTATCATATTCCATGTTTATGATAAATGTTTATTTCTCATGCTAGAATTGTATTAATCGGAAACATTAATACTTGTGTGATTAATAAACTAAAAAGGTTCCTAGTAAAGCCTCTCTTTTATACTAGCTCGTTGATTAACCGATGATCAAGGTTTCCTGATCATGAACATTGGATGTTGTTAATAACGGGATCATATCATTAGAAGAATGATGTGATGAACACTCACACCCATAGTACGAATAGCAATATGATCAAGTCATCAAGTTCATTGCTATATCAAACTCATGCGAAGTAGTTCTAATCCTTAGACCATGAGATCATGTTAATCACTGATACCGGAAGGGTACTTTGATGATATCAAATGTCACACCGTAATAGGGTGATTATAAAGGTTGATTTGGGTACTCTGAAAGTATTAGTTGAGGCTCATGGATCAAGAGTGGGATTTGTCCATCCGGATGACGGAAAGATATTCTCTGGGCCCTTCTCGGTGATATTGCATTGGAATCGCTTGCAAGCATGTGACTAGGTCACAGGAATGCATTATCACGGAACGAGTAAAGAGACTTGTCGGGAACGAGATCGAACTAGGTATGGTTGATACCAAATGATCGGATCTCGGACAAGTAATAATATCGTGAGACAAAAGGAATTAACTATGTTCGTTACCGGTTCACACGATCACTAGTTCATCGTTGAGTAAGTGGGAGTCATCATGGATTTCCAGATCCTGCTGTTGATTATTGATCGGAGAGGAGTCTCGATCATGTCCACGTTATTCATGAACCGTAGGGTGACACACTTAAGGCTCGTCGTCGTTTTTGAGTGGATACGATACTCCGATCGAATTACAGGACAGCATAAGGGTTGTTTCAGAAAAGCACCGAAACTGTTTCGGGATATCGAAATAACTCAAGGGTGTATTTGTTAATGTTTGTTAATTGAATGAATTAACAAATATTAAAGAAATAAAAATGTTTTATTAAATCAATAAGTGTGAATTTTAATTGGCATGAATGTCATGCATTAAAATGGGGGTTACCTCATGTTGATGAGGGAGTAATCACCATAAAAGGGAATGAAGAAGGGGGCAATGAAGAGAGGGGGAGACCCTTGGCCGGCCACCCCTTGGCTGCCCTCCTCCTCTATATAAACCCCCCCTTCTCTCCCTTGCAACACACTTCTTGATCCTTCCCTCCCTTGCATAGTTGCTGCCCACTTTCCGTCTTGGCTTAGCGAAGCTCTGCCGGAATTGTAGTTCGTAGTTCACACACTTGGAGAAGTGTGTGGAGGAGTGTCCGGCGGATCCCTTCTTCCGCTGCCCCGCTGGACCGAGGGCGTGGAGGAGTCGACGTCGAGCTGTACGTGTGACCGAGCACGGGGGCGCTGCCACTTGTGGCGCCGGGTACACGATCTTGTGATCGTCAAGTGAACCACGACGTCGACTACGTCAAGTGAACAACTACGTCGACTACGTGCGTCTTCACCAACTCTCCATCGTCAACGTTTGTGCGGGAACGTAATCCCCGCTTACGGTCGTCGAGGGTTAGTATCCGTTGCTACCATCTCGTAGAGTATCTTGGCCAGTTTATGCGTTCTTGCGTAGGAAATTTTTTGTTTTCTATGCTACGAACCCATCAGTATGATGAGTGTAGCAGCAAGTTTTCCCTCAGTTAAGAAACCAAGGTTTATCGAACAGGAGAGGAGAGACGGTGACGACTGAAGGTGTTGTGGAACCTGCACACACACAAACAAATACTTTGTTCCCAGCTTGCGATGAGGTTGTCAATCTCACCGGTTTGCTTGAAACAAAGGTTATGAGTGTATCGAGTGGAAAACAGTAGAGTATGCGAGTAAAGTAAACAGTGCGGGAAAAGTAAATAGGTGATTGCAATATGATTAAAATAGGACCAGGGTCCACAGTTCACTAGTGGTGTCTCTCCATAGATAAAAATAACATGCTGGGTAAACAAATTACAGTTGGGCAATTGATAGAATAAAGATAACGTGATATGTCAAGAAGATCACTATGAGATTTACTCTGGGCATTACAACAAAATACATAGACCGCCATCCAACTGCATCTATGACTAATAATCCAGTCCCGGGGATATCATCCGAACACCCTAGAAATATTAAGTTGCGAACAACAGATAATTGCATTAAGCAAAGTGTGTAATGTAAACAAAGCATATGCCCTTGAGCATATGAATGTTGTTTTCTCCCTAGTAGCAACAACACATCTACCACCTTAGAGGTTTCTGTCACTCCCCCAGGTGAAATAGAGACATGAACCCACTATCGAGCATAAATACCCCCTCTTGGAGTCACTAGCAACTACTCGGCCAAGATAGCTACTAACAACGGAGAGCATGCAAGATCATAAACAACATAGAGATAACAAAAGATATAATTCAGTACAGCAACTTAATCATAAACACCAATATTCATCGGATCCCAACAAACCAACATCATAGAATTACATAACGGTGATCTCAATCATGTAGGGCAGCTCATGAGATCTAAACATGAAGCACATGGTGGAGAAGACAACCATCTAGCTACTGCTATGGACCCATAGTCCAAGGTAGACTACTCACTCATCGCTCCGGAGGCAAGCATGGCGATGAAGAAGACCTCCGGTGGCGATTCCCCTCTCCGGCAGGGTGCCGGGAAGAGCTTCTGGACCCTCCCGATCTTCGGGTCGATGGCGGCGGCGTATCGCGATGTATTCTGGAAATCTGATCGGGTACTTAGGTTTTTCTCGTCGGGGGGTCTTTATAGACGAAGGGGCATCGTCAGAGGTGGAGCCAGGCTCCCTCACATAGGGGTGGCGCGGCCAGGGGCCAGGCCGCGCCGCCCCCTTTGTGTGGGGCCCTGGTGGCCCCTCTCCGTCTCTCCTTCGGATGTCTGGAAGTTTCCAGGAAAAATAAGACTTCAGGAACTTGTTTCGTCCAATTCCGAGAATATTTCCTGTGTATCACTTCTGAAGCACAAAAACAGCAGAGAACAGGAAACTGGCACTGTGGCGCTTGTTAATAGGTTAGTTCCGGAAAATGCATAAAAGTGACACTAAGTGTAACGAAACAATAGGCAAATGGTGTAAAAACAAGCATGGAGCATCAAAAATTATAGATACGTTTGAGACGTATCAAGCATCCCCAAGCTTAACTCCTGCTCGTCCTCGAGTAGGTAAGTGATAACAAAAGAATAATTTTTGAGGTGACATGCACCTACACAATCTTGATCATATATGTAAGCATTAGTGAGCTGGGATCAATAGAACTTAAAACATGGGCATGAAGATATAATCATGACAATAAGAACTTAGCAACCATGTTGTAAACATGCAAATGAACACAAACAAAAGATCATGAAAATGAAACAATGAAAGTCAAATGTGTGTTCAAATCATAAGGAAAAACATACAAATGGTTTTCAGCTTGTCCTTCAAAGAGAGCAAAACATAAATGCATAGGACACCTCAAAGTTTAAGAGGGCGACTAGATACAAATAATTTAAGAACAAGTGAAACCAACAATATGAATCAATCAATGAACTTTGGGACAATGCATATCACACTAAGAATGACAACTATGCTCTCTTAATGGTGCATAAAGAAAGAAGGTGATGACTCAACATGAAAGTAAAAGAAAGGCCCTTCGCAGAGGGAAGCAGTGATTGCAAGTTTTATAACCTTCAAAAATTATGGTACTTACCGGCTTTGAGCTCTCATTGCCCCCATCATAAGCATCTTGAATGGTTAAAGTTAATGCGAGAACAATTATGATGCATATGCTTGACAAATCATAAGTTGAAAACCTCATGTCCCGTGAATACGAGTACCCAAACCTCATGCTACTTTACTTAGAGTCCCAAGCAAGGCTCTTGTCATTGTAAGTATATGCATATCATTGAGAACCGCCAATGGGGTACCTCCGTGCCCGATGACATGGAACAAGCCCACACCAAAATGACAGGACAAGCAGACAATGAACACCTCGACATCTCTTTTATTTGCTATATTGTTTAGCTTTTTATTATGAGATGCGTCGTCGAATGTTCACCATGGGTATGCTGCAAATTTCCACCATGAATTATGCATGGCTTAGATTGGCGGCCCGGCGTTTCCCTAACACATATAAAAACTCCATGATCCTCACAAGATTCCCAATTCATTTCACACCGCGGGCATCCATAAACAAAAGATCACGATATCAACTCAAATAAGAAGTGCAATGTTGAAAGCTTGCCCATGACTGCATGGTTGGGCTAGAATCCAACTTACAACTTCCAAGCATAACAACTCAACATAAAAGACCACAATGTCAAATTTTTAAGAACAGGAAAAAGTAAAGTGTGCCTTCCGGTTCGTGAGAGCTTTACTGACCGAATTTCGCATAACACTGGTAAGAGTTTAATTTGAAGAGAAAATAAAAGCAAGTCAAATTTACTTGGAATAGCAAATTGCTAGTAGGTATGTATGGTGGACACTTTGGAAAACTTTGCCTTTTAGGAGTTGGATGCACGAGTAGAGCTCATACTCAGTACAAGGCGAGGGCTAGCAAAAGACTGGGAGCGACCAACTAAGAGAGCAATAATGGCCATAATCATGCAAAGCGACAAAGCGACATTAAAAGAAGCATAAGATGGCATCAAAAGTAAAAAACTAAATGATCATGAAGGCTATTGGCGACTTTGTAAGAGTCTAACATGTGTGAGCATGCGCCAGGTCAACCCAAATAAAGCATCAAGGAGAAAACCAAAATAATGCTTCCATACAATAAAAACAACGCATGATTTTTCAAAGGCTCATTAAGCAATCTCAGTTATTTGAGACAAGTCATGCTACAGCAAAACCACTAAGCATACTATCAAAAAGACATCAAGCATGACATGAAAAAGCCTAAGCCGCAGTCTACACAAGCTCCTTCTTGTACCACTATTTTGCACAAAGCTTTTTCTCTTTTCCAACACCATTTGAAATTTTTATAAACACCTCTTTTGATGAAAACCAATAAAGATCAGAGGCAAAAATACACCTTGATGAAAAGATATGACAAGATCTGAACGCAAATCAAGGCGAAAACGAAAACCAAAAGCAGTAGCGGAAAAAGTAGAATGCTCGATTTTTAATAAGAGTGAAAACTAGAGCATTCTTGGCAAATGAAAACGAGTACATCTCCTCCAAAGGAAATTTGCTGGGGTCCAACCATTTATTACAACAAACAAACAAACTAAACCAACTAAGAAAACTAAAACAACTGACGCTCCAAGAAAAACACATAGTGCATGAAGCAATAAAAATATAGTGTTTTGAAAGGTGACCTGATTTTTGCCGATGAAGAGGGGGTGCCTCGGGGGCATCCCCAAGCTTTGACGCTTGTACTTCTTGGATATTTCTTGGGGTGATGCATGGGCATCCCCAAGCTTGAGCTTTTGTCCATTCTTCAACTCATCTCATCATTCTCCAATCCCTACACTTGAAAACTTCCTTCATACAAAACTAAACACAATTCTATTAGCAACATTAGTGTAAGCATAAAATATATTTAACCTCTTTTAGCTTCAGGTTTCAACCCAAAACCACCACATATAAAGTATATACTACTGTAGCAACTTCCACAAGAGTTCCATGATCAAAAAGAACTCAAAAGAAAGCGATAAAGTGGCAAACACAAATATTGGCAGAAATCTGTCAAAACTGAACAGCTGACAAAGGACGAATTTTTGAGGGATTTTCTGTTGCTCAAATAAAAAAGTGTTCAACTAAGAAAAGTTTGGATATAACCTGGGGCATATGCACAAGAAATCGCAGGTCCAAAAGATAAACAGAGAATTTTCACGAATTTTTACGGTGCAGCACCAAAAACAGTTTCAGGACAGCAACATCCCCAAATCTTTACCTCACTCAAATTAGAGGCTTCTCTTGGCACAAAAACGAAATAAACAAGATAAGGAGCGGTAATTACAGTAGTAATGACTTCCAAGACTCAAATAAAAGAAAAAGTACTGAAAGTAAAACGTTGGGTTATCTCCCAAGAGTGCTTTTCTTTAACGCCTTTGAGCTAGGCGCAGAAAATTGCGAATCAAGTAATATCAAATGATGAAGCATCAAGCTCATAATTTGCTCTAAGAATAGAGTCAAAAAGTAATTTCTTTCTTTTCCTAGGGAAGTGTTCCATACCTTTCTTTAGCGGGAATTGATACTTGATAGTGCCTTCCCTCATATCAATGATAGCACCTACAGTTCGAAGAAAGGGTCTTCCCAAAATAATAGGACATGAAGCATGGCATTCAACGTCCATAACAAGAAAGTCAACGGGAACAAGGTTATTGTTAACCACAATAAGAACATCATTAATCCTTCCCAAAGGTTTCTTCTTAGCAACATCCGCAATAGGTACATCAAAATAACACTTTTCAAGCGGTGGTAAATCAAGCATGTCATAAATCTTTCTAGGCATGATAGAAATACTAGCACCTAGATCACATAAAGCATGGCAATCATAACCATTAACATGCATATCAATGATGGGTTCCCAACCATCTTCTAACTTCTTGGGAACAGAGGCTTTTTGCTTCAACTTTTCATCCCTAATCTTTATGAGAGCATTGGTAATATGCTTAGTAAAAGCAATATTTAAAGAACTAGCATTGGGAGTCAAAGCAAGCTTTTGCAAGAACAAAATTACTTCAGATATATTGCAGCCATCAACATCAAAATCATTAAAAGAAATAGAGCTATCATCTCCCACACTCTGAAAAATTTCAGCACTCTTTTGAGAAAAAGTTTTGGCAGTTTTAAGCTTTTTAACACAAGGAGTGGGAGTTTTCTCTACACCAATCAAAGTAAGAGGGTTGCTATCAGTAGGAGCAACATCATTAGAGGTATTAATGGTACATACCTTCATCTCTCTAGCCATCTCATCTTCTCTTTCCTACCTGGCATGCAATTCCGCTAACAATCTAATATTTTCATCAATTCCAACTTGGGTAGCATTAGCGGCAGCAACAATATTGCTCTCTTTCACATTATTATGAAACACTTTTAATTTCAGAAGTTCAACATCATGAGCAAGGCTATCAACTTTAGAAGCAAGAATATCAATTTTGCCTAACTTTTCCTCAACAGACTTATTAAAAGCAGTTTGCTTACCGATGAAGTCCTTGAGCATTACCTCAAGCTCGGAGGGCGCGGCCCTAGTGTTGTTGTAGGAGTTACCATAAGAATTACCATAACCATTACCATTGGTAGAAGGATACGGCCTATAATTGTTACTAGCAAAATTGTTCCTATAAGCATTGTTGTTAAAATTGTTGTTTCTAATGAAATTCACATCAACTTGCTCTTCTTGAGCAACCAGAGAGGCCAAAGGAACATTATTAGGATCAACATGAGTCCTATCATTAGCAAGCATAGCCATAATGGTATCAATCTTATCATTCAAGGAAGAGGTTTCCTCAACAGAATTTACCTTCTTACCTTGTGGAGCTCTCTCGGTGTGCCATTCGGAATAATTTACCATCATGTTGTCGAGTAGCTTTGATGCGGCGCCCAAGGTAAGGGACATAAAAGTGCCTCCAGCAGCTGAATCAAGTAGGTTCCTTGAAGAAAAATTCAGTCCTGCATAAAAAGTTTGGATAATCATCCAAGTAGTCAGTCCATGAGTGGGGCAATTCTTTACCATAGATTTCATTCTTTCCCAAGCTTGAGCAACATGTTCATTATCAAACTGAGTAAACTTCATAATATTGCTACGCAGAGATATAATCTTAGCAGGAGGATAGTATCTACCAATAAAAGCATCCTTACACTTAGCCCATGAATCAATACTATTCTTAGTCAAAGACAGCAACCAATCTTTAGCTTTTCCTCTCAAAGAAAAAGGAAACAGCTTGAGCTTAATAATATCACTATCAACATCTTTATATTTCTGCATCTCACATAGCTCAACAAAATTGTTGAGATGAGCTGCAGCATCTTCAGTACTAGCACCAAAAAATTGCTTTTTCAAAACAAGGTTCAATAAAGCAGGCTTGATCTCATAAAAGGTGGTAGCAGGAACAGGTGGTGCAATAGGAGTGCAGATAAAATCACTATTGTTCGTGCTAGCAAAGTCACACAACTTGGTGTTTTCAGGAGTACCCATTTCAGACAAAACAAAAGTAAACAAGTAAAAACAGCTACCAAGGATTCTAATTTTTTTGGGTTTTTGATAAAAAAAACGATGCAGGTAAAATAAATAAAGTAAAGCAAAACAAATAACAAAGTAAAGAATGTGTGTGCGAAGAACTCCCCTCGCAGAAGTCTTCTGTTCCTCCCCGGCAACGGCGCCAGAAAAGAAGCTGCTACTCGGTGATGGCGCCAGAAAAGAGCTGTGGCGTTTAGTTGACGTGGGAGTAGTAAGTCCTTGTGCGTGGTGATGACCAGCCCGTTGGGAACCCCAAGAGGAAGGTATGATGAGTGTAGCAGCAAGTTTTCCCTCAGTTAAGAAACCAAGGTTTATCGAACAGGAGAGGAGAGACGGTGACGACTGAAGGTGTTGTGGAACCTGCACACACACAAACAAATACTTTGTTCCCAACTTGCGATGAGGTTGTCAATCTCACCGGTTTGCTTGAAACAAAGGTTATGAGTGTATCGAGTGGAAAACAGTAGAGTATGCGAGTAAAGTAAACAGTGCGGGAAAAGTAAATAGGTGATTGCAATATGATTAAAATAGGACCGGGGTCCACAGTTCACTAGTGGTGTCTCTCCATAGATAAAAATAACATGCTGGGTAAACAAATTACAGTTGGGCAATTGATAGAATAAAGATAACGTGATATGTCAAGAAGATCACTATGAGATTTACTCTGGGCATTACAACAAAATACATAGACCGCCATCCAACTGCATCTATGACTAATAATCCACTCCCGGGGATATCATCCGAACACCCTAGAAGTATTAAGTTGCGAACAACAGATAATTGCATTAAGCAAAGTGTGTAATGTAAACAAAGCATATGCCCTTGAGCATATGAATGTTGTTTTCTCCCTAGTAGCAACAACACATCTACCACCTTAGAGGTTTTTTTCACTCCCCCAGGTGAAATAGAGACATGAACCCACTATCAAGCAAAAATACCCCCTCTTGGAGTCACTAGCAACTACTCGGCCAAGATAGCTACTAACAACGGAGAGCATGCAAGATCATAAACAACATAGAGATAACAAAAGATATAATTCAGTACAGCAACTTAATCATAAACACCAATATTCATCGGATCCCAACAAACCAACATCATAGAATTACATAACGGTGATCTCAATCATGTAGGGCAGCTCATGAGATCTAAACATGAAGCACATGGTGGAGAAGACAACCATCTAGCTACTGCTATGGACCCATAGTCCAAGGTAGACTACTCACTCATCGCTCCGGAGGCAAGCATGGCGATGAAGAAGACCTCCGGTGGCGATTCCCCTCTCCGGCAGGGTGCCGGGAAGAGCTTCTGGACCCTCCCGATCTTCGGGTCGACGGCGGCGGCGTATCGCGATGTATTCTGGAAATCTGATCGGGTACTTAGGTTTTTCTCGTCGGGGGGTCTTTATAGGCGAAGGGGCATCGTCAGAGGTGGAGCCAGGCTCCCTCACACAGGGGTGGCGCGGCCAGGGGCCAGGCCGCGCCGCCCCCTTGTGTGGGGCCCTGGTGGCCCCTCTCCGTCTCTCCTTTGGATGTCTGGAAGCTTCCGGGAAAAATAAGACTTCAGGAACTTGTTTCGTCCAATTCCGAGAATATTTCCTGTGTATCACTTCTGAAACACAAAAACAGCAGAAAACAGGAAACTGGCACTGTGGCGCTTGTTAATAGGTTAGATCCGGAAAATGCATAAAAGTGCCACTAAGTGTAACGAAACAATAGGCAAATGGTATAAAAACAAGCATGGAGCATCAAAAATTATAGATACGTTTGAGACGTATCAGCGCCACGATCATCGTTCTCCCATTCTTTGATTCACTTAAGTACCATGTATGCAAGTAATGCATATTTGTTGGGAGATCATCAAACTTATTTTTGCTGACCAAAGGCGCTCCCATGACAAACTGTGGCTTAGGGGCTACCACAGCCTTGGGTAACCTGTCGTCTTGGGAAGCCAGAACGTCTTCAACCGGGATACCCCATTCAGCCGCCCACTTCTTTGCTAATTCCAAATCTTGCCCCTGCACCAGAGAGGGAACATTCTCGGGTAACACCCTGAGGGGTGGGATCGACTGTTTGGCCTGTTGTCCAAGCTGAGGAACGTCTGATCTTTTTTTTGCTTGTAGTTGAACTTGATTTGCTCCCACTTGCACTTGCACGTGATCTGCTCTTTTTCCCTTCCTTCTGCAATGTGCGTGTATAGTCGTCAGGCTTATGGTGCAAGTCATACTGTGATGGAAGGGTCATGAAGTATTTTGCATATGCTATTTGCTTCTCGGTGTATTCCGGGCGGGGCTCGGGTTCCTTCTTTTTCATCTGCGCATCATAATGTTCCTTTGCTATCCTGGCGTTTTCCTCGTCGGTACGATCATAAGGTCTGATAGGAAGATTAGCATGAGGTACCTTTGGGAGGGGCGACAGTTTGAGCTTTGGGGAGCTCCATCGCTTAGAACTCATCGACGGAGCGTTCTTGCTGGCACGCTTCCGCTTAGTATCCTTAGCGGGCGGCGGCGGAGCCGACCCAAGTCCGGCGGCGGTGATCGAGATGGACTCGTGTTGTGGTGGCCGTCGTCATGTGGAGGGCTTGGAGGTGATGGAGGTGTAGGTGACCTGCGACGACTCGGAGGCGGTGTTGTCCTTGGGGCCGAGCCTGGAAGCTTGATGTAGTTCTTGTCCCATAGGATGACTCCACCCAGTACTTCTCCGAGTGTCCTCTCATCTTCGGGTCCAGCCATGTCGAGCTCCATATCATGAAACCCCACCATGATTTCATCCACCCCGACTTTAGCAAAGCCAGCTGGAATCTCACGGCCATGCCAGCGTGCATCAGGGCCAGAAGGTAAAGCTTGTCCGACGGCCACCTTCATGGATATGTTTTTGAATTTCTGATGGAGTTCACATGATGTTGACTCCTTGATTCCATCCACGGGGTAGCCGGGACCGCCCTCTATCATTCTTCGTGCATCGTCGGGCGGGGCCTCAGATTCAGCCACGCTGCTTTTCCGCTTAGATGGGGCGCCGGTAATATCGAGTGCAGGATCTTCCTGGCGCGCTACTCCGCTAAGCTCGTCAATCTGCTTCTGTTGCTCGTTAATCCTGGCAAGCAACTGGTTGAACTTGTCATTCTCCTCATCCTGCTGTCGCTTCTTTGCTCTCGCTCGGCTTCTGTAAGTGTCTTGGTCTCTGGCAAACCCAAGCCACCACGGGTAAGAAGGACCGAAGCCTCGCGTTCGTCCTCCATGTTCGTCATTGCCGAGGACCAGTGTGAGCAAATCTTTCTCTCTATCTGCAGTGAACTGTCTTTTTCCCTCTTTAATTTCTTTCACTATCTTTTTCCAATTCTCCCTGGGTATCCTAAGACCGTCACTGCAGATAAGGTCCCCTGTTTCTTCGTCGTACGAACCACCATGCGCAAGGAACCAATTCCTTGCTCTTAATTCCCACTCATCACGGATGGGTTCAGGTATGATGCCTTTAGCTAGCAAATCTTGCTCTTTCTTATCCCACTTTGGGATGGCAGTCTCATAGCCCCCTGGCCCCAGCGTGTGGTGATATTTCTTCTTGTCGGCATTTTTCTTGTTCTTTTCTGATAATGCCTTGGCATCTTCTGACTGCTTGTACTCCTGAAATGCCTTCCAGTGATTCGCCTGCTTGGCTAGATACCCCTCGAATACTGGCACTTTCTTTGTCTTCAGATAGTCTTTCCATAGCTTCTTCTTCCAGCTACGGAACAGTTCGGCCATCTTCTTTAGAGTCCAATGCTTGACTTTGGCCCTCAGTTTATTTGCGGCGTCTTGATTCTCACATTCTGGCAGGTTGAAATGTGACATAATATCATTCCAAAGATTATCTTTGTACCTTTCGGCGACATAGTCACTATCAGCTGCCCCTTTGCGCTTGTTCCACTCCCGAACGCTGATCGGGATGTGATCCCTAATGAGAACTCCGCATTGCTTCTTGAATGTGTCAGCAGCATTCTTAGGAAGCTTTGGTTCGCCCGTAGGCAATATCACCTCAAAGGTGTAATGCGTCCGTGCGTCCAACTTTTTAGTCGGGCCTCGTTTTGTAGCTTTACTCGATGTGGAGGCCTAAGAGGGAGAAACATTCGTCAAATGAATGTATATGTATACAATATAGAGCTATCTACAATATTTTTCACATATTACAAGTGATTGTCGAACTTCGTATGTATACCTCGCCGGACTTTATTATTTCTCCACCGGCTTCTCCACCGGCTTCTCCATCAGTGGAGCTATCACCTTCTCCGTCATTGGAGCTATCTCCGGCCCCATCGGCTTCATCTTCGTGTCGATCAACCTCCATTCCATCTCCGGAGGGGTTTAGATATGACGACGGAGATTTAGCTGGTTCAACGTCAGGGGCGTCTTTGATTATATCTTCGAGAAGTTCTTCCTCTTCGAGGTTCCTGCTATGTGGATCCATAGTTCTGCAAAAAACGGACATTTGATTAACTAATAAACTAACAAACTATATATGATGCAAAATAATTCTATTTCTACTTGCAAAATAATTCTATTTCTATTTGCAAATAAATTCTAACTAAATAATTCTAACTAAATAATTCTATTTCTATTTGCAAATAAATTCTAACTAAATAATTCTATTTCTATTTGCAAATAAATTCTAACTAAATAATTCTATTTCTATTTGCAAATAAATTCTAACTAAATAATTCTAACTAAATAATTCTATTCTAACTAAAATAATTCTATTCTAACTAAAATAATTCTATTCTAACTAAATAACTCTATTCTAACTAAAATAATTCTATTCTAACTAAAATAATTCTATTCTAACTAAATAACTCTATTCTAACTAAAATAAGTCTATTCTAACTAAAATAATTCTATTCTAACTAAAATAATTCTATTCTAACTAAATAACTCTATTCTAACTAAAATAACTCTATTCTAACTAAAATAAGTATATTCTAACTAAAATAATTCGATTCTAACTAAATAACTCTATCTAACTAAAATAATTCTATTCTAACTAAAATAAAGTCTATTCTAACTAAAATAATTCTATTCTAACTAAAATAATTCTATTCTAACTAAATAATTCTATTCTAACTAAATAATTCTATTCTAACTAAAATAATTCTATTCTAACTAAAATAATTCTATTCTAACTAAAAAATTCTATTCTAACTAAATAATTCTATTCTAACTAAATTTTCTAACTAAAATAACTCTATTCTAACTAAAATAATTCTATTCTAACTAAAATAATTCTATTCTAACTAAATAACTCTATTCTAACTAAAATAATTCTATTCTAACTAAAATAATTCTATTCTAACTAAATAACTCTATTCTAACTAAAATAACTCTATTCTAACTAAAATAATTCTATTCTAACTAAAATAATTCTATTCTAACTAAATAACTCTATTCTAACTAAAATAATTCTATTCTAACTAAATAATTCTATTCTAACTAAAATAATTCTATTCTAACTAAATAACTATATTCTAACTAAAATAATTCTATTCTAACTAAATAATTCTATTCTAACCCTAACCCTAATTAACACTAGCTAACTAATTAACAAAATAAAATTTTTTGCAAAGAAAACCTTGCAGGTGATGGCGACTGGGGCGGCGCGGCAGCGACTGGCGGCGACTGACGGCGCGGCGGCGACTGGCGGGGACTGGCGGCGCGGCGGAGCTTCTCCGGCTGGCGGCGCGGCGGCGGGTGCTGCGCGCACTTCGGCGGCGCGGCGGCGGGTCCTGCGCGCAATGCGGCGGCGCGGCGGGCTGGCGGCGCAGCGGCGGCTGGCGCGGTGGTCGGCCGAACGGCGGCGCGGCAGCCTGGCGGCGTCTCGGTGTCAATCCTCGCGCGCGCAAACTGCAAAGTATGAAGCGGCGGGGAAGAAGGCGAATGTTTTATACCCTGGGACCTTTAGTCCCGGGCGGTGGCACAGGCCGGGACTAAAGGGGGGCCTTTAGTCCCGGTTTGAGCCACCGCCCGGGACTAAAGGCCTCGGGTGGGGGTTTTCAGCACAAGGGCCTTTAGTCCCGGTCTGTGGCACGGACCGGGACTAAAGGCCTATTTTCTGTTTTTTGTTTTATTTGTTTTATAAATAGTTATCTGTTTGCATATTTGAGAATTTAACAAAACTATAAAAATGAAAAGTGTTTGAAATTGAATAGATAATTCAAAACTATTTTCTATTTTAAAAATTAATTATTTTATCTATCCTAAGTATTAACTATTTTGCCATTTTCAATTAAAAACTATGTTTATTAATATTCTTTTTGCATATTTGAGAATTTGACAAAACTATGAAAATAAAAAGTGTTTGAAATTGAATAAATAATTCAAAACTATTTTCTATTTTCAAAATTAATTATTTTAACTATCCAAACTATTAACTAGTTTGCCATTTTCAATTAAAACTATATTGATTAATATTCTTTATGTATATTTTAGAATCTGATAAAACTATGAATATGAAAAGTGTTTAAAATTGAATAAGTAATTCAAAACAATTTTCTATGTGGAGGCTGTGGGTACAAGAACTGCGAGGCGAAGAAATCAGGACTGGGTCTGTCACATCCAGCCATCCATTTAACCGTGTCTGTCATAGCCATGGAGAATCTTCATCATGCATTACATAAAAGATTTAATACATTATTACATTATTGCACCAACAATCCTAACTATTATTTCGGTTTTCTTCTGGGTCGTAGCCATGGAGAATCTTCATCATTCAGTAGGATGCTTGGGTCAGTCTTCACTTTGAAGGGCGGAACTTCATGAAACTTATTATAATCTATTGACATGTCTGTCTTGTCATCTACTCCCACGATGTTTCTTTTCCCTAAAAGAACTATGTGGCGCTTTGGCTCATCGGACGATGTCTTCTTTTGCTGATTTCTTTTTCTTGTTTTTGTAGACATGTCCTTCACATAGAAAACCTGAGCGACATCGTTGGCTAGGACGAATGGTTCGTCCATATACGCAAGATTGTTGAGATCCACTGTTGTCATGCCGTACTTTTGGTCTACAAATACCCCGCCACCTGTCAGCTTCACCCATTTGCACCGAAACAAAGGGATCTTAAAAGTAGGTCCATAGTCAAGTTCCCATATCTCCTCTATGTACCCGTAATATGTTTCCAAACAGTGCCCATTCTCGTCTGTTGCATCAAAGCGGACACCACTGTTTTGGTTGGTGCTCTTTTTATCTTGGGCAACCGTGTAAAATGTATTCCCATTTATCTCGTACCCTTGGAAAGTACATATAGTCGAAGATGGTGGCCTGGCCAAACAGTACAACTGATCTCCAACGGTGTCGTCATTCATGAGATGTATCTGCAACCAACTACCAAAAGTCTTCTCGTGTTCCCCTTTAATCCAAGAGTCAGCCTTCCCCGGGTTTTCGGAGCGTAGAATATTCTTGTGTCTCACGATATACGGAGCCACCACGGTGGAATTGTGTAGAACTGTGTAGTGTGCTTGAGAGAAAGAATGCCCGTCCATACATACTTTTGCTTTCCTTCCTAGTGTGCCTTTTCCTGTCAGCCTACCCTCATACCGAGATTCAGGAACACCAATCGGCTTAAGGTCAGGAAGAAAGTCCACACAAAACTCAATGACCTCATCTGTTCCATAGCCCTTGGAGATGCTTCCTTCTGGCCTAGCACGGTTACGAACATATTTCTTTAAGACTCCCATGAACCTCTCGAAGGGGAACATATTGTGTAGAAACATAGGACCGAGAATTCTAATCTCTTCGACTAGGTGAACTAGGAGGTGTGTCATTATATTGAAGAAGGATGGCGGGAACAACAACTCAAAGCTGACCAGACATTGGACCACATCAATCTGTAACCCTGATAGACTTTCTCGATCGATTACCTTCTGAGAAATTGCATTGAGGAATGCACATACCTTCACAATTGCCAGGCGAACATTTTCTGGTAGAATTCCCCTCAATGCAACCGGAAGCAATTGCGTCATAAGCACGTGGCAGTCATGAGACTTTAGGTTTTGGAATTTTTTGTCTTTCATATTTACGATTCCCTTTATATTCGAAGAGAAGCCAGTCGGAACCTTGATACTGAAAAGGACTTCAAAGAAGATTTCCTTCTCTTCCTTAGTAAGAGCGTAGCTGGCACGCCCTTGAAACAGCCCTGGATGCATGCCATCTCTTCCTTTATGACGTTCCTGGTCCTCCCGTGCTTCCGGTGTATCTTTTGACTTTCCATACAAGCCCAGGAAGCCTAGAATATTCACGCAGAGATTCTTCGTCAGGTGCATCACGTCGATTGCGGAGCGGACCTCATGGACTTCCCAATAGGGTAGCTCCCAAAATATAGATTTCTTCTTCCACATGGGTACGCACTTATCAGGGCCGTTAGGAACAGGTTGGCTGCCAGGACCCTTTCCAAAGATTACTTTTAAATCTTCGACCATATCAAATACTTCAGCACCAGTACGGATGACAGGCTTCCCCCGGGGTTCTGCATTGCCATTGAAATGCTTGCCTTTTTTCTTTAAGGGATGCTTGGGCGGAAGAAAACGACGATTGTACGGGTACACATTCTTCCTACATTTGTCCAGATATATACTTTCTGTCTGATCTAAACAGTGCGTGCATGCATTGTATCCCTTGTTTGACTGTCCTGAAATGTTACTAAGAGCAGGCCAATCATTGATGGTTACGAAAAGCAACGCTTGAAGGTCAAATTCCTCTTGTTTGTGCTCGTCCCACACACGTACACCTGGTTCGGCCCACAGCTGTAAAAGTTCATCAACTAATGACCTTAGGTACACATCAATGTCGTTGCCGGGTTGCTTTGGACCTTGGATAAGCACTGGCATCATAATAAACTTCCGCTTCATGCACAACCAAGGAGGAAGGTTGTAGATACATAGAGTAACGGGCCAGGTGATGTGACTGCAACTCTGCTCCCCAAAAGGATTCATGCCATCTGTATTTAGACCAAACCATAAGTTCCTTGCGTCACCTGCAAATCTTGGGAACTCTCTCTCGATTTTTCTCCACTGCCGACCATCAGCGGGGTGCCTCAACTTATCGTCTTTCATACGATCTTCCATGTGCCATCGCAACAACTTCGCATGATCTTTATTTCTGAACAGACGTTTCAACCGTGGTATTATAGGAGCATACCACATCACCTTGGCAGGAACCCTCTTCCTGGGTGGCTCGCCCTCAATCTCACCAGGGTCATCTTTTCTGATCTTATACCGCAATGCAGTGCATACCGGGCATTTATCCATATTCTCATACTTCTCACCGCGGTGGAGGATGCAGTCATTAGGGCATGCATGTATCTTCTGCACGTCTAATCCAAGAGGGCAGACAAGCTTCTTTGCTTCGTACGTGCTGGCGGGCAATTTGTTCTTTCTTGGAAGCATCTTCTTCATCAGTACCAGCAACTTTTCGAATGATGAGTCAGTCACACCGGTCTCTGCCTTTTCAAGCGGTGGTAAATCAAGCATGTCATAAATCTTTCTAGGCATGATAGAAATACTAGCACCTAGATCACATAAAGCATGGCAATCATAACCATTAACATGCATATCAATGATGGGTTCCCAACCATCTTCTAACTTCTTGGGAACAGAGGCTTTTTGCTTCAACTTTTCATCCCTAATCTTTATGAGAGCATTGGTAATATGCTTAGTAAAAGCAATATTTAAAGAACTAGCATTGGGAGTCAAAGCAAGCTTTTGCAAGAACAAAATAACTTCAGATATATTGCAGCCATCAACATCAAAATCATTAAAAGAAATAGAGCTATCATCTCCCACACTCCGAAAAATTTCAGCACTCTTTTGAGAAAAAGTTTTGGCAGTTTTAGGCTTTTTAGCACAAGGAGTGGGAGTTTTCTCTACACCAATCAAAGTAAGAGGGTTGCTATCAGTAGGAGCAACATCATTAGAGGTAGTAATGGTACATACCTTCATCTCTCTAGCCATCTCATCTTCTCTTTCCCACCTGGCATGCAATTCCGCTAACAATCTAATATTTTCATCAATTCCAACTTGGATAGCATTAGCGGTAGCAAAAGGATCAGGCTTAGCGGACATTCTATTAACCAAAGAAGATTGCACATTAGATAATAATGAAATATCGGTTTCAGCTTTGGAAGCCTTAGCTTGTAATTCAGGAACAGCCTTGTTTAAATTTTCTAATTGATGACTAATAGTCCTCAACAGAACTGATTGCTCCTCCATAGTCTTGGTGAAAGCCCTGTTCTGCTCATATTGCATCTGCATAAAGTTCTTGGTAGCCTTTTCAAGTTCAAAAATTCTTTCTTCACTAGGCATTTTAGGTCTACCAAGATAGCTATTATCACCATTAGAAGGAAACGGTCTATAATTGTTACTAGCAAAATTGTTCCTATAAGCATTGTTGTTAAAATTGTTGTTTCTAATAAAATTCACATCAACTTGCTCTTCTTGAGCAACCAGAGAGGCTAAAGGAACATTATTAGGATCAACATGAGTCCTATCATTAGCAAGCATAGCCATAATGGTATCAATCTTATCATTCAAGGAAGAGGTTTCCTCAACATAATTTACCTTCTTACCTTGTGGAGCTCTCTCAGTGTGCCATTCAGAATAATTTACCATCATGTTGTCGAGTAGCTTTGATGCGGCGCCCAAGGTAAGGGACATAAAAGTGCCTCCAGCAGCTGAATCAAGTAGGTTCCTTGAAGAAAAATTCAGTCCTGCATAAAAAGTTTGGATAATCATCCAAGTAGTCAGTCCATGAGTGGGGCAATTCTTTACCATAGATTTCATTCTTTCGCAAGCTTGAGCAACATGTTCATTATCAAACTGAGTAAACTTCATAATATTGCTACGCAACGATATAATCTTAGCAGGAGGATAATATCTACCAATAAAAGCATCCTTACACTTAGCCCATGAATCAATACTATTCTTAGTCAAAGACAGCAACCAATCTTTAGCTTTTCCTCTCAAAGAAAAAGGAAACAACTTGAGCTTAATAATATCACTATCAACATCCTTATATTTCTGCATCTCACATAGCTCAACAAAATTGTTGAGATGAGCTGCAGCATCTTCAGTACTAGCACCAGAAAATTGCTCTTTCATAACAAGGTTCAATAAAGCAGGCTTGATCTCATAAAAGGTGGTAGCAGGAACAGGTGGTGCAATAGGAGTGCAGATAAAATCACTATTGTTCGTGCTAGCAAAGTCACACAACTTGGTGTTTTCAGGAGTACCCATTTCAGCAAAACGAAAGTAAACAAGTAAAAACAGCTACCAAGGATTCTAATTTTTTTTGGGTTTTTGATAAAAAAAATGATGCAGGTAAAATAAATAAAGTAAAGCAAAACAAATAATAAAGTAAAGAATGTGTGTGCGAAGAACTCCCCTCGCAGAAGTCTTCTCTTCCTCCCCGGCAACGGCGCCAGAAAAGAAGCTGCTACTTGGTGATGACGCCAGAAAAGAGCTGTGGCGTTTAGTTGACGTGGGAGCAGTAAGTCCTTGTGCGTGGTGATGACCAGCCCGTTGGGAACCCCAAGAGGAAGGTATGATGAGTGTAGCGGCAAGTTTTCCCTCAGTTAAGAAACCAAGGTTTATCGAACAGGAGAGGAGAGATGGTGACGACTGAAGGTGTTGTGGAACCTGCACACACACAAACAAATACTTTGTTCCCAACTTGCGATGAGGTTGTCAATCTCACCGGTTTGCTTGAAACAAAGGTTATGAGTGTATCGAGTGGAAAACAGTAGAGTATGCGAGTAAAGTAAACAATGCGGGAAAAGTAAACAGGTGATTGCAATATGATTAAAAATAGGACCGGGGTCCACAGTTCACTAGTGGTGTCTCTCCATAGATAAAATAACATGCTGGGTAAACAAATTATAGTTGGGCAATTGATAGAATAAAGATAACGTGATATGTCAAGAAGATCACTATGAGATTTACTCTGGGCATTACAACAAAATACATAGACCGCCATCCAACTGCATCTATGACTAATAATCCACTCCCGGGGATATCATCCGAACACCCTAGAAGTATTAAGTTGCGAACAACAGATAATTGCATTAAGCAAAGTGTGTAATGTAAACAAAGCATATGCCCTTGAGCATATGAATGTTGTTTTCTCCCTAGTAGCAACAGCACATCTACCACCTTAGAGGTTTCTGTCACTCCCCCAGGTGAAATAGAGACATGAACCCACTATCGAGCATAAATACCCCCTCTTGGAGTCACTAGCAACTACTCGGCCAAGATAGCTACTAACAACGGAGAGCATGCAAGATCATAAACAACATAGAGATAACAAAAGATATAATTCAGTACAGCAACTTAATCATAAACACCAATATTCATCGGATCCCAACAAACCAACATCATAGTATTACATAACGGTGATCTCAATCATGTAGGGCAGCTCATGAGATCTAAACATGAAGCACATGGTGGAGAAGACAACCATCTAGCTACTGCTATGGACCCATAGTCCAAGGTAGACTACTCACTCATCGCTCCGGAGGCAAGCATGGCGATGAAGAAGACCTCCGGTGGCGATTCCCTCTCCGGCAGGGTGCCGGGAAGAGCTTCTGGACCCTCCCGATCTTCGGGTCGACGGCGGCGGCGGATCGCGATGTGTTCTGGAAAACTGATCGGGTACTTAGGTTTTTCTCGTCGGGGGGTCTTTATAGGCGAAGGGGCGATGTCAGAGGTGGAGCCAGGCTCCCTCACACAGGGGTGGCGCGGCCAGGGGCCAGGCCACGCCGCCCCCTTGTGTGGGGCCCTGGTGGCCCCTCTCCGTCTCTCCTTCGGATGTCTAGAAGCTTCCGGGAAAAATAAGACTTCAGGAACTTGTTTCGTCCAATTCCGAGAATATTTCCTGTGTATCACTTCTGAAACACAAAAACAGCAGAAAACAGGAAACTGGCACTGTGGCACTTCGTTAATAGGTTAGTTCCAGAAAATGCATAAAAGTGCCACTAAGTGTAACGAAACAATATGCAAATGGTGTAAAAACAAGCATGGAGTATCAAAAATTATAGATACGTTTGAGACGTATCAATGAGGCGTGTAGTTCCATCGAGTACGACATGGGCGAAGGTTAACAAGAAGAGTGGCGGTGGCGAGGGCGTCAGGCCAAAAGGTGGTAGGGACATGAGCGTGAAACAGAAGGGTGCGAACGCAGTCGTTAAGAGTGCGGAGAACGCGCTCAGCACGACCATTCTGCTGCGAGGTGTATGGACAAGTTAGGCGAAAAATTGTGCCATGGGAAGAAAGGAGACTGCGAACAGTAATGTTATCGAATTCTTTCCCGCTATCAGTTTGAAGCGCGTGTATGGGGTGGCCGAACTGGGTGGAGACATAGGCGTAAAACGCAGTGAGGGTGGCAGCGACGTCAGAATTTTTGCGAAGTGGAAAAGTCCAAACAAAGTGGGAGTAATCATCAAGTAGAACAAGATAATACAGAAACCCAAAATTACTCGCAACAGGAGAGGTCCATACATCACTGTGAATTAACTGAAAAGGAAAAGACGCAACTATGGAAAAGGAACTAAATGGGAGACGCACATGTTTGCCCAAACGGCATGCTTCACAGCTATGAGCAGCCGGTTTATTACATGAAAAGGAAAAATCTCGCAATATGTGGTGGAGGGCGGTGGAGCTAGGATGACCAAGACGAGCATGCCAAAGATCGACGCCGGCAGAGAGTGCACGAGGTCCAGAGCGCGATGAAGGCGGCGTCTGGACTGGATAGAGATCTCCGGGACTCTCACATCGGTGGAGCACCATACGGGTATGGGCATCCTTAACAGAAAAACCAAGAGCGTCGAATTCCACAGTTACAGAATTATCACGAGAAAGAGTTTTGACAGAGACTAAATTATGGCGAAGGTGTGGAGAGACTAAAACATTGTTAAGAGACAGTGGTCGAGAGGTGGAGGGAAAAGCAGCGGAACCGATGTGTGTGATAGGAAGACTAGCGCCGTTGCCGATGATGATGCGAGAATTAGTGGAGGTGGGAGATAAGGATGATAGGTTACCCGGGTAGGCGGCCATGTGAGAGGAGGCGCCAGAGTCCATGAGGTACGACACACCACCAGAAGAGCCCGCAGGAGCAACTTGCTGAAGAGCGGCGACGAGCGCAGGGTCCCAGCCTGCCTGCTGGGAGGGCGCGTAGGACGGCATGGCGCTGTAGGTCGGCGCATAGGGCTGCTGCGGCGCAGCGTAGAGAGCCTGGCGAGCCTGCGGACGAGCGCCGAGGATGCCGGGGACGGGGGGCGCGGCATGGGCATGGTGTAGGCGTGCACGACCCCCGTCCAAGGGTTGTAGCCGCCGCTCCAGGGCGGCATCTGGTTGGCGGGTGGAGGGCCGTTGTTGCGACCGCCGCCGCCACGCCCGCGACAACGATGCCCCTGTTGCTGCTGTTGGGGGGGCGGCGGGGGCGCAGCGAAGGGCGCCGGGGGGCGCGCAGCGAAGGGCGCCGGAGGGCACGCCGTAGGAGGGGTCGGCGCGAGAGGCGCGGGGGGCGCCGGGGCGCCATAGCCGAGCCCAGCAGCAAGCACGGTGTGAGACACACGCGCGCGCAGTTTCAGCAGGCGACGTTCCTCGAGGCGGAGGTAGGAGACTGCGCGCTCGAAGGTGGGGTTAGTCATGAGGGTGAGATTGGAGGCGGCATTACCGAGATCCTCGCTGAGGCCGGCGGTGAGCGTGGAGAGGAGGAGTTCGTCGCCCATCATGAAACCGAGGTCCTGAAGCTCGTCGGAGATGGCCTTGAGGCGCAGGCAGTAGTCGTCCAGGGAGAGATCGCCCTGGAGAGTACCGAAGAATTCCTGCTGCAGGAAGACGACCCGCTGGAGCTTGTTGTCGGTGAAGAGCCCGTTGATCTTCGTCCACACCATACGAGCGTCATCGCCGTCGTGAACGACGGTCTTGAAGATGTCCGGCGCGATGGTCAGGAAGAGCCAGCGGATGATGGTGGCGTCGATCGCCATCCAGTCGCTGTCGCGCTGCATGGAGAGGAGGTCGACGGTGCCGTCGATGTGGTCGCGGAGGTTGTACTCACGGAAGAGGAGGTAGAAGTACGTCTTCCATGGATGGTAGTTGTTGTCGGTGCGGGAAAGCTTGATGGGAACGTGGTCGGCGATGGGGATGTCGCGGAGTTGGGCGGCGGTGGGCGGAGTGGAGTCGGAGGAGGGGGAAGAGGCGAAGGGATTGCTGGTGGCGGAGACGGAGGACATGGTGGTGGTCGGCGGCGGTGGTGGGAGAGGGAGGGGGCGGCGCTAGAGGGCAGCCGGGAGAGAGGGTGGGGGAGAGGGGCGGCGACGCAAGAGGGCAGCCGCCTAGGGTTGGAGAGAGGATGGGAGGGGGGCGGCGGCCGGGTGGGAGAGAGGGGGAGGGGGGCGGCGGCCTAGGGTTAGGATCGTGGGATGGTGTCCGATACCATGTAGAGAGAGGATGTGATGCACGATGTATTGACAGATGCATAGGCACGCATATATATATGTTACACGGTGGGGCCGCCACATCCTCGAATATACAAGAGAGGAGGGGGCCTAGTGTAAATATACAAGATACATACGTGCCGTACATATATACTCAACAGATCTCTCAGGGTAGTTAGCTAAACAATGGCTTGAAGATGAAAGCTACAAACACAAATCAATTACTTCCAAAGTTTATGAACATGTACTCGTCTGCAAAGCCATCTAGAAAGAGGTCAAACGAATATACATGAAGAAAATTTACACTCAAAGAAACCATAAAGTTGTACCTATTTGTACCGGCAGCATGGTGGGAATAAATATTGTCAGTCCATCGCACATACAGAGTAGTCGGCCGTCCAGTACTCCCAGCAGGGGTGATCACGCATGGAGAGCCAAGTGCTGCTACTCTCAGTGCAAAGGGGGTACCAAAACCAGAGCCAATGGAAGCATCAAGTATTACCTGCAGAAAGCACAATGCCTGATTAACATACTCATAAAGGAAGCTTGAAGACAATCAATTTGCATAGAAAATTTAAACGTATCGCATAATAGATTTGGCCTTTGGTAATAATCATCCAAGATTGAACTCTACAAACACATACAACTATAGAGTTAAAGATAACTGATGCATTACGAATTATAAATTCTATAACATCAGCCATTCAGTGTGGTAAACATGTGAAGTATGGACAACGCATGAACCATGATCACTTGTGGCACAACCTACGGTTTGGGGAGTAGCAGAGGGGAAGCTAGGATTTGTAGTAGTAGATGGGGCTGGAGCATTGGAGAAGCTCTCGGTTCACCACAGGCTCAAAAAAGGACAAATAAAAGAAGCCACGCACGTCTACGGTGCTTCCCATGGTAGGTACAATGTCTTCCGTCGTGCAAACAGGCAGGCGTCATGCAATCAACAGAGACACCGAACCAAAACCCCGATGTCTACAGTAAGCAAATCACTAAGGTTGTATGTCAAGAGCATCAGAGATTTCTACTTGCCAGCATCTGGTACGAGGGTGGTATTATCGTAGCTTGGAAGAGTAGGATAGTGCAGCTTGATAGCGCACATGTTGACCTTAACAGTGTCGCGGCGCAGGTGACCCCTATGAGTGGGTTGCCATGGTGGTTGACTTGCGTGTATGGGCCACAGGAAGACGCAGACAAGATCGCCTTTCTCGCGGAGTTACAAGCAGTTAGAGCAGCACATGCGGGCCCCTGGGTCCTATGTGGGGATTTCAACATGATCTACCGAGACGAGGATAAGAACAACGATAACCTCCACCACCGCATGATGGCTCACTTCAGGAGATTCCTGAATGAGTGTGAGCTGAAGTAGATCTATCTCCATGGGAGGAGGTACATGTGGCCCAACGAGCGGGAGTCTCCCACGCTTGTTCGGCTTGACAGGTGTTCTGCACGGTGGATTGGGACGCGCTGCATGGTAGTTGCTCCTTGCGCTGCCTCTCTATGGTTGTCGCTGACTACTATACCCTGCTTCTCGACTGCACGCTTGTGACGGCCGGTCATAAGAGGTTCCAGTTCGAGTCTACTGGATGAAGCTCAATGGCTTCAGTGACGTGGTCGAGTCCGCGTGGTCTGCTATTGACGGTGACCCAACCCCTTCCGATGGCTCGTCGCTAAGATGAAGCGCACAGCGCGACATCTGATGAGCTAGGCGGATAAAAAGGTGGGCTCGGCAACTCATGATCGCGAGTTGGTTTATCGTTTGGAAATTGGATGTTGCCATGGAGTCGAGGAAACTCACAGCGGGTGAGCGTGAGTTAAGTGCTAGATTCAAGCGCACATACCTAGGATTAGCCTCGCTCGATCGTACTATGGTGCAACAATGGACAAAGGGAGCTTGGCTGAGAGAAGGTGATGCCAACACAGCATTCTTCCACCAGCACGCTTCGTACGGAGACCGAAGAATGTGATCCAAAACCTATAGGTCGGTGGCGCGGTTGTGGTTGAACATGTGGACATGGAAGAGGTTACCTTTGATCACTTCCAAGCAATGCTAGGTACAGCTACGAATCATGAGTTCTTGCTGGACCTTGATTTTCTAGGTACCCACAAGGACTTGCTAGATCTTGACATGCCCTTCTCTGAGGAGGAGGTTTGGGATGTCGTCAGGCGCCTCCCACACGGGAAGGCGCCCGGACCGAACGGGTTTACGACGGAATTCCTCAAGAGTTGTTGGGGATGGTTAAGGTTGACTTCATGTCAGCCTTCGTCAAGCTGCACTCCCTGAATGGGCACAGTTTCCAAGGCTTGAATTAGGCTTTGATCACCCCGTTGCCTAAGCATTGCGATGCTTCCTCCCTTGAAGATTATCGGCCGATCAGTCTTATCCACATCTTCGCCAAGTTCGTGGCGAAGGTCTTGGCCGTGAGATTGGCTCCTAGGTTGAGTGCCCTAGTATAGAGCGGAACCAATGCGCCTTCATCTAGAAGCTCTGCATACATGATAACTTCATGATGGTTCAGCAGACGGCACGACTCCTCCATAGGTTGAAGGAACCACGAGTAATGCTTAAACTTGACATTGCTTGTGTGTTCTATTCGATGTCCTAGGCTATGTTATTCGAGGTGCTCTAGAAGGTAGGGTTCGACCCTCGATTCTGGGAGCTGGTCGCCATACTCAGCTAGTCGCCATGCTCTTGTCCACAGCCAGTACACGGGTGTTGCTCAATGGTGAGCCAAGCCCCCCGATTTGACACCGGAGGGGCCTGAGACAGGGAGACCCCTTGTCGCTGATGTTGTTCATGTTGTTCACAAACTCGCTCAACAAGTTGTTGGCCAAGGCCAAGGAGCTAGGGGTGTTGAGGCCGATCGCCTCCCAAGAGCTGGGGACGTCCGTTTCCCCCTATGCGGACAACGATGTCATCTGTGTTGAGGTCGAATTGTGCACGGTGCGCGAGATCCTTGCACTCTTTGGGGAGGCATCTGGACTACGCACCAACTATGCCAAATGCTTGATGTCCCCAATCGCGTGCTCAGATGAGGAGGCTCTTGAGGCGGCGGGAGTTATGGAGTGCCAGTTGGCACCCTTCCCTATCAAATACTTTGGGATCTCACTAACGGTTGGTCGATTACCGGCATCAGCGCTTCACCACTGATAGACAGCATCGCAGACCGCCTACCCTTGTGGAAGGCCGCCATGATGACTAAGGCTGGATGCCTAGCCCTGGTGAAATCGGTGTTGATGGCGATACCGCTCCACCAGATCGTTGTGCTCACGCTCAATAAGAAAGCCTTGAAGCAGATTGAGAAGATCGTAAGGGGCTTCCTCTGGGCGGGCAGAGCGAGTGCGAATGGTGGCCACTGCCATGTCAACTGGGTCACGGTGTGTCGGCCGCTACACTTGGGGGCCTAGGAGTCCCAGATCTTGCACGCACAGTGGTCAGCCTCAGGATGCGCTGGCTTTGGAGGATGCGGGCCGACCCGCTACGACCTTGGCACAGCATCGACATGCACTTCTCCTATGTCGAACAGGAGGTCTTGACGTCTCCACGATGATGCTGGTGGGCGACGGAGAGACTGCCCTTTTATGGGTGGAAAAATGGTTGGATAGCACGGCCATCAGGGACATAGTGCCTGACCTCTTCGCGCTGATCCCAAAGCGCGCTAGGAAGCGCCGAACAGTGAGAAAGGCACTCGTAGAGCGCTAGTGGATTACCGACATACAGGGTGCCATGAGCTCGCTTGCCCTTTCGCAGTACATGTAGCTCTAGATCTGAGTGCGGGACGTGCAGCTACTACCGCTATCGGATACGTTGTTGTGGCGGTGGACGACGGATGCACAATATTCTTCCAAGTCTTGCTACAAGTTCCTCTTCCAGGGGCAATTGGCGCTCCTGCCCCTCCCCCCCAAGGGTCAAGTTCCACATCTTGTTGTCTTGCCAAGATAGATGCTAGACCAAAAAGAGGTTGGCGTGGAGGGGGCTTCCACAGCCACCATGCTTCCCACTCTATGACCTGGCAGAAGAGACCATGCAACATCTTTTGGTTGGCTGCCCATTCTCTAGGAGGGTGTTGCACGAGGTGCTATCATGGGTCCGATCCACGGCTAGACCACCAAGGAAGGGAGATGACTTCGTGGGATGGTGGCAGGGAGCTACAAGATCTACCCCCCCCCCCTCCGTGATTTACGCAAGGGGACTTCATCGTTGATCATGCTCATGGCGTGGTGAATTTGGAAGCTTCGCAATATGGTAGTCTTTGACGCTGTACTACCTGACACAGCTGACACGATTCGTGCAGTGGCTCGATCTTGGGCATCCACGGGAGCGATCGACATCCGTGCGTTGATCCCCACCATGGTGTAGGTCTAGTGAGTTGAGTTGTACGACGCGGTGTTAGCTCTTTTGAGCTTGTACATATGTAAATATCTCTTTTCTATTAATGCATCAAAACGCAAAGCCTTTTGTGTTTTCGCAAAAAAAATCTCTACTTCAATCACCGACTACAAGGGCACTTGTGCGTGCAATATACACGGCAGAGCTGCTTTTGAACACGGCAGACCCTCTGCCGTGTGCAGACACACGGTAGAGAGGTCACGGCATACGGCACAATAAAGCAGCATCTTCGTCTGCCGCGCGCCAGGGGTGGGTCCAGCTTCTGCCGTGTGCCCCTGTATACATGGCAGTGGGTCTACGGTGAAATCCTAGCCCATGGCCCATGTGCGGTCTACCCCCTATCATTCCATGTGGGTCCTATATTTAGGCTTGCAACATCAATATATGTGACATGTATATATGCATATTGTTGACAAAGAAAGAAAAAATAAAATTTAAATTCAGGAATTTTTCTAGGAACATCGTTGACATAAGAGAGGAGTTTTGTTAAAAATGAATTACATTACCATGTTCTTAAACACAGTAGAGTGGTGGGGCCATGGCAGACATTTGATGGAAACCGAAAAGTGTGCTTCCACCCAGCTGGCAAGAGTTTACCGTGTGGACCATGTCTGCCGTGTTCTTTTCGCGTCTTTTGCCATGTCTGATCATTTGCCATGTGTTTGCCTGGCACACTGCCGTGGCTAGAAGATTGCCGTGTGTCTGCCTGGACTGCCACCATGGCCAGCAGGTCTGTTGTGTGCCAGCCTGGCTCGGGACACGGCAGAGTCTATGTCTGCCGTGTTTCGGGCCACCCTGGCACACGGCACTAGCCACGGCAGCGTCTTGTTTTCCGGTAGTATTGAAATGATAGAATGAACATGATTGTTGATGAAGAATTGACCAAATGTATATATTTCCTCCAGGAACGCATGACTATTTTCTAATATAAATTTATGATAAAAGTTACATTGTCGTGGTGAAAATTCTTGTTTATTTAATTCAGTATTTTCGTATGTAAGGTCTTAATTTGAGTTTTGAACCGGACCTCCAATTTCTCAGTTACGGCCGTTCTCCCCTCCCCATGTGAGCTGCACCATTAATCTCACATATCACTGTTCGTCCTTCCCTACGCTTTCGCTCTGTCATGTGCATGCGGCATGTTCGATAAAATGCCTACAAGTAAATAGGATTGCTGTGTGTCAATGTCCACTGATTGCGTTAGTTTATTTAGCTTACATCACCTTCTGGCATCTCTCCATCAACTTAGCCGGCCATGACCACCGGTGGCGTGCACCAGCACATAGTCGCCACATAAGTTTGCTCGGGTTGTCGCCTGCTCCTACATGCTCATCTTCCAGTGGGTAAGGTATTTGCTCTGTTTTTTTCTTTTCTTTTGATGGCTCAAGTTTTGCTCGGCTTACTTTCGTTTGCGTATGTGATATTGTGATGTATGCAGGGATGAGTGGATCATCTAAAAAAGAGAGAGTCTACGCTAATATCACCATCGGTAGTACATATGGATGCGCGGGAAATGCAAACCAGCCAATGCTAATGACTGCACAGTGTGTGAACGCCCATGACCAAGGCGCTCGTCAAGTCAAGTCGAGATGATTACACATTATTGGGTGGCGTGAGAGAGGTGCACAAGCTAGCCTGTGTGACGACACTGAAAATTTAAATCAGCGCATGGCGCGCGAGCGGTGCGTCGTCGCCATCACCCAGCTCAGCTAGCCTCTCGCTCCCCCGGCGAGAGGGAGACCAGTTTGGCCAGAAACCACCAGCCAGCGGGCGGAAGGAGAGGGAGGAGCCATGGCCGAGCTCGCGGCAGGCGCCGTGAGCTCGCTGCTGGTCGTCATCCGCAGCGAGGCGCTGCTGCTGCGTGGGGTCCGGGACGACGTGCAGTTCATCAAGGAGGAGATGGAGAGCATGAAGAGCTTCCTGGCGCACCTGGCCAGGTGGGCACCCCGCGGCGGCGAGCACGACGAGCAGGTGCGCACCTGGATGAACCAGGTGCGGCTGCTCGCCCAGGACTGCAACAACTGCATCGACCTCTACCTCTACAGGGGGAACCCTGACATCCACCGCGCCAGAGGCGGACTCCGAGGCTACCTCTGGTGGGCGACCTGGTTCATGCACAAGTTGGTCCCCCAGCACAGCGCGGCCGAGCAGCTGCGCCTGCTCAAGGAGCGGGCGCGCGACGTCGGCGAGCGGCGGTTGAGGTATGGCGTGGAGGTCCCAGACAAGTCTGGGAAGGGGCAGGTGGCTATGCTGCTGGGGACGACGACTACGACTACGACTACGAAGAAGAAGAAGATGGTGACGATCAACTCGTGGGGGCGATGGTGGCTGGTGGTTATTCTGCTGGAAGAGTCTTTACTGAGGCTCGCACCCTGGATGACTACTTCAAGGCAAAGCTACGTGAGTGGGTAGAAGGAATTCCTGAAAACTTCGGCGTACCTTTCTCCATAGTCGTGGTAGCACCCGACACACATCAGGAGTTCCTCGCTCTTGTACAAGAACATTGGATTTTGAGCCTCGGCTACCATCGCACTGTCTTGGTTGACATCTCGGCCGTGCACCTCAATTTTAAGCCGCTACGGCCCAAGGAAGTTCTCTTCTATATTCTGCGCGAGCTCAAGTATGCCAAATCCAAACCCCAGGAGCAAGGCACACAAGGCCAAGTGGATCTTGACCCTTGGGAAGTTTACATAAGAAGTTATCAAATTTACTCTGATAAGAAGAGGGCTATTGCTCTTCTTAAGATCGAAGAGAATATCAAAGAGATGAAGATTTATGAAAAGCTTGACAAAATCAAAAGTGATATTCAAGGTCGACTACTACTAGAGATGGGCGACGGACTACCCAAGGGCAACAAGCTCCAGGGTAGTTTTGACCAGTTGGACCTAGACGTACAACTTCAGCTGCTGCTCCAGCCAGCGTCTCAACAAGAACAAAAAGGGAAGAACAAAGACATGCATAGATTACTGGCGTGGGACAACAGAGAAAAAATCGTCAAGAAGCTTAAGGAGCATATGGAAGCAGAGGAAAAGGAGAAGAAGCTTGAAGAGGAAGAAGCAGACAAGCATATGGGGGTGGAAAAAGGAGAAGAAGCCGTGACCAAGCACATGGAAGAGCAAGAGGAAGAAGAGGTGGAAGAAGAAGAAGAAGAAGAAGAAGAAGAAGAAGAAGAAGAAGAAGAAGAGGTGGAAGAAGAAGAAGAAGAAGAAGAAGAAGAAGAAGAAGAAGAAGAAGAAGAAGATGATGATGATGATGATGATGATGATGATGATGATGGAGGAGGAGGAGAAAGAGAAGAGGAAGAAGGAGAAAGAGACAGAGAAGAAGATAGAGAAGAAGGAATGAGAAGGAAGGAGAAGGAGAAGAAGACCAAGAAGAGGAAGAAGATTAAGCTTGATGAGGCACAATATGTACATATCCTAGAGAAGCTGTTCCCCAAGAGCAGCAGCAGCAAGCCCCTGCAGGCTGAAGACATATCCTTGGAGAAGCAGGCTACAAAGACCACAACTGCTATACTAAGTGAGGATCAAATGAAAAAACTGATCCACGACACAAAGGAAGACATCTTACGAGAGTTGCAGCAAGGCAAATATAACAAGAGTGGAGGGGCAGATGTTCAAGATCATGACCCTGTTGTTCAGGATCAAAACCCAGAAACTGTTTCTGTTTCTGAGAAAATAGGTCAGATGATAGACAAAATGAAGAAGGAGTTCAAAGAGCAGCTCAAGATCAAAGGTCTAGTGGATAGGATTAAAAATAACTTGAACGGGGAATGTCCCCTGATTATCCTCAAAGTTGATGAGTTGATGGATATTTCCGCATGGGAGGATACCAGAAATGCTTTGAGCCTGTTAAACTGCGGCGCCGATGTGATGATCGTCACCGCCACAAAGGAGATTCAGCTGGCTAAAGAATATTGCTACCCACGGACGGAACCTATGGACTATTCCTTTGCTGGCCTCTACCATGATACAGTGCTCGAGCTTATTGGCCAACTGAAGAACGGAGACAGCTATAACCCCCAAATTTTTCATGATATCTTGGATGTGTGTGAGCCACATAAATTCTGTGTGAAGATCTTCACTCATGCTTTGTATGCTAACCCCAAGAGGAGCACTGAGGAGTTACTCAAGCTGCACAGCACCTTGCAGGCTTTGCCAACAAAATCATTCAAGAACATCGCTAAGGTGATGTTCAAATTCTCTTACAATGATTTGCCTAAATAATACAAGTCCTGCTTGCTGTACCTAGCTATTTTCCCTCCCAGACACAAGATCAGGCGGTCAACCTTGATTCGACGGTGGGTTACAGAAGGGCTGACATCCAAGGAAGATTGGCCCAGTTCTATGCGTCATGCCAACCGATGTTTTGACGCACTTGTTAGCCGGTGCCTTGTTTATCCTGCTGATACTGGTGCCAAAGGAAATGTAAAGAGCTACATCATAGGTTATCCAGTTTATGGATTCATTACCACAATTGCCAGAAAACAACACATCGTGGGGACACGCCTGTCGCATCACTTGGCTCGCCATTTCTCCATTTTCAACGATCTCCAACTCCGCAGCTCTGATAGAATTGATAAATTCTTCCAGGGGCTCTCTAAATCATCTCAAGTATCCCTGCTCAAGGTGCTAGATCTAGAAGGTTGTCGGTGTTTTCTTGGGAAGAACCAACGGTACCTCAAGGACATCTGCAACAAGATGTTACTGCTCAAGTATCTGAGCCTGAGGAGAACAGATATTACCCAGCTACCCAGTGAAATGAACAACCTCCGTGAGCTAGAGGTATTGGATATCCGACAAACTGAGATACCTCCGCATGCAACAACAAATATCCTGCTCTTGAAGCTGAAGCATCTGCTTGCTGGTCACGTCGATCTGAATCCAAGAAATTTTGGCTCTAGTGGCCGGATTCCTCATAGGATTGACAAAATGGTAAACATGGAGGTGCTATCCAATGTCAAGGCCCATCAGAGTCGTGATTTAAAAGACATTGGAAAGCTATGGCAGCTAAGGAAGCTAGGTGTGGTTATCGACGATAAGGATAGTCACCTCAAGAATTTTCTTCAGACGATCAGTGACCTACATGAGTGCCTCCGTTCTCTGTCCATCACTACTACTCCCATAGCCACACCACACGAGAGTACTCTTTCCACTGCAGAGTTACCAGATGACATTGGCTCTCTCTTAACAAACTTCCCTAAGATTCTTGAGAGTCTAAGCATCAGGGGAACCACACAGAAGGGGCGTCTTCTTCCATTGTACATAAAAGGTGATAAAAACATACTTGCCAAGGTAACTCTATGTCACACTGTGCTGAGCCAAGATGATCTGAAAATCCTTGCCAAGCTGCCCAAGTTACGGTGTGTCAGGCTCCAACACATTGTATGCACCGAGCACATGCTTAACTTCAAAGATGGTGAATTCAGATGCCTCAAGTACCTTGTTGTTGAGGGCTCAAACTTGACTAATATCACTTTTGAGTATGGAGCAGCCAGTCAGCTCGAGAAGATGGTTTTGTCTATCACCAGCATATGTTCTATTTCTGGAGTTCGCCGTCTTCCTAAATTGAAAGAGCTTGAGTTGAACAGCAGCTTCTGCGGCAGATTGCTGCCATCATTGGAATATGCCACACAAATAGCCAATCTGACTCTTCGTGATACATTGCTAGAGCAAGATGCGCTACAACTGCTCACCACGAAAATAAATATACGCTCTCTGGTGTTCCTGGACAAGTCTTTTGGTGGAACACAGAATGAGATCACATTAGAGAAAGATGAGTTCTTGTGGCTCAACCTTCTTGAAGTTCACTGCTCGGCCATCACCAAGATTGTCTTCACCTGTGGATCTGCTCCTAGGCTCGAGAAGATTGTCTGGTCATCTTCCACATCTCTCTTCGGCATCGACAATCTTCCCAGATTGAAGGAGCTCGAGTTCATGGGTGACCAAGTCCCTGATGAGGTGAGAGAGGCCATTGAAAAACATAAAAACAAGCCTAGTCTTAAACTCAATGAACCAGGAACTCATGACTAAGCAAAAAGGAGATGAAGATGATGATGATGATGCTGCAACATTTACTTTTGCTGGAAGAAACAGGTTTGACGCCGAAAGGGCCTCTCAGTTGATCCCATGGTGTAGTTTGCGTGTGCTAGTGTGGATTGCAATCTTTTATGCTTGTCTGTTGATTTCTTTATGCTGCATGTTTATGTTTTGAGTGCATTATAACTGAAGTATGTCTGTTTACTTGCTCCACATGAGTGCCCTAGCTAGTGGCACCAATTGAGCATAAATGGTTGTATCTATGCTTGGATTTGATTTTGTGTGGCTTTCATCTGTATCAAACATCGTAAGAATTCATGTACAGTTTCATGTAATAAGTGTGATTTCTTATTAATGTACAGTGCTACATCGATATGCTTTTATTTTCTCAAGCAACAGTATGATTTGATTGGGTTCTGCAACTCAAAGATGAACTGCTGTATGTCATGATATTGTTACCTATAATGTAGGCATCCGTTGATTCAAATCAGCTGAGTAGCTCTTCCAGTAATGCCTCACTATGTGCTTTACGCAGAATTTTATGCAGATTAAGCATGTGTGATTCACAATCTGCATGCATCTCCTGATTGCCAGGTAAGCATTACCACCTCAGGAAAATCGAAGTTGTTCTCAGCTTTATGTTGGCATGCATTTGGTAGCTCGCGTAGTTTATCCCACTGTTTGCTGGTGGAGAAGCTAGTAGTCCAGTACAGTTTAGAACTTAATAATTAATTCAATTCATCATTTGGACACCTTAATTGCTTTGATCGATCTTGGTTTGAAACCTGGCGGTTTGGCCTTCGCTTCATCCTCCTGAGGGAGACTTCGGTTTCACAGCGCAGCGACCCCTCCCCTCCCCAGCCGGATGTAGTTGGCAGGGCCATCCCCAGAAATTTGAGGCCCTGGTGGGAAAGGCAAAATGGGCCCCTAAATTTTATAATATGCATGTGTATCCTTACAATCTGAGAGATGAAAAGCTATGATAATAAGTTTTTTCTATATTCCCGATGAACTATTGGATATTTTTTATATGAGTATATAATGTTGTATGTTGTTCAGAACAAACTTGAATTAAGGTAGCTGCATGCTATGTTTCTCTAGATTTGAGCAACCAACAAATGTACTGGAAGTCATGTGATCAAATTAAACCAATATCATGAGTAGCTAATTAAAATCACAGTACTTGCTAATTACATCTATCTAGAAATTAAACCAACTGAAAACCAAACTGATTAACATCTTAGTACTCCCTAAAAAATGGACTAGCATTATTTATCAAAGATGGAGAGACATACCGCCTGCATCTGCTTCTTGGTCATATGGACGAAAGTAGCATCCAAGTTAACAAACAAAAAGTAGCGTCGCAGGTATGGATGGAGAAGCATGTCTCCCTTGATCCATTCAAGAGAAACCCTTCCAGGGGACCTGGTTAGTCCAGCTCCAGCATGCACAAATAGAGCCCGCAACGCGCTAAATCCTCCCCTTTCCCTCTCTCGATGATGTTTTCTGGCGCCAAAAAACAGAGTGTACGGCATGACGTGTTCACATCTACAATAAACTTGGCGACGGCCGGAGAAGAAGACGAGGCGGCGGCTTGCTGCTCTGACATGGCCATGCCTGGCCGCCGTCGATGTTGCCGGCGTCCATTCGATTGCGTCCAGTGCTGCTTTGTTGCCAGGTACCGGTACGCAGTCCATTCCAGCCGGTTGCAATGCGTCCTTGTTCTGATCGTACGCGCGCTGGCCTGGTGGTGATGCAAAATTAGATTAGATGATCAGTGCTTGGTGCTTTCCATTTGCCGCTTGAGCAGAAGGTCATGTGCTACAGAAATTTACCATCGATCTAAAGCTAGCAATGTAAAAGAACGATCAGCGATTGTCAGCTACTCTTTTCTCCATCTGATTCATGGCCCTCAGCCTTTAGTCCCGGTTGCAAACGAACCGGGACTAATGGCCATCCACGTGGCCACGGCTAGGAGACCTTTAGTCCCGGTTCGTAATGAGAACCGGGACTAAAGTGTTCTGTTTTTGTTTTTATTTTTATTGCTGTTTCAGATTATAGGTTTAGGATTTATGCTTAATTAGGGTTCATTTTAATTTCAAACGAGTTTCCGTACCTATATTGTACGACTAGTACATACACATTACACGTTGGTGCATGCAGATATAATATTATACGATGTCTTGCGACTGTATATACTACAATTTCAAACAAGTGTATGTATAACTATTTTTCAAACAAGTTTCAAAACAAACTAAGTTACACGGAGATCACTAAATTACAGATAGCGTTCTTCGTCCTCCACATAGTGTTCTCCTTTCTCACAGAGGACCTCCCTCATGATGAATCCTGCCAGCTCCTGTTGAATTGCTTTTAGGCGCTGGGTTGGTACGAGCTTCTCCCGCATCACATACAACTTTAAGAAGATCGATATGGATATATATAAGTTGAATGAAACTCAAAACAATTGATTATAATAAAAGAAAACTGTGAATATTATTTACGTACATCAAAGTCCGTGGAACGTGCTCTCCGCTCACTGGTGTACCACCGGATGAACTCACAGACGTAGAATCCACACAGATTGGTCCCCGGTGGTTGCTGCAAACCCTTTCTCTTTTTAAAAGTTAGCTGTTCTTTGAATTCACCTATTACCGACCTTCTGAAACGTGTCCAAACGCTACAGGGCAAAGAAAATGAGCAAATGAGTTATTAAATACTTGATATCAGGAAATTAATGAAAGGAGCTGATATAGTCGGGTAATGTTTGAAATTACTTTTGCAGCATTTCTTTCATGTCGCTAATCAGGACGTCGGGCTTATCCAATGAGTCCAAGATATGAACAGTTGATGTGTCCAATTGAATCTTTAGCAGAATCCAGTGGTAACTGCAGACACACATGCATAACTCATCAATTACACTTAACATCGAGTAAGCAAAAAAGAATGTCTAGAAGATAGAAACACTCACTTAAAGTTGTAAGGAAATAGAAGTTCTCTTTTAAGACTTTGCTTGACAAAAAATCTGAAGAGGTCCTTCTCCACATCTCTGGGGTGATATTTTAATATCCTTTCATTAATGATATATGGGTCAATGAACCCAACATCATGGATTCCCTTTTTTTTGCATTCAAACATCTTAAATCTGCATAATAGCATACAAAAATCATATAGTTAATTAAGATATATAGGCAATGAACGAGCTTATCTAGATACTTGAATATAAATCACTTACAGACAATAGCAACTGATGGTAGACTTGTCGAGATCGCGCCGATTGAATATGTGAAACAATTCGTCCATTGGAATATGTAACATGTATCTTTTGAAGTAATGCTCCTCTCTAACGTCCAAGAGGATAAAACGTTTGAAGTCCTTTTTTTTGTATATGCACCTTGTACCAGCCGAGCAGATTTCGCATATGTGTTGATAGACCGCGTTCCTCCTCAGGCTTGATCAGAGGCCCCCCCCCAGTACATATTGCCCTACTACCTCTCCCACTGGCGCTTCTTCAAGGCCTAACATAACTAGAAGAGGCTCATTCAAGATGTCCGCGTTCTCTTTTGCCTCCCTTACAGTTAAACCCAATAGTTGTGCAGCTGCTACTACTCTGGTGTCCAATAACAATCGGTCGTCTTCCAAATCGGCTCTGAAGGACGTATCGATATCGAGGGGGCCGACTATGAGTGGGGCGACCGATTGATTCTTCTGTTCTCCAAGCTGGGGAATTTGTTTCCCGCTTCTTTTTGCCTTGGCCAAGTCACTTTGCCTTTCAATTTTGCGTTTATAGTCTGATGGCTGATTCATCTTATATTGGGGCTCTGCAGTAAGCATACCATAAGCCCAGTCCTTTTGTTTCTCCGTGTATGTCGGCTTGGGCTCAGGCACTTTCGAAGCAAAAAATGCCTTCACTTCGGCGCGTACTATCGCCTCGTTTTCCTCGGGAGTCCGGTCATAAGCTCTCTTGGGAAGAGGCTTTAGCGATGGCTCAGGTATCTTCGTGGTCTTATGTACTACCTTATCAGTAGTACTAACCGTAGCGGACCTGCTCCGCTTTTTCCCCGTCTGAGTAGTATTGGGGGGCGGCTTCGCCTGACGCGCTGGAGGTGCACTGGGGGATAGCGTCGGCTGACGCGCGGAAGGTGCACTGGGGGACGGCGTTGGCTGACGTGCGGGAGGTGCACTAGGGGGTGGCGTCGGCTGACGCATCGCCCGAGGTGGACTCGGGGGTGGCGTCGGCTGACGCGGCCCTGGAGGTGGACTCGGGGGTGGCGTCGGCTGACGCGGCGCCCGAGGTGGACTCAGGGGCGGCGTAGGTGGACGACGTTCACCGGGGGAGCGTGGACTTGGATTCCTCGGAGTCGGTGGCCGTGGCGCTGAGCCTGGAAACTTGATGTATTTCTTTTGCCATAAAACGATTTGGTGCTTGACATCTCCAAGTCTCTGATCCCCTTCAGGTGTAGCAAAATCAAGCTCTAGGTCCTCGAACGAGCTGACTATGTCAAGCACCGAGACACGAGCATAGCCAGCCGGTATCGGGTTCCCATGGTGGAGTGCTTCAGGTAGACAAGGTAAAGCGTCGCCGCTCGCCACCTTGAAGGTCATGTTCTTCATTGGCTGATATAGCTCACAATTTGTCATCTCCCAAACATCATCCACGGGGTAGCGAGACCCCGGTGCTTCATGCTCATCAGCTGGGACCTCCGTGGAAGCCACGCTGCTTCTCCGCTGACTATTAAGATCCAATGCTAGATCTTCCTGCAGCCGAGATCCGCCTCCCTGGCTAAGTTGATGTATCATACTCTTCATGTCGGCTAATTCACGTTCTACCTTGCCGATCCGATCTGCTTCCCGATCCTTCTTTCTCTTATGGCTTTTGTAACCGTACGGATCTTTGTGCTGAGAAAACCCTTCCTTCCATGGAACACCGGTGCCTTTGCCTCTTGTTCGTCCTGTGTGTTCTGGATTCCCGAGGGCGTGTGTCAGCTCGTCGTTCTCTCGGTCGACACGGATCAATCCCGCTTGAGCATCCTACATTGTCTTAACAAGTTTTACTGTGGGAGTAAAGGTCTGTTTCCGATGAACACACTCCCCTGTTGCCGGGTCTAACGATCCTCCATGTCCGTACCACCAGTGCTTGGCCCTTTCGGGCCATCCCTCTGTACCAGGAGTGATTCCTCTATTCCTCAATTCATTCTCCATAGATTCCCACTTGGGCACTGCTCTCACGTAGCCGCCTGGCCCCAAAATATGGTGATGTTCCTTCTTATCAGCATTTTTCTTATTTTTTTCCGACATTTCCTTGGCTCTCTTAGATGCCTTGAATGCCACAAATTTAGGCCACTGTTGTCTCAACTTCTCGTATGCTCCTTCGAACACTGGAGTTTTCTTTTTCGCGATATACTTCGCGTATAACATTTTCTTGAAGCCCCGGAATGCTTCAGCCATCTTCTTGAGAGCGTACTGTTTAACTCTCCTTCTCCTTTCACGTCCACCCGGAATTTTATTACCATCATCATCCTTCTTGGAGTACTCCGGAGGTAGAATGAAATTTTCCATGAGCTTCCTCCAAAGGTCTTTCTTGGATCTTTTATTCACAAAAGTAGCTCCAAGATGTGCCTTCTTTGGCTCGTGCCATTCTTGAATCGTGATCGGGATCATGTCCCTAACAATCACTCCGCATTGATTTATAAATTTTGTTGCGTGCTGTTTTGGCTCCAACGGTTTGCCATCTGGAGATACTAAATCGATGGTCAGCTTCTGATTCGCACTCAACTTTTGGCTCGGACCTCGTTTAGAATACGATTTGCTCGATCCGGAGGGCTGAAAAAAGAAAGAGTCGTTAATACATATATGCATATTCCCTTCGTATCACCAAAAGCTAAATCTATATACCTCGCCATCAGCGTTTGTTTGCAATTGTCGTTCGGCATCGGTGTTTGTTTGCCCTTCGTCGTCAAACGTTTCTATCTCCATTCCGTCACCGGAAGGGTTAAGAAACGACGAAACATCTTCTTCAAGTTCAGCTTCTCCGGCACCTTCTCGGCCGACTCCTTCTCGGCCGGCTACTCCGGGGTCTTCTCGATCGGCACCTTCTTGATGCACATATACATTCTCACGTATCATGCCAAATAAGAATTCTTCAGGGTGGCGTGGGTCATTTTGACCTTCCATGTCTCTTCTAAAGACAGGTAAAACAAGTTAGTGACACATATTTGATCAATAACCAAAAAAAGGGGGCGTTGGCCAAGCGCCGATGCGGTGGGGGGAAGACCCCCTCACCGCGTCGACGCCCGGCCAACGCCCCCTTTTAGTACACATATTTCATCAATAACCAAAAAAAAGGGGGCGTTGGCCGAGCGTCGACGTGGTGGGGGGAAGACCCCCTCACCGCGTCGGCGCCCGGCCAACGCCCCCTTTTAGTACACATATTTGATCAATAACCAAAAAAAAGGGGGCGTTAGCCGAGCGCCGACGCGGTGGGGGGAAGACCCCCTCACCGCGTCGGCGCCCGGCCAACGCCCCCTTTTAGTACACATATTTGATCAATAACCAAAAAAAAGGGGGGCGTTGGCCGAGCGCCGACGCGGTGGGGGGAAGACCCCCTCACCGCGTCGGCGCCCAGCCAACGCCCCCTTTTAGTACACATATTTGATCAATAACCCAAAAAAAAGGGGGCGTTGGCCGAGCGCCGACGCGATGAGTTTCTAACTAATTCATCTAACCATTTTTTCTAACTAATTCATCTAACCATTTTTTCTATCATTTTTTTAACTAATTCATCTAACATTTTTTCTAACTAATCATCTAACTTTTTTTCTAACATTTCTTCTAACTTTTTTTCTGCAGGGGGCGTCAGAGGGGGCGTACCTGCAGGGGCGTCGCGCCGGCGGCGGTGGTGGCGGCGCCGGTGTGCAGTGGCGTCAGAGGGCATCGGCGATGGCATCGAAGGGCGCCGGGCGGCGGTGGTGGCGTCGGCGTGCAGGGGCGCGTCGTCGGAGAAGGGCGCGCGCCGGCGGCGGTGGTGGCGTCGGAGGGCGTCGGCGATGGTGCGGGCGGCGGAGGTGCGGGCGGCGTCGGTGCGGGCGGCGGAGGTGCTGTCGGCGGAGGTGCTGTCGGCGGAGGTACTGGCGGCGGAGGTGGCCGGGCGCGGGGCGGCCGACGGGGCGGGCGACGGCGCGGGCGGCGTGACCTCGCTTCCGCCGGAGCTTGCTCTGGAAACTGCCGCGCCTTTGTCTTCCTCGTCTGGATCGGGATGGAGAAGGCAGGGGGCGGTGCGGCGTTTATATACCCCGGGACCTTTAGTCCCGGTTGGTAATGTGATCCGGGACTAAAGACCCTTTAGTCCCGGGTCATTTTACCAACCGGGACTAAAGGTCACCCTTTAGTCCCGGATGGTAAAAAGGCCCGGGACTAAAGGCCCATTTTGGGCGGTTCCCAAAAATTGCGCGCGTAGGGACCTTTAGTCCCGGGCCGTTTCCTCAACCGGGACTAAATGGTCTTTTGAATAAACTTAAGAAATTGCATTTTAGCTTGACTGAATATTTTCTATTTTCAAAACCAGAAGATTAAAATAAGTTTGAGATTACCCAACACTGTTAGAGGATATGGAGTCTTTCACGGGCTTGCAGGGAAATTTTTCCGAGGCGGAGCTTCCGAAGATGCCATAGGGCGTGAGCACCAACGACATCTTCGAGAAGCTCCACCACGGGACATTTCCCAACCCTTTCCTCGAAAACTATTAGAGGAGATGGAGTCTTTCACGGGCTTGCAGGGAAATTTTTCTGAGGCAGAGCTTCCGAAGATGCCGTAGGGCGTGAGCACCAACGACATCTTCGAAAAGCTCTGCCACGGGAGATTTCCCAACCCTTTCCTCCATAACTATTAGAGGAGATGGAGTCTTTCACGTGCTTGCAGGGAAATTTTTCTGAGGCAGAGCTTCCGAAGCTGCCGTAGGGCGTGAGCACCAACGACATCTTCGAAAAGCTCTGCCACGGGAGATTTCCCAACCCTTTCCTCCGTCCATGGGGATGAAACTCTCCCTGCCTTCGAGCTGTGCTTGCCATGTTGTATCGATGCTCCTTTTATAGGCACGGCGCCGCTTCTACTTTTGTCTTGTTCCTCCGATAGGGGCGTCGTGCGCTACATGCTTTATCTCATCGAGCAGTGCATCCACCCATGCATCCTTATCCTGCCAACAGCTTTAGTCTCGGTTGCACCCACCAGCCGGGACTAAAGGTTACCCACACGTCCTTATCCCACCGACAGTTTTGTTAGATGACACAAAAACCACCTTTAGTCCCGGTTGTACCCACCAGCCGGGACTAAAGGTTAGATGGTTTCCCGCGCCACTGCGTTCCTGCCTATTTTCTTCCCGCGCTTTCCACCGCTTCCCGCCATTTTTCACTATATATATGTAGGCTAGGCCTCCATTTACATATCACATCTAGACTCATATCTGCAAACCTCATCACTCTCTTCCATGGCTTCCATCGTATCTCTAACCCTCCAGGAGGCGGAGGCGCTTTGCGCCTCAAACTACCCCTGCTCGCCGGGCTACCGCGTCCCCACCGGCTAGATGCTGAGCGTCGGAGGCATACCGGTCCCTCCTGTCCCTCTAGGTGTGGCACGTCAGATGGCCATCACAAACCACTACTACTTCGAGCTCACGCCAGAGCAGCGGAGGAATCCCCAGTGGCATCCCGACTACAGCCCGACTTGGGACGCCTTCTTCATCAATCGGCGTGAGAGTGCGCTTGCCAGGCACGAGGAGGACGGCCCGCCTCGTTCAAACTTCAACGAGGCCGGCCGTGGGCTGTGGTGGCGCGGCCGGACTCTCCAGAGCGTCATGGCCTACCGTGGCCCCCGCCTGCGCTACCCTCAGTCTCAACCCACGCGTGCTCACCCGCCGAGGTTCGACTACCGCGACCCCGATGCCAGCGACGACGACGTCAGCGACTACGACGACTACAGTGGCGACGTTTATAGAGCTAGGCACGACTATGACTGAATCACTCCAACATTCAAAAACAAGTTCGGTCGATTGTGACTTAATCTGCCCATGTACTTTAATTCCAGTTCAATCGTTTCCCCGCCTCTCGTGAGTGTTATTGTGATACATGATTAGAACAATACATTACATAAAATGTTTAATACATGATTAGAACAATACATGATTACACATGATTACACATCATTTCTTCGCTAGTGTCCCTTGCTTACGATTGTGGCATAACCATGGAGAATCTTTATTATTTAACTTGAGGCTTGTGTCAGTGTTCACTCTGAAGGGCGGAATTTCACCAAACTGATTATAATCTTGTGACATGTCTGTCTTGTCCTTCACTCCCACGATGGTTCTTTTCCCTGAAAGAACTATGTTGCGCTTTGGTTCATCACATGATGTATTCGCTTTGGTTCTTTTTCTCGGTTTGCTACTCATGTCCTTCACATAGAAAACCTGAGCCACATCTTTGGCTAGGACGAATGGTTCATCAAGGTACCCTAGATTGTTGAGATCCACCGTTGTCATTCCGTACTGCTCGTCCAACTTTACCCCGCCTCCTATCATCTTCACGCATTTGCAACGAAACAAAGGAACCTTAAAGTTAGGTCCATAATCAAGCTCCCATATCTCCTCTATGTAACCATAATATGTGTCTGTTTGCCCTTTGCCGGTTACTGCATCAAAGTGGACACCACTGTTTTGGTTGGTGTTTTTTTTTATCTTGGGCGACTGTGTAAAATGTATTCGCATTTATCTCGTACCCTTGGAAACTCAATATAGTCGAAGATGGTAATTTGGCCAGCAAGTACAGCTGCTCTTCAACAACAGTGTCATTCATGAGACGTCTTTGCAACCAAACGCCGAAAGTCGCCATGTGGAGCTGTAAAACAAAGGACTCAGGCTGCCCTGGGTTTGCTTGGCGTACAATATTCTTGTATTCCTCACTGTACGGAGCCACAAAGAGGGAATTTTGTAGAACTGTGTAGTGTGCTTAAGTCAACGAATGACCATCCCTACATATCATTGGTTTCTTTCCGATTGTGCCTTTTCCACTAAGTCTCCCCTCATGACGCGATTGAGGAAGACCAATCGGCTTAAGGTCGGGAACAAAGTCAGCACAAAACTCAATGACCTCCTCTGTTCCATATCCCTTCACGATGCTTCCTTCTGGCCTAGCACGGTTACAAACATATTTCTTTAAGACTCCCATGAACCTCTCAAAGGGGAACATATTGTGTAGAAATACAGGGCCGAGAATGGAAATCTCTTTGACTAGGTGAACCAGGAGGTGCGTCATAATATTGAAGAACGATGGTGGGAACTCCAGCTCGAAGCTGACAAGACATTGGGCCACATCATTTTGTAACCGTGGTAGATCTTCTGGATTGATTACCTTCTGAGATATTGCATTGAGGAATGCACATAGCTTCACAATTGCTAGTCGAACATTTTTCGGTAGAAGCCCCCTTAATGCAACGGGAAGCAATTGCGTCATAATCACGTGGCAGTCATGAGACTTTAGGTTCTGGAACTTTTTCTCTGCCATATTTATTATTCCCTTTATATTCGATGAGAATCCAGCCGGGACCTTGATACTGTTCAGGCATTCAAAAAAGGTGATCTTCTTTTCTTTAGTAAGAGCGTAGCTAGCGCGACCTTAAAACAGTTCCGGATGTTAGTCTTCTGGGTCTTTCACATGTTGCAGGTCATGTCGAGCTTCCTTTGTATCTTTTGTCTTCCCATACATACCCAAGAAGCCTAGCAGGTTCACGCAAAGATTCTTCGTCACATGCATCACGTCGATTGCAGAGCGAACTTCTAGGAATTTCCAATACTCAAGCTCCCAAAATATAGATTTCTTCTTCCACATGGGTGCATGTCCGTCTGCGTCATGCGGAGCAGATTGTCCGCCAGGACCCTTGCCAAAGATTACTTCTATATCTTTGACCATATCGAATACATCATCACCAGTATTTTCCTTAGGTGGCTCCCGGTGATCTGCCTTACCGTTGAAATGCTTGCCTTTTTTTCTTATGGCATGAATTTTGCTAAGAAATCGAAGGTGCGATATGTACACATTCTTCTTACAATTAGCTAAATATATACTTTCAGTCTCTTGTAAACAGTGTGTGCATGCCTTGTATCCCTTGTTTGTCTATCCTGAAATGTTACTAAGAGCAGGCCAATCATTGATGGTAATGAACAGCAACGCTCGTAAGTCAAATTCCTCTTGTTTGTGCTCATCCCACACACGTACGTCTGGTTTGGCCCACAGCTGTAAAAGTTCATCAACTAACACTGGTGGAAAAAGGGCCATTAATCCCGATCTGTAACGGCCTTTAGTCCCGGTTTCCAAACCAGGACTAGCAAAGCGTGATTAAAGGCCCTCAGCCTTTAGTCCCGGTTGCAAACGAACCGGGACTAATGGCCGTCCACGTGGGCACGGCTAGGAGCGCCGTCTCGGGGACCTTTAGTCCCGGTTCGTAATGAGAACCGGGACTAAAGTATTCTATTTTTATTTTTATTTTTATTGCTGTTTCAGATTATAGGTTTAGGGTTTATGCTTAATTAGGGTTCATTTTAATTTCAAACGAGTTTCCGTACCTATATTCTACGACTAGTACATACACATTACATGTTGGTGCATGCATATATAATATTATATGATGTCTTGCGACTGTATATACTACAATTTCAAACAAGTGTATGTACAACTATTTTTCAAACAAGTTTCAAAACAAACTAAGTTACACGGAGATCACTAAATTACAGATAGCGTTCTTCGTCCTCCACATAGTGTTCTCCTTTCTCACAGAGGACCTCCCTCATGATGAATCCTGCCAGCTCCTCTTGGATTGCTTTTAGGCGCTGGGTTGGTACGAGCTTCTCCCGCATCACATACAACTTTAAGAAGATCGATATGGATATATATAAGTTGGATGAAATTCAACACAATTGATTATAATAAAAGAAAACTATGAATATTATTTACGTACATCAAAGTCCGTGGAACGTGCTCTCCACTCACTGGTGTACCACCGGATGAACTCGCAGACGTAGAATCCACAGAGATTGGTCCCCGGTGGTTGCTGCAAACCCTTTATCTTTTTAAAAGTTAGCTGTTCTTTGAATTCACCTATTACCGACCTTCTGAAACGTGTCCAAACGCTACAGGGCAAAGAAAATGAGCAAATGAGTTATTAAATACTTGATATCAGGAAATTAATGAAAGGAGCTGATATAGTCGGGTAATGTTTGAAATTACTTTTGCTGCATTTCTTTCATGTCACTAATCAGGACGTCGGGCTTATCCAATGAGTCCAAGATATGAACAGTTGATGTGTCCAATTGAATCTTTAGCAGAATCCAGTGGTAACTGCAGACACGTATGCATAACTCATCAATTACACTTAACATCGAGTAAGCAAAAAAGAATGTCTAGAAGATAGAAACACTCACTTGAAGTTGTAAGGAAATAGAAGTTCTCTTTTAAGACTTTGCTTGACAAAAAATCTGAAGAGGTCCTTCTCCACGTCTCTGGGGTGATCTTTTAACATCCTTTCATTAATGATATATGGGTCAATGAACCCAACGTCATGGATTCCCTTTTTTTGCATTCAAACATCTTAAATCTGCATAATAGCATACAAAAATCATATAGTTAATTAAGATATATAGGCAATGAACGAGCTTAGCTAGATACTTGAATATAAATCACTTACAGACAATAGCAACTGATGGTAGACTTGTCGAGATCGCGCTGATTGAATATGTGAAACAATTCATCCATTGGAATATGTAACATGTATCTTTTGAAGTAATGCTCCTCTCTAACGTCCAATAGGATAAAACGTTTGAAGTCCTTTTTTTGTATATGCACCTTGTACCAGCCGAGCAGATTTCGCATATGTGTTGATAGACCGCGTTCCTCCTCAGGCTTGATCAGAGGCCCCCCAGTACATATTGCTCTACTACCTCTCCCACTGGCGCTTCTTCAAGGCCTAACATAACTAGAAGAGGCACATTCAACATGTCCGCGTTCTCTTTTGCCTCCCTTACAGTTAAACCCAATAGTTGTGCAGCTGCTACTACTCTGGGGTCCAATAACAATTGGTCCTCTTCCAAATCGGCTCTAAAGGACGTATCGATATCGAGGGGGCCGACTATGAGCGGGGCGACCGATTGATTCTTCTGTTCTCCAAGCTGGGGAATTTGTTTCCCGCTTCTTTTTGCCTTGGCCAAGTCACTTTGCCTGCAATTTCGCGTTTATAGTCTGATGGCTGATTCATCTTATATTGGGGCTCTGCAGTAAGCATACCATAAGCCCAGTCCTTTTGTTTCTCCGTGTATGTCAGCTTGGGCTCAGGCACTTTCGGTGCAAAAAATAGCTTCACTTCGGCGCGTACTATCGCCTCGTTTTCCTCAGGAGTCCGATCACAAGCTCTCTTGGGAAGAGGCTTTAGCGATGGCTCTGGTATCCTCGTGGTCTTATGTACTACCTTATCAGTAGTACTAACCGTAGCGGATCTGATCCGTTTTTTCCCCGTCTGAGTAGTATTGGGGGGGGGGGGGGGCTTCGCCTGACGCGCTGGAGGTGCACTGGGGGATGGCGTTGGCTGACGCACGGGAGGTGCACTGGGGGACGGCGTTGGCTGACGCGCGGGAGGTACACTAGGGGGCGGCGTCGGCTGACGCGTCGCCCGAGGTGGACTCAGGGGTGGCATCGGCTGACGCGGCGCTGGAGGTGGACTCGGGGGTGGCGTCGGCTGACGCGGCGCCCGAGGTGGACTCGGGGGCAGCGTAGGTGGACGACGTTCACCGGGGGAGGGTGGACTTGGATTCCTCGGAGTCGGTGGCCTTGGCGCTGAGCCTGGAAACTTGATGTATTTCTTTTGCCATAAAACGATTTGGCGCTTGACATCTCCAAGTCTCCGATCCCCTTCAGGTGTAGCAAAATCAAGCTCTAGGTCCTCGAACGAGCTGACTATGTCAAGCACCGAGACACGAGCATAGCCAGCCGGTATCGGGTTCCCATGGTGGAGTGCTTCAGGTAGACAAGGTAAAGCGTCGCCGCTCGCCACCTTCAAGGTCATGTTCTTCACTGGCTGATGTAGCTCACAATTTTTCATCTCCCTAACATCATCCACGGGGTAGCGAGACCCCGGTGCTTCATGCTCATTAGCTGGGACCTCCGTGGAAGCCACGCTGCTTCTCCGCTGACTATTAAGATCCAATGCTGGATCTTCCTGCAGCCGAGATCCGCCTCCCTGGCTAAGTTAATGTATCATACTCTTCATGTTGGCTAATTCACGTTCTACCTTGCCGATCCGATCTGCTTCCCGATCCTTCTTTCTCTTCAGGCTTTTGTAACCGTATGGATCTTCGTGCTGAGAAAACCCTTCCTTCCATGGAACACCGGCGCCTTTGCCTCTTGTTCGTCCTATGTGTTCTGGATTCCCGAGGGCGTGTGTCAGATCGTCGTTCTCTCGGTCGACACGGATCAATCCCGCTTGAGCATCCTCCATTGCCTTAACAAGTTTTACTGTGGGAGTAAAGGTTTGTTTCCGATGAATACACTCCCCTGTTGCCGGGTCTAACGATCCTCCATGTCCGTACCACCAGTGCTTGGCCCTTTCGGGCCATCCCTCTGTACCAGGAGTGATTCCTCTATTCCTCAATTCATTCTCCATAGATTCCCACTTGGGCACTGCTCTCACGTAGCCGCCTGGCCCCAAAATATGGTGGTGTTCCTTCTTTTCAGCATTTTTCTTATTTTTTTCCGACATTTCCTTGGCTCTCTCAGATGCCTTGAATGCCACAAATTCAGGCCACTGTTGTCTCAACTTCTCATATGCTCCTTCGAACACTGGAGTTTTCTTTTTCGCGATAAACTTCGCGTATAACATTTTCTTGAAGCCCCGGAATGCTTCAGCCATCTTCTTGAGAGCGTACTGTTTAACTCTCCTTCTCCTTTCATGTCCACCCGGAATTTCATTACCATCATCATCCTTCTTGGAGTACTCCGGAGGTAGAATGAAATTTTCCATGAGCTTCCTCCAAAGGTATTTCTTGGATCTTTTATTCACAAAAGTAGCTCCCAGACGTGCCTTCTTTGGCTCGTGCCATTCTTGAACCGTGATCGGGATCATGTCCCTAACAATCACTCCGCATTGATTTATAAATTTTGTTGCGTGCTGTTTTGGCTCCAACAGTTTGCCATCTGGAGATACTAAATCGATGGTCAGCTTCTGATTCGCACTCAACTTTTGGCTCAGACCTCGTTTAGAATACGATTTGCTCGATCTGGAGGGCTGAAAAAAGAAAGAGTCGTTAATACATATATGCATATTCCCTTCGTATCAGCAAAAGCTATATCTATATACCTCGCCATCGGCATTTGTTTGCAATTGTCGTTCGGCATCGGTGTTTGTTTGCCCTTCGTCGTCAAACGTTTCTATCTCCATTCCATCACCGGAAGGGTTAAGAAACGACGAAAGATCTTCTTCAAGTTCAGCTTCTCCGGCACCTTCTCGGCCGACTCCTTCTCGGCCGGCTACTCCGGGGTCTTCTCGATCGGCACCTTCTTGATGCACATATACATTCTCACGTATCATGCCAAATAAGAATTCTTCAGGGTGGCGTGGGTCATTTTGACCGTCCATGTCTCTTCTAAAGACAGGTAAAACAAGTTAGTGACACATATTTGATCAATAACCAAAAAAAAGGGGGCGTTGGCCGGGCGCCGACGCGGTGGGGGGACCCTCACCGCGTCGCCGCCCGGCCAACGCCCCCTTTTAGTACACATATTTGATCAATAACCAAAAAAAAGGGGGCGTTGGCCGAGCACCGACGCGGTGGGGGGAAGACCCCCTCACCGCGTCGGCGCCCAGCCAACGCTCCCTTTTAGTACACATATTTGATCAATAACCAAAAAAAAAGGAGGCGTTGGCCGAGCGCCGACGCGGTGGGGAGAAGACCCCCTCACCGCGTCGGCGCTTGGCCAACGCCCCCTTTTAGTACACATATTTGACCAATAACCAAAAAAAAGGGGGCGTTGGCCGGGCGCCGACACGGTGGGGGGAAGACCCCCTCACCGTGTCGGCGCCCGGCCAACGCCCCCTTTTAGTACACATATTTGATCAATAACCAAAAAAAAGGGGGCGTTGGCCAGGCGCCGACGCGGTGGGGGGAAGACCTCCTCACCGCGTCGGCGCCCGGCCAACGCCCCCTTTTAGTACACATATTTGATCAATAACCAAAAAAAAGGTAAACCTAAATTTCTAACTTACTAAATAAATTCTTAACCTAAATTTCTAACTAATGTGATTTCCTAACCTAAATTTCTAACTAGTGTGATTTCCTAAAAGTCTAATAGTAAATCCTAATAAGTAATAAAATTCCTTGATTCTAATAAATTCTAACACTAAATTCTAACTACATTCTAACAGTAACTCTAACAGTAGCTAGTTTTAAGTTAGGAATTTTAACAGTAATTCTATTTAACAGTGTACTAATTAAATTAGTACGGACGGTGGCGCCATTACCGCGGGGAGACAGACGGCGGCGACGCCGGTCTTCTCAGGCGACGGTTCGACGGCGGCTGCGGCGGACTTCTCCGCGGGCGCGACGACGTACACGACGGCCGACGATGGTGCGGGCGTGGCGACGGCGCGGTGGCAGCCTTCTTCCTCCACGCGCGGGCGGCGGCGGCCTTCTCCCTCCACGGGAGGATGGTCGCAACGGCGACGGCCGACGGCGCGAGCGCGGGCGACGGCGCGGGCGGCGTGACCTCGCTTCCGCCTGAGTTTGACTGGAACCATCGCGCGCGCCTTCGTCTTCTTCGTCTAGATCGAGATGGAGAAGGCACGGGGCGGTGCGCGCGTTTATATAGCCCGGGACCTTTAGTCCCGGTTGGTAATACGATCCAGGACTAAAGACCCTTTAGTCCCAGTTTGTATTGCCAACCGGGACTAAAGGTAAACCTTTAGTCCCGGATGGTAAAAAGGCCCGAGACTAAAGGCCCATTTTGGGCGGTTCCCAAAAATTGCGCGCGCAGGGACCTTTAGTCCCGGGCCGTTTCCTCAACCGGGACTAAATGGTCTTTTGAATAAACTTAAAAAATTGCAATTTAGCTTGACTGAATATTCGAATTGAATTTCTGAGAAATCTACAACTGCAAATCGAGTGATTCAAAATCCTACAAATCACAAATTTAAATATCTATCAAATGCCACTGTTCCCATATTTGTATGATAATCCAATAATTTTACATAATTAAAATACTCCAAATATGCTTATAGAAACTTTGAAAATTCATATCTAAAGATTTACAAATCTAAATTGTTTGAAATTGAGTAACTAATTCAAAACCATTTTCTATTTTCAAAACCAGAAGATTAAAATAAGTTTGAGATTAACCAACACTGTTAGAGGATATGGAGTCTTTCACGGGCTTGCAGGGAAATTTTTCCGAGGCGGAGCTTCCGAAAATGCCGTAGGGCGTGAGCACCAACGACATCATCGAGAAGCTCCGCCACGGGAGATTTCCCAATCCTTTCCTCCATAACTGTTAGAGGAGATGGAGTCTTTCACGGGCTTGCAGGGAAATTTTTCCGAGGCAGAGCTTCCGAAGATGCCGTAGGGCGTGAGCACCAACGACATCTTCGAAAAGCTCTGCCACGGGAGATTTCCCAACCCTTTCCTCCATAACTGTTAGAGGAGATGGAGTCTTTCACGGGCTTGCAGGGAAAAAAATTCGAGGCAGAGCTTCCGAAGATGCCATAGGGCGTGAGCACCAACGACATCTTCGAACAGCTCTGCCACGGGAGATTTCCCAACCCTTTCCTCCATAACTGTTAGAGGAGATGGAGTCTTTCACGGGCTTGCAGGGAAATTTTTTCGAGGCAGAGCTTCCGAAGATGCCGTAGGGCGTGAGCACCAATGACATCTTCGAAAAGCTCTGCCATGGGAGATTTTCCAACCCTTTCCTCCATAACTGTTAGAGGAGATGGAGTCTTTCACGGGCTTGCAGGGAAATTTTTCCGAGGCACGGAATGAAACTCTCCCTGCCTTCGAGCTGTGCTTGCCATGGCATATCGATGCTCCTTTTATAGGCACGGGACCACTTCTACTTTTGTCTTGTTCCTCCGACAGGGGCGTCGTGCGCTACATGCTTTATCTCATCGAGCAGTGCATCCACCCACGCATCCTTATCCTGCCAATAGCTTTAGTCTCGGTTGGACCCACCAGCCGGGACTAAAGGTTACCCACACGTCCTTATCCCACCGACAGTTTTGTTAGATGACACAAAAACCACCTTTAGTCCCGGTTGTACCCACCAGCCGGGACTAAAGGTTAGATGGTTTCCCGCGCCACTGCGTTCCCGCCTATTTTCTTCCCGCGCTTTCCACCGCTTCCCGCCTCCGTCTTCCCGCTATTTTTCACTATATATATGTAGGCTTGGCCTCCATTTACATATCACATCTAGACTCATATCTGCAAACCTCATCACTCTCTTCCATGGCTTCCATCGTATCTCTAACCCCCCAGGAGGTGGAGGCGCTTTGCGCCTCAAACTACCCCTGCCCGCCGGGCTACCGCGTCCCCACCGGCTGGATGCTGAGCGTCGGAGGCGTACCGGTCCCTCCTGTCCCTCTAGGTGTGGCACGTCAGATGGCCATCACGAACCACTACTACTTCGAGCGCACGCCAGAGCAGTGGAGGAATCCCCAGTGGCATCCCGACTACAGCCCGACTTGGGACGCCGTCTTCATCAATCGGCGTGAGAGTGCGCTTGCCGGGCACGAGGAGGACGGCCCGCCTCATTCGAACTTCAACGAGGCCGGCTGATACGTCTCAAACGTATCTATAATTTTTGATGCTCCATGCTTGTTTTTACACCGTTTGCCTATTGTTTCGTTACACTTAGTGGCACTTTTATGCATTTTCCGGAACTAACCTATTAACAAGCGCCACAGTGCCAGTTTCCTGTTTTCTGCTGTTTTTGTGTTTCAGAAGTGATACACAGGAAATATTCTCGGAATTGGACGAAACAAGTTCCTGAAGTCTTATTTTTCCCGGAAGCTTCCAGACATCCGAAGGAGAGACGGAGAGGGGCCACCAAGGCCCCACACAAGGGGGCGGCGCTGCCTGGCCCCTGGCCGCGCCACCCCTGTGTGAGGGAGCCTGGCTCCACCTCTGACGACGCCCCTTCGCCTATAAAGACCCCCCGACGAGAAAAACCTAAGTACCCGATCAGTTTTCCAGAACACATCGCGATCTGCCGCCGCCGTCGACCCGAATATCGGGAGGGTCCAGAAGCTCTTCCCGGCACCCTGCCGGAGAGGGGAATCGCCACCGGAGGTCTCCTTCATCGCCATGCTTGCCTCCGGAGCGATGAGTGAGTAGTCTACCTTGGACTATGGGTCCATAGCAGTAACTAGATGGTTGTCTTCTCCACTATGTGCTTCATGTTTAGATCTCATGAGCTGCCCTACATGATTGAGATCACCGTTATGTAATACTATGATGTTGGTTTGTTGGGATCCGATGAATATTGGTGTTTATGATTAAGTTGCTGTACTGAATTATATCTTTTGTTATCTCTATGTTGTTTATGATCTTGCATGCTCTCCGTTGTTAGTAGCTATCTTGGCCGAGTAGTTGCTAGTGACTCCAAGAGGGGGTATTTATGCTCGATAGTGGGTTCATGTCTCTATTTCACCTGGGGGAGTGACAGAAACCTCTAAGGTGGTAGATGTGCTGTTGCTACTAGGGAGAAAACAACATTCATATGCTCAAGGGCATATGCTTTGTTTACATTACACACTTTGCTTAATGCAATTATCTGTTGTTCGCAACTTAATACTTCTAGGGTGTTCGGATGATATCCCCGGGAGTGGATTATTAGTCATAGATGCAGTTGGATGGCGGTCTATGTATTTTGTTGTAATGCCCAGAGTAAATCTCATAGTGATCTTCTTGACATATCACGTTATCTTTATTCTATCAATTGCCCAACTGTAATTTGTTTACCCAGCATGTTATTTTATCTATGGAGAGACACCACTAGTGAACTGTGGACCCCGGTCCTATTTTAATCATATTGCAATCACCTGTTTACTTTTCCCGCACTGTTTACTTTACTCGCATACTCTACTGTTTTCCACTCGATACACTCATAACCTTTGTTTCAAGCAAACCGGTGAGATTGACAACCTCATCGCAAGTTGGGAACAAAGTATTTGTTTGTGTGTGTGCGGGTTCCACAACACCTTCAGTCGTCACCGTCTCTCCTCTCCTGTTCGATAAACCTTGGTTTCTTAACTGAGGGAAAACTTGCCGCTACACTCATCATACCTTCCTCTTGGGGTTCCCAACGGGCTGGTCATCACCACGCACAAGGACTTACTGCTCCCACGTCAACTATACGCCACGGCTCTTTTCTGGCATCATCACCGAGTAGCAGCTTCTTTTCTTGCGCCGTTGCCGGGGAGGAAGAGAAGACTTCTGCGAGGGGAGTTCTTCGCACACACATTCTTTACTTTGTTATTTGTTTTGCTTTACTTATTTATTTTACCTGCATTGCTTTTTATCAAAAACCCAAAAAAAATTAGAATCCTTGGTAGCTGTTTTTACTTGTTTACTTTCGTTTTGCTGAAATGGCCAATCCTGAAAACACCAAGTTGTGTGACTTCACTAGCACAAACAATAGTGATTTTATCTGCACTCCTATTGCACCACCTATTCCTGCTGCAAACTTTTATGAGATTAAGCCTGCTTTATTGAACCTTGTTATGAAAGAGCAATTTTCTGGTGCTAGTACTGAAGATGCTGCAGCTCATCTCAACAATTTTGTTGAGCTATGTGAGATGCAGAAATATAAGGATGTTGATAGTGATATTATTAAGCTCAAGTTGTTTCCTTTTTCTTTGAGAGGAAAAGCTAAAGATTGGTTGCTGTCTTTGACTAAGAATAGTATTGATTCATGGGCTAAGTGTAAGGATGCTTTTATTGGTAGATACTATCCTCCTGCTAAGATTATATCTCTGCGTAGCAATATTATGAAGTTTACTCAGTTTGATAATGAACATGTTGCTCAAGCTTGGGAAAGAATGAAATCTATGGTAAAGAATTGCCCCACTCATGGACTGACTACTTGGATGATTATCCAAACTTTTTATGCAGGACTGAATTTTTCTTCAAGGAACCTACTTGATTCAGCTGCTGGAGGCACTTTTATGTCCCTTACCTTGGGCGCCGCATCAAAGTTACTCGACAACATGATGGTAAATTATTCTGAATGGCACACCGAGAGAGCTCCACAAGGTAAGAAGGTAAATTCTGTTGAGGAAACCTCTTCCTTGAATGATAAGATTGATACCATTATGGCTATGCTTGCTAATGATAGGACTCATGTTGATCATAATAATGTTCCTTTGGCCTCTCTGGTTGCTCAAGAAGAGCAAGTTGATGTGAATTTCATTAGAAACAACAATTTTAACAACAATGCTTATAGGAACAATTTTGCTAGTAACAATTATAGGCCGTATCCTTCTACCAATGGTAATGGTTATGGTAACTCTTATGGTAATTCCTACAACAACACTAGGGCCGCGCCCTCCGAGCTTGAGGTAATGCTCAAGGACTTCATCGGTAAGCAAACTGCTTTTAATAAGTCTGTTGAGGAAAAGTTAGGCAAAATTGATATTCTTTCTTCTAAAGTTGATAGCCTTGCTCATGATGTTGAACTTCTGAAACTAAAAGTGTTTCCTAATGATGTGAAAGTGAGCAATGTTGTTGCTGCCGCTAATGCTACCCAAGTTGGAATTGATGAAAATATTAGATTGTTAGCGGAATTGCATGCCAGGTGGGAAAGAGAAGATGAGATGGCTAGAGAGATGAAGGTATGTACCATTACTACCTCTAATGATGTTGCTCCTACTGATAGCAACCCTCTTACTTTGATTGGTGTAGAGAAAACTCCCACTCCTTGTGTTAAAAAGCTTAAAACTGCCAAAACTTTTTCTCAAAAGAGTGCTGAAATTTTTCGGAGTGTGGGAGATGATAGCTCTATTTCTTTTAATGATTTTGATGTTGATGGCTGCAATATATCTGAAGTTATTTTGTTCTTGCAAAATCTTGCTTTGACTCCCAATGCTAGTTCTTTAAATATTGCTTTTACTAAGCATATTACCAATGCTCTCATAAAGATTAGGGATGAAAAGTTGAAGCAAAAAGCCTCTGTTCCCAAGAAGTTAGAAGATGGTTGGGAACCCATCATTGATATGCATGTTAATGGTTATGATTGCCATGCTTTATGTGATCTAGGTGCTAGTATTTCTATCATGCCTAGAAAGATTTATGACATGCTTGATTTACCACCGCTTGAAAAGTGTTATTTTGATGTACCTATTGCTGATGTTGCTAAGAAGAAACCTTTGGGAAGGATTAATGATGTTCTTATTGTGGTTAACAATAACCTTGTTCCCGTTGATTTTCTTGTTATGGACGTTGAATGCCATGCTTCATGTCCTATTATTTTGGGAAGACCCTTTCTTCGAACTGTAGGTGCTATCATTGATATGAGGGAAGGCACTATCAAGTATCAATTCCCGCTAAAGAAAGGTATGGAACACTTCCCTAGGAAAAGAAAGAAATTACTTTTTGACTCTATTCTTAGAGCAAATTATGAGGTTGATGCTTCATCACTTGATATTACTTGATTCGCACTTTTCTGCGCCTAGCTCAAAGGCGTTAAAGAAAAGCACTCTTGGGAGATAACCCAATGTTTTCTTTCAGTATTTTTTCTTTTATTTGAGTCTTGCAAGTCATTACTACTGTAATGACCGCTCCTTATCTTGTTTATTTCGTTTTTGTGCCAAGAGAAGCCTCTAATTTGAGTGAGGTAAAGATTTGGGGATGTTGCTGTCCTGAAACTGTTTTCGGTGCTGCACCGTAAAAATTCGTGAAAATTCTCTGTTTATCTTTTGGACCTGCGATTTCTTGTGCATATGCCCCAGGTTATATCCAAACTTTTCTTCGTTGAACATTTTTTGATTTGAGCAACAGAAAATCCCTCAAAAATTCGTCCTTTGTCAGCTGTTCAGTTTTGACAGATTTCTGCCAATATTTGTTTTTGCCACTTTATCGCTTTCTTTTGAGTTCTTTTTTATCATGGAGCTCTTGTGGAAGTTGCTACAGTAGTATATACTTTATATGTGGTGGTTTTGGGTTGAAACCTGAAGCTAAAAGAGGTTGAATATATTTTATGCTTACACTAATGTTGCTAATAGAATTGTGTTTAGTTTTGTATGAAGGAAGTTTTCAAGTGTAGGGATTGGAGAATGATGAGATGAGTTGAAGAATGGACAAAAGCTCAAGCTTGGGGATGCCCATGCATCACCCCAAGAAATATCCAAGAAGTACAAGCGTCAAAGCTTGGGGATGCCCCCGAGGCACCCCTTCTTCATCGGCAAAAATCAGGTCACCTTTCAAAACACTATATTTTTATTGCTTCATGCACTATGTGTTTTTCTTGGAGCGTCAGTTGTTTTAGTTTTCTTAGTTTGTTTAGTTTGTTTGTTTGCTGCAATAAATGGTTGGACCCCAACAAATTTCTTTTGGAGGAGATATACTCGTTTTCATTTGCAAAGAACGCTCTCGTTTTCACTCTTATTAAAAATCGAGCATTCTACTTTTTCCGCTACTGCTTTTGGTTTTCGTTTTCGCCTTGATTTGCATTCAGATCTTGTCATATCTTTTCATCAAGGTGTATTTTTGCCTCTGATCTTTATTGGTTTTCATTAAAAGAGGTGTTTATAAAAATTTCAAATGGTGTTGGAAAAGAGAAAAAGCTTCGTGCAAAATAGTGGTACAAGAAGGAGCTTGTGTAGATTGCGGCTTAGGCTTTTTCATGTCATGCTTGATGTCTTTTTGATAGTATGCTTAGTGGTTTTGCTGTAGCATGACTTGTCTCAAATAACTGAGATTGCTTAATGAGCCTTTGAAAAAATCATGCGTTGTTTTTATTGTATGGAAGCATTATTTTGGTTTTCTCCTTCATGCTTTATTTGGGTTGACTTGGCGCATGCTCACACATGTTAGACTCTTACAAAGTCGCCAATAGCCTTCATGATCATTTAGTTTTTGACTTTTGATGCCATCTTATGCTTCTTTTAATGTCGCTTTGTCGCTTTGCATGATTATGGCCATTATTGCTCTCTTAGTTGGTCGCTCCCAGTCTTTTGCTAGCCCTCGCCTTGTACTGAGTATGAGCTCTACTCGTGCATCCAACTCCTAAAAGCCAAAGTTTTCCAAAGTGTCCACCATCCATACCTACTAGCAATTTGCTATTCCAAGTAAATTTGACTTGCTTTTATTTTCTCTTCAAATTAAACTCTTACCAGTGTTATGCGAAATTCGGTCAGTAAAGCTCTCACGAACCGGAAGGCACACTTTACTTTTTCCTGTTCTTAAAAATTTGACATTGTGGTCTTTTATGTTGAGTTGTTATGCTTGCAAGTTGTAAGTTGGATTCTAGCCCAGCCATGCTGTCATGGGGCAAGCTTTCAACATTGCACTTCTATTTTAGTTGATATCGTGATCTTTTGTTTATGGATGCCCGCAGTGTGAAATGAATTGGGAATCTTGTGAGGATCATGGAGTTTTTATATGTGTTAGGGAAACGCCGGGCCGCCAATCTAAGCCATGCATAATTCATGGTGGAAATTTGCAGCATACCCATGGTGAACATTCGACGACGCATCTCATAATAAAAAGCTAAACAATATAGCAAATAAAAGAGATGTCGAGGTGTTCATTGTCTGCTTGTCCTGTCATTTTGGTGTGGGCTCGTTCCATGTCATCGGGCACGGAGGTACCCCATTGGCGGTTCTCAATGATATGCATATACTTACAATGACAAGAGCCTTGCTTGGGACTCTAAGTAAAGTAGCATGAGGTTTGGGTACTCGTATTCACGGGGCACGAGGTTTTCAACTTATGATTTGTCAAGCATATGCATCATAATTGTTATCGCATTAACTTTAACCATTCAAGATGCTTATGATGGGGGCAATGAGAGCTCAAAGCCGGTAAGTACCATAATTTTTGAAGGTTATAGAACTTGCAATCACTGCTTCCCTCTGCGAAGGGTCTTTCTTTTACTTTTATGTTGAGTCACCACCTTCTTTCTTTATGCACCATTAAGAGAGCATAGTTGTCATTCTTAGTGTGATATGCATTGTCCCAAAGTTCATTGATTGATTCATATTGTTGGTTTCACTTGTTCTTAAATTATTTGTATCTAGTCGCCCTCTTAAACTTTGAGGTGTCCTATGCATTTATGTTTTGCTCTCTTTGAAGGACAAGCTGAAAACCATTTGTATGTTTTTCCTTATGATTTGAACACACGTTTGACTTTCATTGTTTCATTTTCATGATCTTTTGTTTTGTGTTCATTTGCATGTTTACAACATGGTTGCTAAGTTCTTATTGTCATGATTATATCTTCATGCCCATGTTTTAAGTTTTATTGATCCCAGCTCACCAATGCTTACATATATGATCAAGATTGTGTAGGTGCATGTCACCTCAAAAATTATTCTTTTGTTATCACTTACCTACTCGAGGACGAGAAGGAGTTAAGCTTGGGGATGCTTGATACGTCTCAAACGTATCTATAATTTTTGATGCTCCATGCTTGTTTTTACACCATTTGCCTATTGTTTCGTTACACTTAGTGGCACTTTTATGCATTTTCCAGAACTAACCTATTAACAAGCGCCACAGTGCCAGTTTCCTGTTTTCTGCTGTTTTTGTGTTTCAGAAGTGATACACAGGAAATATTCTCGGAATTGGACGAAACAAGTTCCTGAAGTCTTATTTTTCCCGGAAGCTTCCAGACATCCGAAGGAGAGACGGAGAGGGGCCACCAGGGCCCCACACAAGGGGGCGGCGCGGCCTGGCCCCTGGCCGCGCCACCCCTGTGTGAGGGAGCCTGGCTCCACCTCTGACGACGCCCCTTCGCCTATAAAGACCCCCCGACGAGAAAAACCTAAGTACCCGATCAGTTTTCCAGAACACATCGCGATCCGCCGCCGCCATCGACCCGAAGATCGGGAGGGTCCAGAAGCTCTTCCCGGCACCCTGCCGGAGAGGGGAATCGCCACCGGAGGTCTCCTTCATCGCCATGCTTGCCTCCGGAGCGATGAGTGAGTAGTCTACCTTGGACTATGGGTCCATAGCAGTAACTAGATGGTTGTCTTCTCCACTATGTGCTTCATGTTTAGATCTCATGAGCTGCCCTACATGATTGAGATCACCGTTATGTAATACTATGATGTTGGTTTGTTGGGATCCGATGAATATTGGTGTTTATGATTAAGTTGCTGTACTGAATTATATCTTTTGTTATCTCTATGTTGTTTATGATCTTGCATGCTCTCCGTTGTTAGTAGCTATCTTGGCCGAGTAGTTGCTAGTGACTCCAAGAGGGGGTATTTATGCTCGATAGTGGGTTCATGTCTCTATTTCACCTGGGGGAGTGACAGAAACCTCTAAGGTGGTAGATGTGCTGTTGCTACTAGGGAGAAAACAACATTCATATGTTCAAGGGCATATGCTTTGTTTACATTACACACTTTGCTTAATGCAATTATCTGTTGTTCGCAACTTAATACTTCTAGGGTGTTCGGATGATATCCCCGGGAGTGGATTATTAGTCATAGATGCAGTTGGATGGTGGTCTATGTATTTTGTTGTAATGCCCAGAGTAAATCTCATAGTGATCTTCTTGACATATCACGTTATCTTTATTCTATCAATTGCCCAACTGTAATTTGTTTACCCAGCATGTTATTTTATCTATGGAGAGACACCACTAGTGAACTGTGGACCCCGGTCCTATTTTAATCATATTGCAATCACCTGTTTACTTTTCCCGCACTGTTTACTTTACACGCATACTCTACTGTTTTCCACTCGATACACTCATAACCTTTGTTTCAAGCAAACCGGTGAGATTGACAACCTCATCGCAAGTTGGGAACAAAGTATTTGTTTGTGTGTGTGCGGGTTCCACAACACCTTCAGTCGTCACCGTCTCTCCTCTCCTGTTCGATAAACCTTGGTTTCTTAACTGAGGGAAAACTTGCCGTTACACTCATCATACCTTCCTCTTGGGGTTCCCAATGGGCTGGTCATCACCACGCACAAGGACTTACTGCTCCCACGTCAACTATACGCCACAACTCTTTTCTGGCATCATCACCGAGTAGCAGCTTCTTTTCTGGCGCCGTTGCCGGGGAGGAAGAGAAGACTTCTGTGAGGGGAGTTCTTCGCACACACATTCTTTACTTTGTTATTTGTTTTGCTTTACTTATTTATTTTACCTGCATTGCTTTTTATCAAAAACCCAAAAAAATTAGAATCCTTGGTAGCTGTTTTTACTTGTTTACTTTCGTTTTGCTGAAATGGCCAATCCTGAAAACACCAAGTTGCGTGACTTCACTAGCACAAACAATAGTGATTTTATCTGCACTCCTATTGCACCACCTATTCCTGCTGCAAACTTTTATGAGATTAAGCCTGCTTTATTGAACCTTGTTATGAAAGAGCAATTTTCTGGTGCTAGTACTGAAGATGCTGCAGCTCATCTCAACAATTTTGTTGAGCTATGTGAGATGCAGAAATATAAGGATGTTGATAGTGATATTATTAAGCTCAAGTTGTTTCCTTTTTCTTTGAGAGGAAAAGCTAAAGATTGGTTGCTGTCTTTGACTAAGAATAGTATTGATTCATGGGCTAAGTGTAAGGATGCTTTTATTGGTAGATACTATCCTCCTGCTAAGATTATATCTCTGCGTAGCAATATTATGAAGTTTACTCAGTTTGATAATGAACATGTTGCTCAAGCTTGGGAAAGAATGAAATCTATGGTAAAGAATTGCCCCACTCATGGACTGACTACTTGGATGATTATCCAAACTTTTTATGCAGGACTGAATTTTTCTTCAAGGAACCTACTTGATTCAGCTGCTGGAGGCACTTTTATGTCCCTTACCTTGGGCGCCGCATCAAAGTTACTCGACAACATGATGGTAAATTATTCTGAATGGCACACCGAGAGAGCTCCACAAGGTAAGAAGGTAAATTCTGTTGAGGAAACCTCTTCCTTGAATGATAAGATTGATACCATTATGGCTATGCTTGCTAATGATAGGACTCATGTTGATCCTAATAATGTTCCTTTGGCCTCTCTGGTTGCTCAAGAAGAGCAAGTTGATGTGAATTTCATTAGAAACAACAATTTTAACAACAATGCTTATAGGAACAATTTTGCTAGTAACAATTATAGGCCGTATCCTTCTACCAATGGTAATGGTTATGGTAACTCTTATGGTAATTCCTACAACAACACTAGGGCCGCGCCCTCCGAGCTTGAGGTAATGCTCAAGGACTTCATCGGTAAGCAAACTGCTTTTAATAAGTCTGTTGAGGAAAAGTTAGGCAAAATTGATATTCTTGCTTCTAAAGTTGATAGGCTTGCTCATGATGTTGAACTTCTGAAACTAAAAGTGTTTCCTAATGATGTGAAAGTGAGCAATGTTGTTGCTGCCGCTAATCCTACCCAAGTTGGAATTGATGAAAATATTAGATTGTTAGCGGAATTGCATGCCAGGTGGGAAAGAGAAGATGAGATGGCTAGAGAGATGAAGGTATGTACCATTACTACCTCTAATGATGTTGCTCCTACTGATACCAACCCTCTTACTTTGATTGGTGTAGAGAAAACTCCCACTCCTTGTGTTAAAAAGCTTAAAACTGCCAAAACTTTTTCTCAAAAGAGTGCTGAAATTTTTTGGAGTGTGGGAGATGATAGCTCTATTTCTTTTAATGATTTTGATGTTGATGGCTGCAATATATCTGAAGTTATTTTGTTCTTGCAAAAGCTTTCTTTGACTCCCAATGCTAGTTCTTTAAATATTGCTTTTACTAAGCATATTACCAATGCTCTCATAAAGATTAGGGATGAAAAGTTGAAGCAAAAAGCCTCTGTTCCCAAGAAGTTAGAAGATGGTTGGGAACCCATCATTGATATGCATTTTAATGGTTATGATTGCCATGCTTTATGTGATCTAGGTGCTAGTATTTCTATCATGCCTAGAAAGATTTATGACATGCTTGATTTACCACCGCTTGAAAAGTGTTATTTTGATGTACCTATTGCTGATGTTGCTAAGAAGAAACCTTTGGGAAGGATTAATGATGTTCTTATTGTGGTTAACAATAACCTTGTTCCCGTTGATTTTCTTGTTATGGACGTTGAATGCCATGCTTCATGTCCTATTATTTTGGGAAGACCCTTTCTTCGAACTGTAGGTGCTATCATTGATATGAGGGAAGGCACTATCAAGTATCAATTCCCGTTAAAGAAAGGTATGGAACACTTCCCTAGGAAAAGAAAGAAATTACTTTTTGACTCTATTCTTAGAGCAAATTATGAGCTTGATGCTTCATCACTTGATATTACTTGATTCGCACTTTTCTGCGCCTAGCTCAAAGGCGTTAAAGAAAAGCACTCTTGGGAGATAACCCAATGTTTTCTTTCAGTACTTTTTCTTTTATTTGAGTCTTGGAAGTCATTACTACTGTAATGACCGCTCCTTATCTTGTTTATTTCGTTTTTGTGCCAAGAGAAGCCTCTAATTTGAGTGAGGTAAAGATTTGGGGATGTTGCTGTCCTGAAACTGTTTTCGGTGCTGCACCGTAAAAATTCGTGAAAATTCTCTGTTTATCTTTTGGACCTGCGATTTCTTGTGCATATGCCCCAGGTTATATCCAAACTTTTCTTAGTTGAACATTTTTTGATTTGAGCCACAGTAAATCCCTCAAAAATTCGTCCTTTGTCAGCTGTTCAGTTTTGACAGATTTCTGCCAATATTTGTTTTTGCCACTTTATCGCTTTCTTTTGAGTTCTTTTTTATCATGGAGCTCTTGTGGAAGTTGCTACAGTAGTATATACTTTATATGTGGTGGTTTTGGGTTGAAACCTGAAGCTAAAAGAGGTTGAATATATTTTATGCTTACACTAATGTTGCTAATAGAATTGTGTTTAGTTTTGTATGAAGGAAGTTTTCAAGTGTAGGGATTGGAGAATGATGAGATGAGTTGAAGAATGGACAAAAGCTCAAGCTTGGGGATGCCCATGCATCACCCCAAGAAATATCCAAGAAGTACAAGCGTCAAAGCTTGGGGATGCCCCCGAGGCACCCCTTCTTCATCGGCAAAAATCAGGTCACCTTTCAAAACACTATATTTTTATTGCTTCATGCACTATGTGTTTTTCTTGGAGCGTCAGTTGTTTTAGTTTTCTTAGTTTGTTTAGTTTGTTTGTTTGCTGCAATAAATGGTTGGACCCCAACAAATTTCTTTTGGAGGAGATATACTCGTTTTCATTTGCAAAGAACGCTCTCGTTTTCACTCTTATTAAAAATCGAGCATTCTACTTTTTCCGCTACTGCTTTTGGTTTTCGTTTTCGCCTTGATTTGCATTCAGATCTTGTCATATCTTTTCATCAAGGTGTATTTTTGCCTCTGATCTTTATTGGTTTTCATCAAAAGAGGTGTTTATAAAAATTTCAAATGGTGTTGGAAAAGAGAAAAAGCTTTGTGCAAAATAGTGGTACAAGAAGGAGCTTGTGTAGACTGCGGCTTAGGCTTTTTCATGTCATGCTTGATGTCTTTTTGATAGTATGCTTAGTGGTTTTGCTGTAGCATGACTTGTCTCAAATAACTGAGATTGCTTAATGAGCCTTTGAAAAAATCATGCGTTGTTTTTATTGTATGGAAGCATTATTTTGGTTTTCTCCTTGATGCTTTATTTGGGTTGACTTGGCGCATGCTCACACATGTTAGACTCTTACAAAGTCGCCAATAGCCTTCATGATCATTTAGTTTTTGACTTTTGATGCCATCTTATGCTTCTTTTAATGTCGATTTGTCGCTTTGCATGATTATGGCCATTATTGCTCTCTTAGTTGGTCGCTCCCAGTCTTTTGCTAGCCCTCGCCTTGTACTGAGTATGAGCTCTACTCGTGCATCCAACTCCTAAAAGCCAAAGTTTTCCAAAGTGTCCACCATCCATACCTACTAGCAATTTGCTATTCCAAGTAAATTTGACTTGCTTTTATTTTCTCTTCAAATTAAACTCTTACCAGTGTTATGCAAAATTTGGTCAGTAAAGCTCTCACGAACCGGAAGGCACACTTTACTTTTTCCTGTTCTTAAAAATTTGACATTGTGGTCTTTTATGTTGAGTTGTTATGCTTGCAAGTTGTAAGTTGGATTCTAGCCCAGCCATGCTGTCATGGGGCAAGCTTTCAACATTGCACTTCTATTTTAGTTGATATCGTGATCTTTTGTTTATGGATGCCCGCGGTGTGAAATGAATTGGGAATCTTGTGAGGATCATGGAGTTTTTATATGTGTTAGGGAAACGCCGGGCCGCCAATCTAAGCCATGCATAATTCATGGTGGAAATTTGCAGCATACCCATGGTGAACATTCGACGACGCATCTCATAATAAAAAGCTAAACAATATAGCAAATAAAAGAGATGTCGAGGTGTTCATTGTCTGCTTGTCCTGTCATTTTGGTGTGGGCTTGTTCCATGTCATTGGGCACGGAGGTACCCCATTGGCGGTTCTCAATGATATGCATATACTTACAATGACAAGAGCCTTGCTTGGGACTCTAAGTAAAGTAGCATGAGGTTTGGGTACTCGTATTCACGGGGCACGAGGTTTTCAACTTATGATTTGTCAAGCATATGCATCATAATTGTTCTCGCATTAACTTTAACCATTCAAGATGGTTATGATGGGGGCAATGAGAGCTCAAAGCCGGTAAGTACCATAATTTTTGAAGGTTATAGAACTTGCAATCACTGCTTCCCTCTGCGAAGGGTCTTTCTTTTACTTTTATGTTGAGTCACCACCTTCTTTCTTTATGCACCATTAAGAGAGCATAGTTGTCATTCTTAGTGTGATATGCATTGTCCCAAAGTTCATTGATTGATTCATATTGTTGGTTTCACTTGTTCTTAAATTATTTGTATCTAGTCGCCCTCTTAAACTTTGAGGTGTCCTATGCATTTATGTTTTGCTCTCTTTGAAGGACAAGCTAAAAACCATTTGTATGTTTTTCCTTATGATTTGAACACACGTTTGACTTTCATTGTTTCATTTTCATGATCTTTTGTTTTGTGTTCATTTGCATGTTTACAACATGGTTGCTAAGTTCTTATTGTCATGATTATATCTTCATGCCCATGTTTTAAGTTTTATTGATCCCAGCTCACCAATGCTTACATATATGATCAAGATTGTGTAGGTGCATGTCACCTCAAAAATTATTCTTTTGTTATCACTTACCTACTCGAGGACGAGAAGGTGTTAAGCTTGGGGATGCTTGATACGTCTCAAACGTATCTATAATTTTTGATGCTCCATGCTTGTTTTTACACCATTTGCCTATTGTTTCGTTACACTTAGTGGCACTTTTATGCATTTTCCGGAACTAACCTATTAACAAGCGCCACAGTGCCAGTTTCCTGTTTTCTGCTGTTTTTGTGTTTCAGAAGTGATACACAGGAAATATTCTCGGAATTGGACGAAACAAGTTCCTGAAGTCTTATTTTTCCCGGAAGCTTCCAGACATCCGAAGGAGAGACGGAGAGGGGCCACCAGGGCCCCACACAAGGGGGCGGCGCGGCCTGGCCCCTAGCCGCGCCACCCCTGTGTGAGGGAGCCTGGATCCACCTCTGACGACGCCCCTTCGCCTATAAAGACCCCCCGACTAGAAAAACCTAAGTACCCGATCAGTTTTCCAGAACACATCGCGATCCGCCGCCGCCGTCGACCCGAAGATCGGGAGGGTCCAGAAGCTCTTCCCGGCACCCTGCCGGAGAGGGGAATCGCCACCGAAGGTCTCCTTCATCGCCATGCTTGCCTCCGGAGCGATGAGTGAGTAGTCTACCTTGGACTATGGGTCCATAGCAGTAACTAGATGGTTGTCTTCTCCACTATGTGCTTCATGTTTAGATCTCATGAGCTGCCCTACATGATTGAGATCACCGTTATGTAATACTATGATGTTGGTTTGTTGGGATCCGATGAATATTGGTGTTTATGATTAAGTTGCTGTACTGAATTATATCTTTTGTTATCTCTATGTTGTTTATGATCTTGCATGCTCTCCGTTGTTAGTAGCTATCTTGGCCGAGTAGTTGCTAGTGACTCCAAGAGGGGGTATTTATGCTCGATAGTGGGTTCATGTCTCTATTTCACCTGGGGGAGTGACAGAAACCTCTAAGGTGGTAGATGTGCTGTTGCTACTAGGGAGAAAACAACATTCATATGCTCAAGGGCATATGCTTTGTTTACATTACACACTTTGCTTAATGCAATTATCTGTTGTTCGCAACTTAATACTTCTAGGGTGTTCGGATGATATCCCCGGGAGTGGATTATTAGTCATAGATGCAGTTGGATGGCGGTCTATGTATTTTGTTGTAATGCCCAGAGTAAATCTCATAGTGATCTTCTTGACATATCACGTTATCTTTATTCTATCAATTTCCCAACTGTAATTTGTTTACCCAGCATGTTATTTTATCTATGGAGAGACACCACTAGTGAACTGTGGACCCCGGTCCTATTTTAATCATATTGCAATCACCTGTTTACTTTTCCCGCACTGTTTACTTTACTCGCATACTCTACTGTTTTCCACTCGATACACTCATAACCTTTGTTTCAAGCAAACCGGTGAGATTGACAACCTCATCGCAAGTTGGGAACAAAGTATTTGTTTGTGTGTGTGCAGGTTCCACAACACCTTCAGTCGTCACCGTCTCTCCTCTCCTGTTCGATAAACCTTGGTTTCTTAACTGAGGGAAAACTTGCCGCTACACTCATCATACCTTCCTCTTGGGGTTCCCAACGGGCTGGTCATCACCACGCACAAGGACTTACTGCTCCCACGTCAACTATACGCCACAGCTCTTTTCTGGCGTCATCACCGAGTAGCACCGGCCGTCGGCTGTGGTGGCGCGGCCGGACTCTCCAGAGCGTCATGGCCTACCGTGGCCCCCGCCTGTGCTACCCTCAGTCTCAGCCCACGCGTGCTCACCCGCCGAGGTTCGACTACCGCGACCCCGATGCCTGCGACGACTACGTCGGCGACTACGACGACTACAGTGGCGACGTTTATAGGGCTAGGCACGACTATGACTGAATCACTCCAACATTCGAAAACAAGTTCGGCCGATTGTGACTTAATCTGCCCATGTACTTTAATTCCAGTTCAATCGTTTCCCCGCCTCTCGTGAGTGTTATTGTGATACATGATTAGAACAATACATTACATAAAATGTTTAATACATGATTAGAACAATACATGATTACACATGATTACACATCATTTCTTCGCTAGTGTCCCTTGCTTACGATTGTAGCATAACCATGGAGAATCTTCATTATTTAACTTGAGGCTTGTGTCAGTGTTCACTCTGAAGGGCGGAATTTCACCAAACTGATTATAATCTTGTGACATGTCTGTCTTCTCCTCCACTCCCACGATGGTTCTTTTCCCTAAAAGAACTATGTTGCGCTTTGGTTCATCACATGATGTATTCGCTTTGGTTCTTTTTCTTGGTTTGCTACTCATGTCCTTCACATAGAAAACCTGAGCCACATCTTTGGCTAGGACGAATAGTTCATCAAGGTACCCTAGATTGTTGAGATCCACCGTTGTCATTCCGTACTGCTCGTCCAACTTTACCCCGCCTCCTGTCATCTTCACCCATTTGCACTGAAACAAAGGAACCTTAAAGTTAGGTCCATAATCAAGCTCCCATATCTCCTCTATGTAACCATAATATGTGTCCGTTCGCCCTTTGCCGGTTACTGCATCAAAGCGGACACCACTGTTTTGGTTGGTGCTTTTTTTATCTTGAGCGACCGTGTAAAATATATTCGCATTTATCTCGTACCCTTGGAAAGTCAATATAGTCGAAGATGGTAATTTGGCCAGCAAGTACAGCTGCTCTTCAACAACAGTGTCATTCATGAGACGTCTTTGCAACCAAACGCCGAAAGTCGCCATGTGGAGCTGTAAAACAAAGGACTCAGGCTGCCCTAGGTTTGCTTGGCGTACAATATTCTTGTATTCCTCACTGTACGGAGCCACCAAGAGGGAATTTCGTAGAACTGTGTAGTGTGCTTGAGTCAACGAATGACCATCCCTACATATCATTGGTTTCTTTCCGATCGTGCCTTTTCCACTAAGTCTCCCCTCATGACGCGATTGAGGAAGACCAATCGGCTTAAGGTCGGGAACAAAGTCAGCACAAAACTCAATGACCTCCTCTGTTCCATATCCCTTGACGATGCTTCCTTCTGGCCTAGCACGGTTACGAACATATTTCTTTAAGACTCCCATGAACCTCTCAAAGGGGAACATATTGTGTAGAAATACAGGGTCGAGAATAGAAATCTCTTTGACTAGGTGAACCAGGAGGTGCGTCATAATATTGAAGAACGATGGTGGGAACACCAGCTTGAAGCTGACAAGACATTGGGCCACATCATTTTGTAACCGTGGTAGATCTTCTGGATTGATTACCTTCTGAGATATTGCATTGAGGAATGCACATAGCTTCACAATTGCTAGTCGAACATTTTCCGGTAGAAGCCCCCTCAATGCAACTGGAAGCAATTGCGTCATAATCACGTGGAAGTCATGAGACTTTAGGTTCTAGAACTTTTTCTCTGCCATATTTATTATTCCCTTTATATTCGATGAGAATCCAGCCGGGACCTTGATACTGTTCAGGCATTCAAAAAAGGTGATCTTCTCTTCTTTAGTAAGAGTGTAGCTAGCGCGACCTTGAAACAGTTTCGGATGTCAGTCTTCTGGGTCTTTCACATGTTGCAGGTCCTATCGAGCTTCCTTTGTATCTTTTGTCTTCCCATACACACCCAAGAAGCCTAGCAGGTTCACGCAAAGATTCTTCGTCACATGCATCACGTCGATTGCAGAGCGAACTTCTAGGAATTTCCAATACTCAAGCTCCCAAAATATAGATTTCTTCTTCCACATGGGTGCGTGTCCGTCTACGTCATGCGGAACAGATTGTCTGCCAGGACCCTTTCCAAAGATTACTTCTATATCTTTGACCATATCGAATACATCATCACTAGTATTTTCCTTAGGTGGTTCCCGGTGCTCTGCCTTACCGTTGAAATGCTTGCCTTTTTTTTCTTACGACATGAATTTTGCTAAGAAATCGACGGTGCGATATGTACACATTCTTCTTACAATTAGCTAAATATATACTTTCAGTCTCTTGTAAACAGTGTGTGCATGCCTTGTATCCCTTGTTTGTCTGCCTTGAAATGTTACTAAGAGCAGGCCAATCATTGATGGTAACGAACAACAATGCTCGTAAGTCAAATTCCTCTTGTTTGTGTTTATCCCACACACGTACGCCTGGTTTGGCCCACAGCTGTAAAAGTTCATCAACTAATGGACTTAGGTACACATCAATATCGTTGCCGGGTTGCTTCGGACCTTGGATGAGCACTGGCATCATAATGAACTTCCGCTTCATGCACAACCAAGGAGGAAGGTTATAGATGCATAGAGTCACGGGCTAGGTGCTATGACTGGAGCTCTGCTCCACAAAAGGATTGAAGCCATCTGTACTTAGACCAAACTGTATGTTCCTTGCGTCACCTGCAAAATCTTAAAACTTATTGTCGATCTTTCTCCATTGAGACCCATCAGCGGGGTGTCTCAACATCCCGTCTGACAAACGGTCCTCTTTGTGCCATCGCAATAACTTGGCATGCTCTTTGCACCGAAACAAACGTTTCAACCGTGGTACTATAGGAGCATACCACATCACCTTGGCAGGAACCCTCTTTCTGGGGGGCTCGCCCTGAACATCACCAGAGTCATCTCCTCTGATCTTATACTGCAATGCAGTGCATATCGGGCATTCAGTCAAATTCTCATAGTCACCACGATAGAGGATGCAGTCATTAGGACATGCATGTATCTTCTGAACCTCTAAACCTAGAGGGCAGACAATCTTCTTGGCTTCGTACATACTGGTGGGCAATTCATTATCCTTTGGAAGCATATTCCTCATCATTTTCAGCAACTTTTCAAATCCGGAGTCAGATAGACCTTCCTCTGCCTTCCATTTCAGCAATTCAAGTGTGCTGCCTAGCTTTTTTAGACCATTTTGGCAGTTTGGGTATAAGGACTTTTTGTGATCCTCTAACATGCGATCCAACTTCTCCCTCTCGTTATTTGTTTCGCATTCTCTCCGTGCATAAGCAATGGTCCGACCGAGATCATCAGGGGCCTCATCATGTGTCTCTCCTTCAGCTTCCCCTTCAGCTCCCCCTTCAGCTTCTCCCATGAAAGTATCACCATATTCAGGGAACCCAGGATAGTTGTCATCATCCTCTTCTTCATTGTCTTCCATTGTAACACCTCTTTCTCCGTGCTTGGTCCAACAATTGTAGCTGGGCATGAAACCGTGCTGAAGCAGGTGCACGTGAAGGGTTCTTGATGAAGAGTAATTCTTCAGATTCTTACACACACTACATGGACAGACAACAAAACCATTCCGCTTGTTCGCATCAGCCACACGGAGGAAATCCTGCAAGCCCTTAATGAACTCGCTTGAGACTCGGTTACCGTACATCCATTGCCGGTTCATCTGCATTATTATATAAGTATATAATAAACCAAATTAATACAAGGAATAAACTCACATTGCATATAAATCATATATACTCCCACATTACTCTCTAACGTTACAAAAATTATTGCAAATAAATCCTACTCAAAAATTATTATTGTAAATCACATAAGCTCACAATTACTCCCACATTACTTTCTAACATTAATTACTCCACAAATCCCTCTATTTTTTTGAGCATAAAAAGAGCTATATATGTGCATGACAAATTTCTACTTCATACTCATTTTGGTCAACATACAAGTACACCACCTCTACACATGTGCAAACTAAGGAATTAATTTAAGCTCAAATGCTATATAAATCAAATAAAATCCCATAATTACTCCCAAATTATAGCCACAAATCTCACCACATCTAGAGCATTATATGAGCTAAATTAGCAATTAAAGATGAGAGAGTAAAGTTGCTAACCTTTTGAACCAATTAGATAGATGAAATAACTCAAAATCTTGGATTATTTTGATAAAAAAATCGGGCATGACCTCTCCACTCAATCCAAGCTTCCGACCACCATTAGTGTACTGGTAGGCTCGGGGGAAGAGAAGCTCGATTTTGTAGGCGACGGCCTTTAGTCCCTGTCCGTGTTAAAGGCCGGGATTAAAGGTCGCCCTTTAGTCCCGGTCGTTAACACGGGCCGGGACTAAAGGCCGCCGCCCATGGGGTTCCCGCCCGCCAATCCTTTAGTCCCGGTCCGTGTTAACGACCGGGACTAAAGGTCCATTACGAACCGGGACTAGGTGCTGGCCGTGCCCCAGCGGCACGAACCGGGACTAATGCCCCCTTTAGTCCCGGCCCAAATAGTTTGGGGACTAAAGGTGACGGATAGAAGCCTCTTTTTCCACTAGTGTCGTGGGAATTTGGAGACAGTAGCCATGGGGAGGCTTATCGGAGGGGCTCGGCATTGGTGACGATGGGTCCGGCTCGGGATTGTGCCAACAGAGACACCACGGTTTACCCAGGTTCAGGGCCCTCCCGGTTGGAGGTAAACCCCTACTTCCTGCCTGCTTCGTATTGATTGGATAGTAGCGATTACAGTGCTCCTCGAGCTGTTCGGCTAGAGGAGGAAGAAGAAGATCGGATCCCCTATGCTAAGGGTCCAGGCCCCCTTATATAGACGGGGGCCTGGTTACAGGTTTCGGTAACGCTTTGGCCGGCTGCCGGCTCCTTGGCGGCGGCGTCCTTGGCCTGATCTCCTCTGGCCGCGCTCTGGCAAAGGCACTTTATAAAGTGCCTTTTCCCTGGGCCGGCATCAGGAGAGCATATCCCCTCTCCTTCGCCTAGGATCCTACCGTGGGGAGGAGTCTTTGTCTCCTCATTGGTCAGTCGTGGTCGTGGCGTTCGTCACGCCTGTCCTGCGCCTCTGTCGCTCTTGTTGGGGCCATCCGGCTTTTGGCCAGACAACCGTTGAGGGGTTTCGTCTCCTTCGCCCGGCTCCAGCCCTCCTCAGCGGAGTCGTCAGCCGGCCGCTGGCATAGCCGGCCCTTCCGGCTGGAGCCGGTCTTCTTGCGCCGAGGCCGTGGGATTCCCCGGGACGCCAGCCGGCATACTGCCTGGCCTGTGGTACGCCCCCTAAGTCATCCCCACGACACTAGCCCCCGAAACTGGCGAAGTCTCATGGGCTAGCATGGGGCTTCGGCGGGTTCTTCTTTTCGCCGAAGTTTTGCTCGTCTTCATCGAAGTCCCAGGGCCTCTGGTTTGACTTGGTCGATCTAGTCATCGAGGCTGGGCCTTGCGGAGTTTTCCCGGCCGTCTCGGGACGAGCCGGCTCCGGTGGTGACCCAGCTGGCGACCGCGAATCAACGCGCTACCTCTTGGGAAACTGTGCTGCCTCGGGGGCTGAACCGAGGCTCCACTTGTCCGCCCGTTATCGCGTCATGTCCAATCGACCCCGGCCCACGATCCTTTGCGGCTACCATGGCGGTTGCCCGATCTTTGCGCGATCATAGGTCGTGACGGGAGGAGTCAGTTGCCATCCCATCGTGGCTGAAATAAGCGGCTGACCCGTCCCCTTACTTTTAAACCAGGGGCCGTTCCGAAAACAGAGCATCGGTTGCCCGCTTCTCTTCTTCCTTCCGCGTTCGCTCCACTTAGAATCCTCGGCTCCCGAGCTTCGCCCTCAAGGGATTAGGGTTCCTTGCTTGTTCCGCCGCCATTCCGTTCATCCAGATCCGCACCCGGATGGCTCCCAAAACTTCTCGGCAAAAGGGGAAGGGCTCGGCGGCGGGTAAGGGCGCCGCCCCACCTACCTTGCCGAAGGGATCCTGGGAAGGCTCTTGGGTGAAAGACAAAGAGATCGAGCTGCTGCGCCGGGGCCGAGTGCTACCTTCCACGGATCTCGTGAGCTGCCGCTCCGCCGGCGACGAACTGGTCCCTGCTCCCGCGCCTGGGGAGACGGTGGTCTTCTATGACCATTTCCCCCGGGGTTTCACGCTGCCCGTGAGCAGCTTCATGCGTCAATTCCTGGACTACTTCCACTTGCAACCGCATCACATCGGAGCGAATGCGATGATGGTGTTGTCCGCGTTCGCAACCCTTTGCGAGGCGTACTTGGGCATCTGGCCCAACATCGAGCTGTTCCACTGGCTGATCTTCTTCAAGACCCAGACGGCAGACACCATTCCGGTGATATGCGGCACGGCCTCCTTCTACGCCCGCAAGTCTGCAAGCTTCCCCGGCATAAAGGGGAAAGAGTCCTGCAAGAAATGGCAGCGCTCCTTCTTCTATGTGAAGAACTTGAAGGGAGGTGAGGACCATGTCAACTTGCCGCCCTTTGAGGCAGGCGGGCCTGAGCGGGAGAACTGGAGCGCCGCTCCTCCTCGCCCGTCGCCGGACATGGAGAAGATCCTTCAGCGGGTTGCCGCGCTGCAAACGGAGGGCGGCCTGGAGCCGACTGACCTTCTCCTTGCCTTCCTGGTCGCCCGCGTGTCTCCGCTTCAACACCGCCCACACAAGATGTGCTTCCTGGGATCTGCTAGAGACCCTACTCGCCATTCTTCCAAGGCACTGTCAGCACTGGAGGTGGCTCGGAAGGCGAACCGCATCGCCGACGTGAAGCTTCAAGCCTCGTGGACGTGGGGACTGGAACCTCACGACCGGGACAACCCAATTGCTGAGGTGAGCTTGTCGGTCCTAGCTTTAAGCCTCCTCCTCCTTTGCAACTCTGGTCTACTGACCCCGGGTTGCTTGGTTTGGGCAGAATTTGTTCGCTCTGCAGGCGGCAGAGAATTTGACTCAGCGCCAAGCCGACTTTGCCGCTGACAGAGCCGAATCGGATGACAAAGTTGTCTGGGACGAAGCCGAGGAGGTGGAGGATGCCAGTTCTCAAGCCGCCGTTGAGAGCTCCGGCACCACCCAAGGTGATGAGGGAAACGACGAGCTCGAAGACTCGGGTGAACTCCTCGACCACTCCGGTAAGTTCCCCAGCCCTTCTCTCCTAAGGGATTGGTCCGATGATGACGATGACGACGCAGGGTCGGCTACCACCCTCGGGGGCATAGCTATCCACGTAGCCGCCGCCGCCGCTGCTGGGGCCCAGGCTCCCCCGATCGTGGATCTGCCAAAATCTCCCGGGCGACGCTCTGCCGTTCCGGAGCCGGCAGACCTTGAAGAGGCTGGAGGTGATCTGGTCGGCATCAAGAGGAAGGCCCAGCCGGCCTTCTCCGAGCCGGCTGACAAACGCAAGAAAACGGAGCCGGCAGCGCGGGAACTGCGCCGTCCCCAGATGAAGAAGGTGGCCAAGCGGCGGGCTATTGCCATAGCCGGGTGAGCTCCCGCTTCCTCGCTTCTCATCCTCATTTTTCCGTCGCGGTCCCGATTGACTTGGTCGTGGGATGCTTTCTTCGCAGGTCGCCTCTTTCTGTCGATCCGGCTACCCGGCCTCCTCCTGCCGTTGCTTCCAAGGAGATCGTGACCCCGACTCCCGAGCCTTCCTGCCGCAAGAGGACGTGCGGGGAAGAAGTGGGTCGCGCTGAGGACGTTCGTCGCTCCCCGCGGCTGAAGCTTGTGGTGGGCGACACTGGGGCGGAGGATTCTGCACGTCCGGAGGTGCCCGTGGACGCTGTTCCCCACCTAGTCGCCTCGCCTGAGGCTGGTCCCACGCCTGCCGAGGAAGCTGCTCCAGCTGGGGCTGATCTGTCCCCGCCTCCTGCTGCCGACGACGCCGCGGCGGGGAATGCCGCCGCCATCTGCATCTCCCCCGACTCACCCAGCCGGGGAAGCACGCGCGAGGATGTGGCGGGGGAAACGGAAGGGGCCTCGGTACCAGCTGCCGAGGCTCTTTCCAATCTTGAGCTTGTACCGAGCGTGCAAGCTATGGTGCCTGCGGCCGGGTCGAGGGTTGGCGCGATTGCTGATCCCCCGCTCCTTGAGCTGGCCTTCGGCTCTGGCGGGGCTTCGCCAGGGCTTCTCGCCACTCGGGTGGCAAGGAGCGAACGTGGTGACGGCTCGCCAGCCCCTGAGGTGGTGACCAAAGGCACCTTTAGTGGGAAAGCTCTTGTCGCCGCGGCTGAGTCCCACATTGGCAGTCTGAGCTCCGCCAGTCGCCTTCAGCAGGAGTGGGCGGATACCGCCTCGAGCGCTGATGTCGGAGAGAAGCTCAAGGTACAGGGCAGCAAGCCGACTCTGGCGGAGTTGGATAAGCAGTTTACTACTGCCAAGGGGTCGCTTCAGAACGCCGGCCTCCAACTCCTTGACGCTATACAGGCGACCAATGTGAGCGCTGCGCCTTTAGCCCTGACTCCTGCTATACATCCTAGCCCCCGAGTTTCGAGGTAGCTGTAGAGACAGCTAGCTTGAAAATGAATTTTGCTAAGAGTCGCCGTCTTTCCGTTCTTCGCAGGAACTGAACGCGCTTCGCGCCAGTGTCTTTCAGAAGCTGCTGGCAAAGTATCGTGCCGGCAAGGTCCAGTACCAGGACTTGAAGAAAGAACTGGAGAAACTATCAGGTGAGCTCGGGACCCCTTATTTCGAAAACCCTGCTGCTGTCCTTCCTGCTCTAACTCCTCCTCTTTCAGATTCCGCCTCGCTCATAGCCTCGCTTGAGTCCCAGTTGGCCGACTCGGTGTCGGCCGCCGCTGTTGAGTCGCTCAAGCGAGAGCACGCCGAGGAGCTTCAGGGTCTGCAAACCCAGGCCGTCCGGGTTCAGGGGCTGGAAGCCGATCTGGCGAAAGCTCGGGAGGCGGAGTCGTCGCTGCAGCTGGAGTTTGATCGTCGGCTGGCCGAAGAGAAGAAAATCCTCTCCGCGGAGTTTGACAGCAAGGTGAAAGAGCTTCACGCAACTTTGGGGAGCGAGGTCGAGAACCGCGATGCCCAGATCGCCGAGCTGCAGACTCTTCGGGGGCTCGACAGCGAGCGTTTTGAAAAGGAGATCGGCGTTTGGCGCGCCCGCGACCGTAAGGTTCAATCCGGCCTGCTGGGACTGGAGGAAACTCTTCGTGGTATACTTCCTGTCCTCTTTCTCGACTTTTGCCCTTTCCTGCCGTCCTCTCACCCTCTGACTGCCCTTGCAGGAGCCTTCCCTGACTCCGACGAGTCTGCCGCGGCGGCGCTGAAGGAATTTAGGGCGGAACAGGGGAACGTCCCTCGCAGTGACCCTAAGGCCGAGCTTTCCTCAGGGGAGTTGGTTGCGTTGGCCAAAGGCCGGCTCCACCCGGCTGCCAAACTGGGCAAGGATCTGCGCGAAGCCCTCGTTTCCGTCTTTGAAGCCTTGTGGCCGGGGAGGGCGGTGCCTGGCGGGATCCGGGCGCTCCTCCAGTGGGTCCTTCTCGCGTCCAACCGGCTTGAGGTCTGGAAGGAGTCTGCGGCTCGGGCCAGTGCTCAGCAGGCTCTAGAGTTCGTGCTCTCCTGGTATCCAGGCGTCAACCTGGACCAGCTGGAGAACCTTCGTGAAGGCGGACTGACAGGCCTCGACGAAACTAAGCTTCGCCAGTGCGCCTGCGCCATTGCTGAGTGTGCCGAGACCGAGGCGCTTTTCGATGCTGGGGATAGTGACGAATCCTTGGATGGCGTGGACTTCGAGGAGCCCGATTCGGCGGAAAGACCTCAGATGGCCCCCGAGGATCCCGTTGGTCACTCCATTCCGCCGTCCCCCAGCGGCGATGACTTTGTCCTGGCGTCTCGGGCTGGCGACATTTCTTCACTGGAGCCGGCTGGCTCGCCAAGCGCCCCCTGAGCGTGTCAGGGTCTTCTTATTTGTTTTTACGTACACTGAACTCGTGTCATGCCTAGCAACATTTCGTTCATATGTACCAGTGACGCTTCACCCTAAATTTCTTACGCATTGATCTCCAGTTGTTTGTGAACCGAACTTGACCTGACTCCATTCAGCTTTTTCCTTTATCCCCCCATCCTTCGGCCCTTCTACCCCCAGCCGGCAGCCTGGTGCCGGCTGGTCTCCCTTGGACCGACAGCCGAATGCCGGTCTAGGGTGGGAGCGCGCCGCGGGATGGGGAGTAGTACTTCGGCGTATAGGGGATCTGGCTTGGTCCAGCTTACGCATAACTTTTAACCAATGCGCATGGGTTAGGGGTGAGCGCTCGTTCTGTCCTCTTAGCGATTTTCCAGTGTGAATGACCTGCCGGCTCCGTCGCCCTCGACTTGGACTGGAGGTTAGGCTCGGGGTCTGGTTCGCACACGGTACTCGTTCGTCTGACAAGGGATTCGATTCGTCGGGTCGCGAGTGTTTCCTCTAAGCGGTTTTCCTGGGTGGGTGACCAGCCGGCTCCACCCCACACGGCGCAGGGCGGAGGTTAGGCTCGGGGTCCGGTCCGCACACAGTACTCATCCGGCTGACAAGAGGATCGTTTCGTTAGGTTGGGGCTGCCGGCTCCCGACTGGAGGCGACTTCCAGCCCCTGTGAATAACGCTTAGAAAGGTAAAAGGTACTTCGGAGCACTTTTTCCTGGGATCAGCCGTATGCCGCCCAACTTTCTTTTATTCAACGACACTTGTTCGAGATACAAGATTTTTTTGCCTTGGCTTAGCCGAAGGTCTTAAACGATTTTGGACTTATCTCAGGCGAAGCTGCGAAGCGCTTCCCCCTACCTCGAGGAGGAGCCAGCCCCCGAGACAAGAGCTTCTGTCTTCTTGCCCGCTTCGGGCGGGACTTCCTTGGACAGGCTTGCCGGCTTGAGGAGCGGAGCCGGCAGTCCCGCCGCCAGGCTGCCCGGCTGGACCGCCGCCACCCTTTGCAGCAGTTGTCGCTTCTCTTCAGCAATGACCAAGGCCTCCGCCAATTTGGAGCTGGCTCTTGCGCACTCTATTGACTTCTTGTAGCACCCGGTGACGGTGATCACCCCGCGAGGGCCTGGGAGCTTCATCTTCAAGTAAGCGTAGTGTGGGACTGCCATGAACTTGGCCAAGGCTGGTCGACCAAGCAGCGCGTGGTAAGGGCTGTTGAGGTCTACCACCTCGAACCAGATCGGCTCGCGACGATGATTGTCCTTCTCGCCAAACAGCACCTCCAACTCAATCCTTCCCATCGGCGTACACGAGTGCCCAGGCACGATCCCATGGAAGGTGAGCTTGGTTGGCTTCAGTTGGATCTCTGGGATTCCGAGCTTCTCCATCGAAGTGCGATAGAGAAGGTTGATGCTGCTGCCTCCATCAATGAGTACGCGCGAGAATCGGCAGGTGCGCGTCTCAGAGAACATGATTGGGTTCAAGACTAGCGCGTAGCCCCCGGGCCTCGGCATGAGCGGCGGGTGGTCTTCACGCCCCCAGGTGATCGACGCGTCGGACCAATGCATGTACTGAGGCCCAACTTGCATGATTGCATTCACCTCGACACCAAACCACGGTTCATCCTTTGGCTCCTCTACCTGGGAAGTGAATACATGGTATTGCTCCACATTCGCTTCCTCGGGGTAGTCCCCTGCTGCTTTGGCCGGCTGCCGATTCTTGTTTCCATGTGCTTCAGCCGGCGGGCCCGGCGGTGGCTCGGGCAGTTGGTGATTTCCCTGCTCCAGATCCCTGGTGAAGCTGCATTGGCGGGTGGTGTGCGCTGCCGGCTTGCCTGAAACGCTATGGAATTTGCAGGGTTGGTCTAGCATCACCTCGATGGTGTACTTGTCCTTGCCGAATTTATCCCCTTTGCGCTTCTGGCTTCCACCCGTAGCCCCCGGGCTTCCTTGAACAGCGGCCACTTGCTGGGAGCGTACTTGTTGTCACGGCGCTCGTCTTTCCTCTTGCCATGTCGATCACGGTTGTGATGTCCTCCTGAGCCGGCTGCCGGCTGAGGTTGGTTTCCGGCCGGCGCTGGCTCAACACATTGCACTCTTGCTACAGAATCGGCGGAAGCGTACTTGTCTGCTATTGCCATGAAGTCCGCCATCGACTTTGGCTCGGCTCTGTGGAGCTTGTGCTTCAGCAGAGTCCCTTCTCTGCATCCGTCCGTGAAGTAGCCAATTGCTTGCTCCTCGCCCACTCCTTCGCACGAGTTGCGCAGCTCGGACCATCTCGTGAGGTAGTCACGGTCTGGCTCGTCGGGGCCTTGCTTGCAGAGGGCCAGCTATCGTGGGCGAGGCGGTCGCTTGTAAGTTCCCGTGAAGTTCTTGATGAATGCTTCTTGGAAGTCGTGCCAGGAGTTGATCTGTAGAGCCGGCAGGCTGTTGAGCCACGTCCGAGCAGATCCCGTCAGCATGAGCGGTGCGTAGCGCACCGCCGTCCTCTTGTTGCCGCCCGCAATGTCGACGGCGGTGACGTAGTCTGACAGCCAGTCCTCCGGCTTCACCGCCCCAGTGTATTTGGGCATGTCTCGCGGGAGCGCGAACTTGGCTGGGAAAGGTTCGTTGCGGATGCGAGGGCCGAAACAGACCGGTCCTGCTGAGGACTCCTCCTCGTCGAACTTGGAATCTGCCAGCAGGTTGAGCCGATGGCGCGCGTCGTCCTTCGGCGGATCAACGCGTTCTCCAATCCTCTGGCTCACATGCGAGCGAGCCGGATGATGTCCCTGAGTGCCCTGGCCAGCTCCCTAAGCCGGCTGGGCTGGCGCCACAGACTTGCCGCGCGCTGGGTCCACCACGTCCACCCGAGGAGGGTGACGCGGCTTGCTGGTGACCGCGGCGGGATCTCGAGGTTGCCGGCTGTGGTGGCCGGAGTGTTGGGTGCGGTGGTTTCCACCGCCTTTGCCTGGAGCTCGATTGCTCCGGCTGTGCTCCGCCGGGCCGTGGTTTGGCGACGAGGCTTCTCCATGCGACTTGTTCTGGCCGGCCACGACGATACGATTCTCGCCTCGAGTGCCGCTTGCCTCTCCGCGTGGTTCCATCGCCTGCTGCTGCAGATCGGCGGCGTCCAGGAGTTCCTGGATCCGGGCTTGCTTCTCCCGCAAGTCCTCGCCTTGTAGTCCATCCAGCTCGGAGGTGATGTAGCGCGCGGAGCGGAGGTTCTTCGTAGGCGTGCTGTAGGTGGGCTTGTTGATGATCGGAGGCAGTTTTGCCGAGGGCGCCGCCTGGTTCAGCTCCGCGCCCAGCTCGCGGCCTCGCTGACGAACTTGTCCCGCCCGGCTTGGGCCATCTCCGGCTGGGGTGAAGCCGTGGGCGACGTTGTACTCGTTGATCGTGGAGAGGACACGCCGGTGGGTGTCGTCGACGTCGACCGCTTCCTTGAGGAGGTTGAGGCGCGTCCGCTCCAGATCCTCGGAGGCCTTGACCTTATCCGCAGAAATGTCGAGCGGAGCGCGCAGGTCCGTGATGGCTGTGTCCAGCACGTCCCGCTCTGGAGGTGGAAGATCTTGTTCCGGTGGAGGTGGGCGTTCGAGCGGCGGGCGCGCGGAGCGCGGTAGGCCGCCGCCACCGTCCTCCTCCAGGGCTCGCACCTCGACCATGTTGCAAAAGTCGCTGCTTTCGCCGTTGTCGGAGTCTGTGTCACAGAGTGGGTCAAACACATCGGTTACCTCTTCCGGGAAGGGCTTGGCGACATAGAAGCGGTGGCTGCCGACGTCGAGGAAGGAGCCGCCGTTGCCGAGGCCATTCTTGAAGTGGGCCAAGTTGTCGTCGACGCAGTCGAAGGTGCCGAACCTCCAGACGAGGCCGGAGGCGACCTTCTCGGCGGAGGGTCCCGGCCGGAACTTGACTCCGCTCGCCACCGCGCTTTGCCCCACGGTGGGCGCCAACTGTCGTGGGAATTTGGAGACAGTACCATGGGGAGGCTTATCGGATGGGCTCGACGTTGGTGACGATGGGTCCGGCTCGGGATTGTGCCAACAGAGACACCACGGTTTACCCAGGTTCAGGGCCCTCCCGGTTGGAGGTAAACCCCTACTTCCTGCCTGCTTCGTATTGATTGGATAGTAGCGATTACAGTGCTCCTCGAGCTGTTCGGCTAGAGGAGGAAGAAGAAGATCGGATCCCCTATGCTAAGGGTCCAGGCCCCCTTATATAGACGGGGGCCTGGTTACAGGTTTCGGTAACGCTTCGGCCGGCTGCCGGCTCCTTGGCGGCGGCGTCCTTGGCCTGATCTCCTCTGGCTGCGCACTGGCAAAGGCACTTTATAAAGTGCCTTTTCCCTGGGCCGGCATCAGGAGAGCATATCCCCTCTCCTTCGCCTAGGATCCTGCCGTGGGGAGGAGTCTTTGTCTCCTCATTGGTCAGTCGTGGTCGTGGCGTTCCTCACGCCTGTCCTGCGCCTCTGTCGCTCTTGTCGGGGCCATCCGGCTTTTGGCCAGACAACCGTTGAGGGGTTTCGTCTCCTTCGCCCGGCTCCAGCCCTCCTCAGCGGAGTCGTCAGCCGGCCGCTGGCACAGCCGGCCCTTCCGGCTGGAGCCGGTCTTCTTGCGCCGAGGCCGTGGGATTCCCCGGGACGCCAGCCGGCATACTGCCTGGCCTGTGGTACGCCCCCTAAGTCATCCCCACGACAACTAGTGTAATGGCCTTAGGTACACATCAATATCGTTGCCGGGTTGCTTCGGACCTTGGATGAGCACTGGCATCATAATGAACTTCCGCTTTATGCACAACCAAGGAGGAAGGTTATAGATGCATAGAGTCACGGGCCAGGTGCTATGACTGGAGCTCTGCTCCCCAAAAGGATTGAAGCCATCTGTACTTAGACCAAACCGTATGTTCCTTACGTCACCTGCAAAATCTTTAAACTTATTGTTGATCTTTCTCCATTGAGACCCATCAGCGGGGTGTCTCAACATCCCGTCTGACAAACGGTCCTCTTTGTGCTATCGCAATAACTTGGCATGCTCTTTGCACCGAAACAAACTTTTCAACCGTGGTACTATAGGAGCATACCACATCACCTTGGCAGGAACCCTCTTTCTGGGGGGCTCGCCCTCAACATCACCAGAGTCATCTCCTCTGATCTTATACCGCAATGCAGTGCATATCGGGCATTCAGTCAAATTCTCATAGTCACCACGATAGAGGATGCAGTCATTAGGACATGCATGTATCTTCTGAACCTCTAAACCTAGAGGGCAGACAATCTTCTTGGCTTCGTACGTACTGGTGGGCAATTCGTTATCCTTTGGAAGCATATTCCTCATCATTTTCAGCAACTTTTCAAATCCGGAGTCAGATAGACCTTCCTCTGCCTTCCATTTCAGCAATTTAAGTGTGCTGCCCAGCTTTTTCAGACCATTTTGGCAGTTTGGGTATAAGGACTTTTTGTGATCCTCTAACATGCGATCCAACTTCTCCCTCTCCTTATTAGTTCCGCATTCACTCCGTGCATCAGCAATGGTCCGACCGAGATCATCAGGGGCCTCATCATGTGTCTCTCCTTCAGCTTCCCCTTCAGCTCCCCCTTCAGCTCCCCCTTCAGCTTCTCCCATGAAAGTATCACCATATTCAGGGAACCCATTATAGTTGTCATCATCCTCTTCTTCATTGTCTTCCATTGTAACACCTCTTTCTCCGTGCTTGGTCCAACAATTGTAGCTGGGCATGAAACCGTGCTGAAGCAGGTGCACGTGAAGGGTTCTTGATGAAGAGTAATTTTTCAGATTCTTACACACACTACATGGACAGACAACAAAACCAGTCTGCTTGTTCGCATCAGCCACATGGAGGAAATCCTGCAAGCCCTTAATGAACTCGCTTGAGACTCGGCTACCGTACATCCATTGCCGGTTCATCTGCATTATTATATAAGTATATAATAAACCAAATTAATACAAGGAATAAACTCACATTGCATATAAATCATATATACTCCCACATTACTCTCTAACGTTACAAAAATTATTGCAAATAAATCCTACTCAAAAATTATTATTGTAAATCACATAAGCTCACAATTACTCCCACATTACTTTCTAACATTAATTACTCCACAAATCCCTCTATTTTTTTAAGCATAAAAAGAGCTATATATGTGCATGACAAATTTCTACTTCATACTCATTTTGGTCAACATACAAGTACACCACCTCTACACATGTGCAAACTAAGGAATTAATTTAAGCTCAAATGCTATATAAATCAAATAAACTCCCATAATTACTCCCAAATTATAGCCACAAATCTCACCACATCTAGAGCATTATATGAGCTAAATTAGCAATTAAAGATGAGAGAGTAAAGTTGCTAACCTTTTGAACCAATTAGATAGATGAAATAACTCAAAATCTTGGATAATTTTGATAAAAAAATCGGGCATGACCTCTCCACTCAATCCAAGCTTCCGACCACCATTAGTGTACTGGCAGGCTCGGGGGAAGAGAAGCTCGATTTTGTAGGCGACGGCCTTTAGTCCCGGTCCGTGTTAAAGGCCGGGATTAAAGGTCGCCCTTTAGTCCCGGTCGTTAACACGGGCCGGGACTAAAGGCCGCCGCCCGTGGGGTTCCCGCCCGCCAATCCTTTAGTCCCGGTCCGTATTAACGACCGGGACTAAAGGTCCATTACGAACCGGGACTAGGTGCTGGCCGTGCCCCAGCGGCACGAACCGGGACTAATGCCCCCTTTAGTCCCGGCCCAAATAGTTTGGGGACTAAAGGTGACGGATAGAAGCCTCTTTTTCCACTAGTGTACTGTTGCGTGTATTTTTTTTAGAGAAACTATTAGGTGTTAACAAATACTACTATATATCTACTAGAAATTCAAAACAGCACCTACCAGAATAGCAAGAAAATAAATTTATACCTATGTACAAAGAAAAAAAATGAAGCAAATATAGGCCACTTATTGAATTTACATTTTTTAAAAGATTTAATTTACTTACTTTACAACAATATGGCGAACATCCTAGACAAATAGCAGGCTTTACGTGCGTGCAATACATTCACCATATGAACACATGGGGACCAACTAACAAGCATGTACATAAACTATGGAAATTCTACACAAAATCAACACATTTATGAGCAAAGTAATTCGCTTGACTATTAAAAATTACATCTCTTATAATAGTTTGTGAAATTTCACATAAAAAATGACATGTCTTATTATATCAATACAAATTATATTTAAATATATGTGCACTTCAATATGATAATAAATTTACTCTAGCTAACCAAAGAATGCACATGGAGCAAAAAAATGAACCAAGTTTGAACGGGATTTATAATTGACGAGAGAGAGTAGAGGAGTTTCCATGTGACAAGGAAACAACTGTCCATAAAAGTGGTGCAACATAATAAACCCTATATTATGGACATTTTAGCGAAATATAGGAATGAAGGGAGTAGTATTTGGATTAAATTTTACCCGTAATATTAAACATCAAATAACGACGACCCTCACAAATGCAACAAATGCGAGGGAAACATCTAAGACTGTTAGGAAAATACATTTATTGTTCAATATATTTATAATAGATGGTTATAGATAATTAAAACATTACAATCAACATAAATGTGACATGTCTAGAAAGAATATTAATAATCTTTCATTTGTGGGTGCATGATTACTTTACCATTTGAAAAAAATTACATGCATAGAATCTTGGGTGTTACAAAACAATATCAAAATGACATAATACAAATATATATATGATTATAGATAATTAAACAGGAACAACACTAAATAATTAAGGATAAAGGACTTGACTTCGTATTTACGAGGGCTCCATGCTAGTTAGTAAAAAGACACATGAAATAAATATTTCACAAACCAATACAAATGTACCAATTGTACATGCCTAATCCATATACTTTGATACACATTAGTGGTCATAACGTGCAATAACTAACTACGAGTGTAAAGTCAAAGGTGCATTATCAATTATGGTTTACATTTTAGGACAGTAAGAGTAGTGGAGTATGTTATTTATCAAAATTAGTCATGTTTGTAGAGCTGACCAATGTTATGTTTTTGGACACAATCATGCTACCGGGAAGCCCCATCTGATGAGGCTTAATGTGACCTGGCTCCACACTCAATTCGGGGAAACAATCGGCAAGCTTGGATTATGGGCAAAATCTACTCTACCAATATTATGGTCATGGCCAAAATGTTGGTCTTTTTTGGATGGTTGCCAAATATTTGGCATTTAAATGACTCTTTGGCCAATCTAGTTCACCTTTATTGCCAATGTTGGCTAACTCATGCCAACCAAAAGGTGTACCAAAATTTTAGCTAGGCATATATTTGGTGGGGCAACCATGGGTTATAACAAAACATACCCACATGGCAGAAAGCACTTGGCCCAAAAACCTCATTTCTCTCCCCTAGTTGACCCTTCTTCATCCTCACAACATCTATGCCCGCATCCCCCACTGGAGGGCATTTCCCTCCCTAAGTGGTCTTTGGTGTAAATGACAACATGATCATTATCCTATCATGTGCTAAAGCATCATAGGTACATCTGATGTATGGCACAATATGGTGATCGACCCTCAAAGGTGAAAAGATCAAAGACGGTTTCTGGCAGTTTTCATTTTTCTGGAGTGTAGGAACCCGTACACAAAACATACTCCCTCCATTCTTTGATGTAAGGTGTATAGTTTTCTTGCACGAATATTAACACACACGCTAGACTAGAGGAAAAATAGGGAAATGTTGGCATCATGTCTCTCCTAATCAGATATTTTGAATTTTTTGAATTTTTGCACACACACATACTCACGCACACACACACATACTCACACTCACATACACCCACACTCACACATATAAGGCTTATAAGGATTGAAAGGATAATAGTACCAATAAGGTATAACGGGTGTAGAGATAGCTCATGCCAATGGAACTTGGAAGTTAAGCACTTTGAGGATGGGTGACCGAGTGGAAAGTCGCCGCTTTGGTGTGAATTGAGGAGATTTTAGGTGTGATAAAATGGTCAAAAAATCATATATGCATAGTTTTTATATTATTTAGGTTTTTACAATTTTAAAATATTTTGGATTTTTTTTGGATTTTTCGAAATTCTATCCCCGCCGCACCTATTACTAGTTCGCCAGGGATAAAATGTTATCCCCAGGGCACATACCAAATGCGCCAGCGGTAATTTTTTTTATCCCCGACGAACTGTAACATTCGCCAGCGGTAAGCATTACCGCCGGCATGTAGGTCGCTGGCGAACCAAAATGCGCCAGGGAGAAGCAATTTTGGTGCACGAGGGATAGCCTTTTCTCTACTAGTGTACGCAAGAACTGCATCTTCTAGCTGCATTTAACTAACGCAACTATGTACTCCATACTCAATGCTGACACCTCTGTGAATGCATGGTACCATGGCAAAAAGCTTCCATGACCATTTAACTTCTAAGAGTGTTTTACCTTGCAGCTTAGCTTACAGCCGTTCAATGCTTCCTCGGACCATCCGACGGGTGGTAGACCAATGGGCAGGTACCCTCCTGGGTACTCACTTAATTCCCCCTCTGTAGAGGAGGTCATACCCCCGGGTATGCCCACCAGGCATAAAGGAGGGCCACTTGACAAGAAGCTCCTTGGTACAAGGACGCTGGAGCCCAGCCAGGATCTACTCGACGGTCATCTAGGAGTGCAAGCCTAGTTGGGATTGTAGAGAGGATGTGATGCACGATGTATTGATCAGGTGCATAGGCACGCATATATATAGGTTACACGGTGGGGTCTGATACGTCCAAAACGTATCTACTTTCTTGAACACTTTTGCTATTGTTTCTCCTCTAATTTGTGTGCTTTGAATACAACTAACACGAACTAACGCTGTTTTCAGCAGAATTGCTCTGGTGTCTCGTTTTTGTGCAGAAATTCAACTTTCAGTAAAAATTTAGGAAAAATTGGTAAAAATTCTATTTCACCAGAAGACCCACGGAGCCAGAAGACGAGACGGAGGGGAGGCACGAGGCCACCACACACACAGGGGGCGCGGCCCAGCCCTGGCCGCGCCCACCTGTTGTGAGGATGGCTCGGCCGTCTCCTCGACCTCTCCTTCCGCCTACATATACCCTCTGACCTGGAAATATCGGGGGTACGACGTTTTTTCCTAGATAGACTTCCGCTACGCCGCCGTCATAAAAAACTCGGAACCAGAAACTCCGTCCTGGCACCCTGCCGGGACGGGGATTTGGAGGAGATCTTCATCACCATCATCATCGACGTCCCTCCATCGACCATCCATGACTCCCCCATCCATGTGTGAGTAATTCCCCCACTGTAGGTGAGGGGATGGTAGGTATTGGATGAGATTGTTCATGTAATTTGATATGAGATTGTTAGGGCATGGTGCCTAGTATCTACTATTAGTGCTTATGACATTGTTGCAACTTGTTATGCTTAATGCTTGTCACTTTGGGCCCGAGTGCCATGATTTCAGATCTGAACATGTTATTGTTTCATTATGATAATTGTTGTTTATGGTCATACCTGCAAGTTGTTTACACATATTGCTGTCCGGAACCCGAGGCCCCAAAGTGACAGAAATTGGGATAACCGGAGGGGATGGCTACGATGTGAGGATCACATGTGTTCACCGAGTGTTAATGCTTTGCTTCGGTACTTTATTAAAATGAGTACCTTAATTACCAGTAGTTTCCCTTGAGGCCCTGCTGCAACAGGCTGGTAGGACAAAAGATGTCGTGCAAGTTTCTTCTTGTGAGCACGCACGACTATTTACGGAACACATGCCTATGATTGTTTAGTACTAGGATGCTTTATCATTATTTATCTGCAATTTTCCATGTCTCATTGATTTCATGAATTATCTTATCCATGCAACGCCCGTACATCCATCCCTATGCCTACAGTATTTGTTCCTACTATTTACTATTGCTACTATTACTGCTGTTATTTTACTGCTGCTGCTACTGTTTCACTACTATCACCACTATAAAACTGTTGCTACTGATAAACCACTGCGAGCAAGACTATTTCCAGGTGCAGCTGAATTGACAACTCATCTGTTAAGGCTTATAAATATTCTTTGGCTCCCCTTTGTCGAATAAATAAATTTGGGTTTTACTTCCCTCGAAGACTGTTGCGATCCCCTATACTTGTGGGTCATCAAGACTATTTTCTGGCGCCGTTGCCGGGGAGCATAGCTTTATTTGTAAGTTCACTTGGGATTCATATTGTTCGCTGCAATCCTTTCATCATGAGTAAACCTCGTGATGGAAAAGTTCCTATATTGCCATCCACTACAAGAAGATGTACAACTCTCAACACCTCTGTTGCTCTTGATTCACCATCTGTTATGAGTAAGTTGCTTACACCACCACACGCACACGCTACTGCTACTACTTCTGCTAAGTTTGAAAATGCCACTGATAATTTAGATGATGCTTCTACTATGCTTGATGAGAGTGGTTCGCTAGGTTCCTTTTTAGATGCTACTATTGCTAGAGCTAAGTTGGAAAACACCACTGTTACACCTGTTAGTTCACCTGAGTCTAGGGAATGTCCTAGTGATGATTTTGATGATGCTTATATTGAGCTTGACGATGATTTTATTGCTGAAGCACGTGCTACTCGTAATGCTGCTGATGTTAAAGAACTTCTTGCAAGACATACTATTAGATATAAATTGTCTCCTGATCCTAAGTTTGCTGCTTCTCCCATAAATATTAGAGACAAGGATTATGATTTCTCTTTAGATTTATCTTACATATCTATTGTTGAGAAAGAGCCTTTTTATGGTACTGAGAATGAAAGTGCTATGGAGCACATGAATGAGCTTTCTACTTTGAGTAATTTGTTTTCTGATGATATTAAGCTTCGCACTTACTTTGTTGCTAAGATTTTTCCTTTCTCGTTGAAAGATGCAGCTAAAACTTGGTTTAATAGCTTGTCTCCTGGATCTATTCATAGTCCTATTGCGTTGGTTAATGCTTTCTTTCAGAAATATTTTCCTGCTAGTGCTCAATATGCTGCTGTGCAGAAAATCTTTGATTTTGAACAGGGAAAAGGAGAGATACTGCCTGAATCTTGGACGAGGTTTTGTTCTTTAATTAGAGCTTTGCCTAAAGAGCCATTGCCTAAAAATGAACTCCTTGATATATTTTATAATGGACTAACTGATGAATCTAAGTTATATCTGGATAGTTGTGCTCGTTGTGTTTTCAGGGAAAGAACTCCGGCTGAAGCTGAAGAATTAATGGCTAAAATAAGCCGGAATCATGATGATTGGACTCTAGTTGAGCCAACACCAGCACCAACATGAGCGCCATCTACAGATCCTATACCGAAGAAGAGAGGGATGATTGAATTAAATGATGAAGTGATGAGGGAAGCCAAGAAATCTCTTAAGGAGAAAGGTATTAAAACCGAAGATGTTAAGAATTTACCTTCTATTGAAGAATTATGTAAGCCAATCCCTCATTAATCCACTATTGAGGTACATTCTATCCAACGCTTTGATGATAGAGATATTCCTTACTCTAAACCTCCTGATCAATGCTTAGATGAGTTTGATAATTTTATTGTTAAGCAAGATAATTTTAACAAAAAAGTGCAGAATCATTTGTTGGAAAATTCTAGAGCTATTAACAAGTTGTAGGATATTGTGGAGAGAACCTCCAATGATGTGAAGATACTTGTTAAACATTTTCAAATAGTTCAAACACAAATTGATCAGCTTACCAAGGTGCAAAAAGACTTGCTAGTTAATGCCGTAAGAGAAAAACAAGCGTGTGAAATTCGCACAAGAGGAGGTGCTACTACCCAAGAACCCTTATATCCTGAAGGACATCCTAACAGGATCGAGCAAGATTCTCAACGCACTTCAAGTGATGATATTCCTTCCAAGAAGAAGAAGCATAAAACAACTATAGAATCCTCTGAAGCAGGTAAAGATCCTAATAGTGTTTCTATTTCTGATGCTGAAACTGAACCAGGAGAGGCTTCTGATAAAAAAGAAGTTGAAGAGGAGCCAGAAAAGATTGATAAGAATGCAAAGTACACCAAAGAAGACTTCATTGCCAACAAGCATGGTAAAGAGAGAGAACCTTGGGTGCGGAAACCAATGCCTTTTCCTAGTAAGAAACACAAGTCCAAGGAAGAAGAACACTACAACAGGTTTTGTGAATGGATGAAACATATATATTTTTTAAATTCCTTTTACTGATGCTATTAAAATGCCTCCTTATGCAAAGTATTTGAAAGATATTGTTACTAACAAAAGGAAGATTCTTAATGAGGAAATTTCCACTTTACTTGCTAATTATTCTTTTGATGGTAAAGTACCGTAGAAGCTTGGAGATCCAGGTATACCAACCATTCCTTGCTCCATTAAAAATAACTATGTTAGAACTGCTTTATGTGATTTGGGAGCCAGAGTTAGTGTCATGTTTTTTTCTCTTTATAAGAGACTTGATCTAGAAAAATTGGTATCAACTGATATATCTTTGTAAATGGCCGATAAATCTACTACTATTCCTATTGGTATATGTGAAAATGTTCTTGTTCAAGTTGCTAACAGTTGTTTGATATTAACTGACTTTGTTGTGTTGGAAATGCCTGAAGATGATAATATGTCTAATATTCTTGGGAGACCTTTTCTAAACACTGCAGGTGCTATTATTAATTGCAATCAAGGAAAAGTAACTTTCAGTGTCAATGATAAAGAGTACACAGTTTATTTTCCCAAGAATATTGACAGAAAGAACGCTCTAAATGCAATCAAGCATGTTGAGACCATCAGAGTTGGTCAGATTATTTGTTTAGAGCGAAAGCCCAAGGAAGAATATAAAATTGTCATGATTGGGACTATGCCTATCAAAGTTGAGGTAACATAAGCATTTAGTGAAATGCAAAGTTTTGCCCCATATAAAGTTAGTTTGGTAACAAGACTTGATCAACCTTGTTAACAAAGTGATTTTATATGAATGAAACTTCGTTTTCACCGCATCCACTCCACCTCACTTACATTTACTTTTACCAATTTTATTCATTTAGTTTAGTTACATGATTAAGAGTATCTCAGAGCTGCTGCATACTTGGTTTTGATTTGCTTGAAATCGTTTCACCTTCGTTTTTCTGAGTTTTTATCGATTTGCTAATTTCTAAAAAATCCTCGAAAATAAAGTTTCTTGAAAAATTCTAGAAAAATCTTTATAAATTTTTATGTCAAAAATGGGACAGAGAGGCACCTGGGAGACACCAGGAGGGGCTGCCACGCCACCACACACACAGGGGGCGCGGCCCAGCCCTGGCCGCGCCCACCTGCTGTGAGGGGGCCCCACCTAGCCTCTCACTTATCTCTTCCTCCCCAGCACTCTCTCTCTCCCGAAATATCTCAACACCCAGCTCAAACCCGTGTTCTTGCTGTTCTTCATCGCGATTTTTCGATCTCCTTGCTCAGCCCATCATTGTTGCTGAGATTTGGAGCATTTGTTCTCTGGTATGTGACTCCTCGATTGTCCAAGTAGAATTTCTTTTGGTGAAGTTTTCCTTAAGTATTTTATCATTGTAGGTGGCAGGATAAATGAGTATGCATGCTTGTTCTATTGCTTAGAAATGTTATTTTGATGCATGTTAACCCTCTAGTTACTCCCTATAGTAGTTCCCTACATTTGTTTGTCTCAAAATCATATTTTATGAGGTTTGTTAAAAATTTCAGAAAAGGGACATGGATAACTACACCTATGGAGAAGTCTTTGAAAGGGAAGCACCAAGGTCATCAAGGCCTTCAAGATCCACTGCTCAATATAGGATGTCTTATAATGAAGATCTTATGGCACCAAACCTTGAGGGAGACGATGGAGATGCGCATCCATCCACCTTCCCTTGTGCTAACTTTTTGAGTGATGCAGGGATTCTTGATGATTTCTTGCTCCTTGTTAACAGGGTTGGATTGACTACACACATGATGGATGAGAGTAATCAATATGCTATTCTCACAAAGATTTTTGTTGAAAGTTTTAAATTCGCTAACTCTCATTTTAATCCTTCCATTGCATTTAAGATTTATGATAAGTCTATCGCCATGTCTTTGGGGAGGTTTTGTGATATTTTAGGTATTCCCATGATTGGGATGGCAAAGAAGATGCTAAATCAGCCCACCGATTTGTTGGAGCTCTACCGAGGAGTGACCAACGACGATGACCGCACAGCACAGCGTGGCAAGATAAGAAACATTCAACTCCCAGCTATTAGATATTTTACTTACTGTCTTGCCACTAGTGTACTTGGTAGAGGAAACACTAGCAATATCTCCAACTATCATTTAGCTTTTCTAGCTACCGCTCTTGATGTTAGTAGGAAGTATAACCTCGGTGCTATTATTGCTTGTCACCTAGCCGCTAGGGGACCTATTTATGGAGGTATTATTGCTGCGCGCATTGTTGCTGCTCTTGAACTTCCTATTGCTCCTCATGATATATTGTTGACTCCATAGAGGCTTGATCTTGCTGCCATGAAGCTCCATCACTTTGTTACTGCTAACTCTTGTGCAGGGAAATTAGTTTATAGAATGTTATTTACGGATGGAGAGGAAAGGGAAGTGCCCTTGGCACAACCCAGTTTGTTCAGTATTGATAACAGGCCATGGTCACGCACGAAGGAGGAGTTGGACGAGCGGCTTAGGGTGCTCGGCTTCAACGTACAGCATGGTGTCGTGGACCAGGAGGAAGAGGAGGAGCCGGCCTATCACTACACCACGTACCACTCCGGGGCGCCCTCGAGCTTATATCAGGACGAAGGTGCTTCTTCGTCATATTTTGGGGACGCCACCTCATGGCCGAGTTGGGATTGATCTCCACTTAGGCCAAAAGCCTAAGCTTGGGGGGAGGTACGCCGACGATTCACTCATCTACATATCATATTTTGTCGGTCCTTTGTATATCCATGTTTCACTTTCTTTCTACTTTGTTGCTTCTTGCTTTTATTTCTGCTTTCCAAAACACAAAAAGACCAAAAATATTTCCGTTGTTTCTCTCTATTTGTTCCTTTAGCTTTCTACCTTTGGTTTGCTTTACTTGCTATTTTTGGTTGGTATTTGAAAAATCCAAAAATATTTTGCTGTGTTTGCTATTTTCTTCAGTTCTTGTTTCAAAAATCGAAAACCCAAAAATATTTGTTGTTCTTCTTTGGTTTTGTAAAGTTTGTTGCAGAGTTCAGTCTCCCGTTACTCCATTGGAGCTTGGTATTCATTTCATATTATTCAAGCCACACAAGTGAAAAAGCAATAATGACGACATATGACAATCCGAGATGTGGTAAGAGGCTGGTATGAACTCTATTTGTTTTCATTTTTGTACATATACTCATCTATGTGGACATGCTTAGTCGGTTCATGTAAGGTATATATTATCTAATGGATGCTTTGTAGTTCTTACTCTCATATGATTAGTTCCAATTTACTAATAGTTTGTAGCATGTCATGTAGATGCTTGCATGCATTGTTTTATTCATAATATGGTATGTCATTGTGGTATCCACCTCTGAAAGTTTCATTTGAATCGACTTGGCACATGCTTAAGCATGCATATGACTGAACAAAAGGTCAATTAAGCCTCGATGATTTACTTTGCCTCAGAGTTCTTGTATCATTTTTATGCCTATATTAATTTTGTTTTGTCGCATGCATGATTATGACAGTTATTGCTCTCTCGATTGTCGCTTCCTAGTCTTTTGCTAGCCTTCACTCATACTGAGTATGAGCTCTACTCGTGCATCCAATTACCAAAAACCAAGTCTTTCAAAGAGTGCACTATAAATTCCTATGCATGGTATTTCAAAGCCATTCCAAGTAAATTTTCATGTGCTACCTTTCAAAACCTTTCAAATACTTCTCATTTTGTGCCACTGTTTTTAGCTCATGAGGATGTACTGGTCGGAATTGCTATCTTCCATATTAAATTGAGTACCCCTCGACTATGCAGCTTCATCTGCTCATCATTAATTTTGCAAGAGAGCTGGTTAGACCATTATAATCTAATTCTGAAAAGTAAAGAAAAGAGCACTCCTCCATGGTATGTGAAAGTTGGTGGGCACCCGATGGAATCGGCTAGCCATGGTTTGAGAAAGGAAAAAAGGTGGGGAGGAGTGCCAAAGTTTTATAAAAAGAGCACCAATGTGCCAAAATTTCAAAGAACTCAGAACCGCTCTCACTTGTTTATTATGGAAGATAGCAAGACCCCATTGCCAGTCGTTGACATAGAACAACCACCTCTCAAAATAAATTTTTGTCTCTATTTCACAAATGAAAAGCTCTAGCACATGTTTAATCCTTGCTTCCCTCTGCGAAGGGCCATTCTTTTACTTTTATGTTGAGTCATCATCTTTTAACTTTAAAGCACTTCTTGAGAGCATAGCTGTTATTCTTAGTGTAATGTGCTTGTCCCAGAATATGGTTAATTGTGGTATAACTTTGATGCTTTTATCTTTGATATTTCTACTTCTAGTCTTCTCTTGAACTTTAGAGGTGCCTCAGCATTTATGTTTTGCTCCAAAAATAAAGGCAAGCGGGATACCACTCTTTCATATCTTATTATGAACATTACAATCTTGCAACTTCTTATGTTTCATGATACTTCCTATTAGTCTATTGGCACTCTTTCATAGCTTGCATGACTATGAGATAACATTGGCTACATATTTCTTATTATGAATTGCTTAAGCATTTGATCATATAGTGAGAATATTTACATCTTTGAAGCAAATGTGTTCGTAAAAGTTTCTTTTATCGCACTCAGTTGTTAACTGAATTGCTTGAGGATAAGCAATAAGCTAAGCTTGGGGGGAGTTGATACGTCCAAAATGTATCTACTTTCCCGAATACTTTTGCTATTGTTTCTCCTCTAATTTGTGTGCTTTGAATACAACTAACACGGACTAACGCTGTTTTCAGCAGAATTGCTCTGGTGTCTCATTTTTGTGTAGAAATTCAACTTTCAGTAAAAATTCGGAAAAAATTGGAAAAAATCCTATTTCACCAGAAGACCAACGGAGCCAGAAGACGAGACGGAGGGGAGGCACGAGGCCACCACACACACAGGGGGCGCGGCCCAGCCCTGGCCGTGCCCACCTGTTGTGAGGATGGCTCGGCCGTCTCCTCGACCTCTCCTTCCGCCTACATATACCCTCTGACCTGAAAATATCGGGGGTATGGCATTTTTTCCCAGATAGACTTCCGCTACGCCGCCGCCATCAAAAACCACGATTCGGAACCAGAAACTCTGTTCTGGCATCCTGCTGGGATGGGGATTTGGAGGAGATCTTCATCACCATCATCACCGACGTCCCTCCATCGACCATCCATGACTCCCCCATCCATGTGTGAGTAATTCCCCCGCTGTAGGTGAGGGGATGGTAGGGATTGTATGAGATTGTTCATGTAATTTGATATGAGATTGTTAGGGCATGGTGCCTAGTATCTACTATTAGTGCTTATGACATTGTTGCAACTTGTTATGCTTAATGCTTGTCACTTTGGGCCCGAGTGCCATGATTTCAGATCTGAACATGTTATTGTTTCATTATGATAATTGTTGTTTATGGTCATACCTGCAAGTTGTTTACATATATTGTTGTCCGGAACCCGAGGCCCCAAAGTGACAGAAATTGGGATAACCGGAGGGGATGGCTACGATGTGAGGATCACATGTGTTCACTGAGTGTTAATGCTTTGCTCTGGTACTTTATTAAAAGGAGTACCTTAATTACTACTAGTTTCCCTTGAGGCCCTGCTGCAATAGGCTGGTAGGACAAAAGATGTCGTGCAAGTTTCTCCTTGTGAGCATGCACGACTATTTACGGAACACATGCCTATGATTGTTTAGTACTAGGATGCTTTATCATTATTTATCTGCAATTGCCCATGTCTTATTGATTTCATAAATTATCTTATCCATGCAACGCCCGTACATCCATCCCTATTCCTACAGTATTTGTTCCTACTATTTACTATTGCTACTATTACCGCTGTTATTTTACTGCTGCTGCTACTGTTTCACTACTATCACCACTATAAAACTGTTGCTACTGATAAACCACTGCGAGCAAGACTGTTTCCAGGTGCAGCTGAATTGACAACTTATCTGTTAAGGCTTATAAATATTCTTTGGCTCCCCTTGTGTCGAATCAATAAATTTAGGTTTTACTTCCCTCGAAGACTGTTGCGATCCCCTATACTTGTGGGTCATCAGGGTCGCCACGTCCTCGACTATACAGAAGAGGAGGGGGTCTAGTATAAATATACAGGATACATACGTGCCATATAATATGTACTCAGCACCCCCCGCAGTCGAAGTGTCGCTGGAATCGACACAAAGACTGGACCGAAACTCCTCAAAGGATGTCGTACGAAGTCCCTTGGTCATGATATCCGCGAACTGTTGGGAAATAGGAACGCGAGAACACGTATATGCCCAAGTGCCACCTGTTCGCGGACAAAGTGAATGTCGAGCTCGATGTGCCTGGTCCGACGATGATGAACGGGGTAGGCAGAGAGGTAGACAGCGGAGAAGTTGTCGCAGTACACGATGGTGGCCTTGTCGACGGGACAAGAGAGCTCGAGAAGAAGCTGTCGAAGCCACGAGCAGTCAGCGACGGCTTTGGCTACAGCCCGATACTCAGCCTCGGCACTGGAGCGAGAGATTGTGGGATGCCTCTTGGACGACCATGAGATGAGTGATGGTCCAAGATAGAAGTACCCGGAACTAGAGCGTCGGGTATCAGGGCAGCCAACCCAGTCGGCATCAGAGTAAGCAACGATGTCCGTGGCAGGAGAAGCATGGACCGTCAAACCAAGGTCCAGAGTACCACGGATGTAGCAGAGAATCCATTTCTCCGCAGTCCAGTGAGAATCATGAGGAGCATGCATATGGAGACACACCTGCTGAACAACATACTGCAACTCCGGGCGAGTATGAGTGAGGTACTGCAGAGCGCTGATGATGGACCGATAGAATGATGGATCCGAGGCCGGAGAGCCATCAGTAGCGGAGAGCTTGGCCTTCGTGTCAACAGGCGTACTCACAGGATGGCAATTAAGCATCCCAGAATGGTCAAGGAGCTCATGAGCATACTTCCGCTGATGAAGGAAGAACCCATCCGGACGGCGAACTACCTCAATCCCGAGGAAGTAGTGAAGAGGGCCCAAGTCCTTGATAGCAAACTCAGCACAAAGACGATCAGTAAGCTGTCGAAGAAGCTGAGTGGAGCAGGCTGTCAGGATAATATCATCCACGTAGAGGAGCAGGTAGGCAGTGAGACCGCCCTGACTATAGATGAACAGCGAAGCATCAGAGCGAGTCGAGCGGAAGCCGAGCTAATGAAGAAATGCTGCGATGCGCTGGTACCAAGAACGGGGCGCCTGCTTGAGCCCATAAAGTGACCGTGACAGCAAGAAAACATGATCCAGGTGGTCGGAATTGATGAACCCGGTGGGCTGCTGACATAACACTTGCTCCTCGAGATGACCATGGAGAAAGGCATTGGAGACATCCATCTGGTGTACTGGCCAGCCGCGAGAGACCGCGAGCTGGAGGACCGTAAGAATGGTGCCAGGTTTGACAATAGGCGCAAAGGTGTCATGGAAGTCGATGCCTTCGCGTTGCCGGAAACCGCATACCACCCAACGCGCCTTGTGACGATCAAGAGTACCATCAGGATGAAACTTGTGCTTGAAGACCCACTTCCCTGTGATGACATTGGCATGTCGCGGATGCGGGACAAGCTGCCATGTGTTGTTGAGCTGCTGGGCATCAAACTCCTCCTGCATAGCCACGAGCCACATGGGGTCGCGAAGGGCTGCCCTGGCAGAGACGGGCAGCGGAGATGGTGCGGAAGTCGAAGTCATGCAGACGAACTCGTCCGTCGGAGGCGTACCGGTCGATGAGGCGAGGGCAGCGTCGGAGGCGTACCGGTCGATGAGGCGTCACCCGAGGCGCCGCTCGAGGGTGACGTCGGCGAGGAGGAGGACGGCGAGGCAGCGCCTAATGTCTACGCACTTCTATTCTTGTAGACACTTGTTGGGCCTCCAAGTGCAGAGGTTTGTAGAACAACAGCAAGTTTCCCTTAAGTGGACCACCCAAGGTTTATCGAACTCAGGGAGGTTAGAGGTCAAAGCTATCCCTCTCAAGCAACCCTGCAATTACGATACAGAAAGTCTCTTGTGTCCCCAACATACCCAATACACTTGTCAGATGTATAGGTGCACTAGTTCGGCGAAGAGATAGTGAAATACAAGTGGTATAGATGATTATAAGTAGCAAACGTGATGTGAAATAAATATCGCTGCGAGCAAACAAGTAACAAAATAGCAAGTAAACGGTGTGCAATACTTGAAAACAAGGCCTAGGGATCATACTTTCACTAGTGGACACACTCCCAACAATATAATATGATTGAACAAATAAACAACTTCTCTCCACTATGGTACTCTGAATTACTCTCCTATTGAATAACACTAATCATTGTGTAGTGGCTACAGAAGCACCCCTTAAAGTTCATCAAGTACTTGACAAAAACCACTCATAGAGATATCCAAATCAAAGCACAACTCAAGATAGATATCATTGCAACTTAGACCAAGTACTAACACGGTGCACACACTGTCAACATTACACCATGAAAGGAGGAATAGATCACTTCAATACTATCATAGTAATAATTACTCTCATAATCCATAAAAGATCACAATCATAGCCTAAACCAAGTACCACCATGATGCACGCACTGTCACCGTTACACCATGGCAGGAGGAATAGATTACTTTAATAACACCACTAGAGTACACATAATATCTGAATAATATCATCTACTTGTTCAACATGATACAAAGCTCACGATCACATAAAGATCACATCATGGGAGAGAGAGGTGAACCACATAGCTACCGGTAGAGCCCTCAGCCCCAGGGATGAACTACTCCCTCCTCATCATAGGAGACAACAAGGTTGATGGAGATGGCGGTGAGGTCGATGGAGATGGCGAAGACGGCGATGGAGACCGATGGAGATGGCTCCGGGGGCACTTCCCCGTCCCGGTAGGGTGCCGGAACAGAGACTTCTGTCCCCCGAAATTTGTCGACGGCGGCGGCGGAACTACGGAACTCTTTCTGGAAAATTGCCGACTCCTTTAGGGTTTTCCGCCCCGAGGCGTTATATAGGCGAAGGGGCGATGTCAGAGGCAGGACCAGGCGCCCTCACACATGGCTGGCGCGGCCAGGGGCCTGGCCGCGCCACCATGGTGTGTGGGGCCCCTGTGGCCCACCTCCTACTCCTCTTCGGATCTCTAGAAGCTTCCGGGTAAAATAAGACTTTAGGATGTTGTTTCGTGCAATTCCGAGAATATTTTCTGTGTATCACTTCTGAAACACAAAAACAGCAGAAAACAGGGAACTGGCACTGTGGCACTTGTTAATAGGTTAGTTCCGGAAAATGCATAAAAGTGCCACTAAGTGTAACGAAACAATAGGCAAATGGTGTAAAAACAAGCATGGAGCATCAAAAATTATAGATACGTTGGAGACGTATCAGCATCCCCAAGCTTAACTCATGCTCGTCCTCGAGTAGGTAAGTGATAACAAAAGAAATAATTTTTGAGGTGACATGCACCTACACAATCTTGATCATATATGTAAGCATTGGTGAGCTGGGATCATAAGAACTTAAAACATGGGCATGAAAGATATAATCTTGACAATAAGAACTTAGCAACCATGTTGTAAACATGCAAATGAACACAAACAAAATATCATGAAAATGAAACAATGAAAGTCAAACATGTGTTCAAATCATAAGGAAAAACATACAAATGGTTTTCAGCTTGTCCTTCATAGAGAGCAAAACATAAATGCATAGGACACCTTCAAGTTTAAGAGGGCGACTAGATAAAAATAATTTGAGAACAAGTGAAACCATGATCATGAGTCAATCAATGAAAACTTTGGGACAATGCACATTATACTCAGAATGACAACTATGCTCTCTTAGACGGTGCATAATGATAGAAGGTGGTGACTCAACATAAAAGTAAAAGAAAGGCCCTTCGCAGAGGGAAGCAGTGATTAAACATGTGCTAGAGCTTTTCATTTGTAAAACAGAGAGATAAAAAATTAGTTTTGAGAGGTGGTTGTCTTTGTCAACGACTGGCAATGGGGTTCTTACTATCTTCCATACAAAAATGAAGCAAGTTTTTGAGAGAGATTGGCACTTTTGTGCTCTTTTATAAAGCTTGGCACTCCTCCCCACCTTTTTTCCTTTCTCAAACCATGGCTAACCGATTCCATCGGGTGCCCACTGCTACTCGGTGATGGCGCCAGAAAAGAGCTGTGGCATTTAGTTGACGTGTGCTACTCGTGTGATGGCGCTAGAAAAGACTGTGGCGTTTAGTTGACGTGGGAGCAGTAAGTCCTTGTGCGTGGTGAATGACCAGCCCGTTGGGAACCCCAAGAGGAAGGTATGATGAGTGTAGCGGCTAGTTTTCCCTCAGTTAAGAAACCAAGGTTTATCGATCAGGAGAAGAGAGACGGTGACATATAAAGTATATACTACTGTAGCAACTTCCACAAGAGTTCCATGATCAAAAAGAACTCAAAAGAAAGCGATAAAGTGGCAAAAACAAATATTGGCAGAAATCTGTCAAAACTGGACAGCTGATAATGGAAGAATTTTTGAGGGATTTTCCGTTGCTCAAATCAAAAAGTGTTCAACTAAGAAAAGTTTGGATATAACCTGGGGCATATGCACAAGAAATCGCAGGTCCAAAAGATAAACAGAGGATTTTTACGAATTTTTACGGTGCAGCACCGAAAACAGTTTCAGGACAGCAATAACCCCAAATCTTTACCTCACTCAAATTAGAGGCTTCTCTTGGCACAAAAACGAAATAAACAAGATAAGGAGCGGTCATTACAGTAGTAATGACTTCCAAGACTCAAATAAAATAAAAAGTACTGAAAAGTAAACAATGGGTTATCTCCCAAGAGTGCTTTTCTTTAACGCCTTTGAGCTAGGCGCAGAAAAATGCGAATCAAGTAATATCAAGTGATGAAGCATCAAGCTCATAATTTGCTCTAAGAATAGAGTCAAAAAGTAATTTCTTTCTTTTCCTAGGGAAGTGTTTCATACCTTTCTTAAGTGGGAATTGATACTTGATAGTGCCTTCCCTCATATCAATAATAGCACCTACAGTTCGAAGAAAGGGTATTCCCAAAATAATAGGACATGAAGCATGGCATTCAATGTCCATAACAAGAAAATCAATGGGAACAAGGTTATTGTTAACCACAATAAGAACATCATTAATCCTTCCCAAAGGTTTCTTCTTAGCAACATCAGCAATAGGAACATCAAAATAACACTTTTCAAGCGGTGGTAAATCAAGCATGTCATAAATCTTTCTAGGCATAATAGAAATACTAGCACCTAGATCACATAAAGCATGGCAATCATAACCATTAACATGCATATCAATGATGGGTTCCCAACCATCTTCTAACTTCTTGGGAACAGAAGCTTTTTGCTTCAACTTTTCATCCCTAATCTTTATGAGAGCATTGGTAATATGCTTAGTAAAAGCAATATTTAAAGAACTAGCATTGGGAGTCAAAGCAAGCTTTTGCAAGAACAAAATAACTTCAGATATATTGCAGCCATCAACTTCAAAATCATTAAAGGAGATAGAGCTATCATCTCCCACACTCTGAAAAATTTCAGCACTCTTTTGAGAAAAAGTTTTGGCAGTTTTAGGCTTTTTAACACAAGGAGTGGGAGTTTTCTCTACACCAATCAAAGTAAGAGGATTACTATTAGTAGGAGCAACATCATTAGAGGTAGTAATAGTACATACCTTCATCTCTCTAGCCATCTCATCTTCTCTTTCCCACCTGGCATGCAATTCCGCTAACAATCTAATATTTTTATCAATTCCAACTTGGGTAGCATTAGCGGCAGCAACAATATTGCTCACATTCACATCATTAGGAAACACTTTTAATTTCAGAAGTTCAACATCATGAGCAAGGCTATCAACTTTAGAAGCAAGAATATCAATTTTGCCTAACTTTTCCTCAACAGACTTGTTAAAAGCAGTTTGCTTACCGATGAAGTCCTTGAGCATTACCTCAAGCTCGGAGGGCGCGGCCCTAGTGTTGTTGTAGGAATTACCATAAGAATTACCATAACCATTACCATTGGTAGAAGGATACGACCTATAATTGTTACTAGCAAAATTGTTCCTATAAGCATTATTATTAAAATTATTATTTCTAATGAAATTCACATCAACTTGCTCTTCTTGAGCAACCAGAGAGGCCAAAGGAACATTATTAGGATCAACATGAGTCCTATCATTAGCAAGCATAGCCATAATTGTATCAATCTTATCATTCAAGGAAGAGGTTTCCTCAACAGAATTTACCTTCTTACCTTGTGGAGCTCTCTCGGTGTGCCATTCGGAATAATTTCCAATCATGTTGTCGAGTAGCTTTGATGCGGCGCCCAATGTGAGGGACATAAAAGTGCCTCCAGCAGCTGAATCAAGTAGGTTCCTTGAAGAAAAATTCAGTCCTGCATAAAAAGTTTGGATAATCATCCAAGTAGTCAGTCCATGAGTGGGGCAATTCTTTACCATAGATTTCATTCTTTCCCAAGCTTGAGCAACATGTTCATTATCAAACTGAGTAAACTTCATAATATTGCTACGCAAAGCTATAATCTTAGCAGGAGGATAATATCTACCAATACAAGCATCCTTACACTTAGCCCATGAATCAATACTATTCTTAGTCAAAGACAGCAACCAATCTTTAGCCTTTCCTCTCAAAGAAAAAGGAAACAGCTTGAGCTTAATAATATCACTATCAACATCCTTATGTTTCTGCATCTCACATAGCTCAACAAAATTGTTGAGATGAGCTGCAGCATCTTCAGTACTAGCACCAGAAAATTGCTCTTTCATAACAAGGTTCAACAAAGCAGGCTTAATCTCATAAAAAGTGGTAGCAGGAACAGTTGGTGCAATAGGTGTGCAGATAAAATCACTATTGTTCGTGCTAGCAAAGTCACACAACTTGGTGTTTTCAGGAGTACCCATTTCAGCAAAACGAAAGTAAACAAGTAAAAATAGCTACCAAGGATTCTAATTTTTTTGGGTTTTTGATATAAAGCAATGCAGGTAAAATAAAATAAAGTAAAGCAAACAAATAACAAAGTAAAGAATGTGTGTGCGAAGAACTCCCCTCGCAGAAGTCTTCTCTCTTCCTCGGCAACGGTGCCAGAAAAGAAGCTGCTACTCGTGTGATGGCGCCAGAAAAGACTGTGGTGTTTAGTTGACGTGGGAGCAGTAAGTCCTTGTGCGTGGTGAATGACCAGCCCGTTGGGAACCCCAAGAGGAAGGTATGATGAGTGTAGCGGCTAGTTTTCCCTCAGTTAAGAAACCAAGGTTTATCGATCAGGAGAAGAGAGACGGTGACGACTGAAGGTGTTTGTGGAACCTGCACACACACAAACAAATACTTTGTTCCCAACTTGCGATGAGGTTGTCAATCTCACCGGTTTGCTTGAAACAAAGGTTATGAGCGTATCGAGTGGAAAACAGTAGTAATATGCGAGTAAAGTAAATAGTGCGGGAAAAGTAAACAGGTGATTGCAATATGATTAAAATAGGACCGGGGTCCACAGTTCACTAGTGGTGTCTCTCCATAGAAAATAACATGCTGGGTAAACAAATTACAGTTGGGCAATTGATAGAATAAAGATAACGTGATATGTCAAGAAGATCACTATGAGATTTACTCTGGGCATTACAACAAAATACATAGACCGCCATCCAACTGCATCTATGACTAATAATCCACCCCCGGGGATATCATCCGAACACCCTAGAAGTATTAAGTTGCGAACAACAGATAATTGCATTAAGCAAAGTGTGTAATGTAAACAAAGCATATGCCCTTGAGCATATGAATGTTGTTTTCTCCCTAGTAGCAACAGCACATCTACCACCTTAGAGGTTTCTGTCACTCCCCCAGGTGAAATAGAGACATGAACCCACTATCGAGCATAAATACCCCCTCTTAGAGTCACTAGCAACTACTCGGCCAAGATAGCTACTAACAACGGAGAGCATGCAAGATCATAAACAACATAGAGATAACAAAAGATATAATTCAGTACAGCAACTTAATCATAAACACCAATATTCATCGGATCCCAACAAACCAACATCATAGAATTACATAACGGTGATCTCAATCATGTAGGGCAGCTCATGAGATCTAAACATGAAGCACATGGTGGAGAAGACAACCAGCTAGCTACTGCTATGGACCCATAGTCCAAGGTAGACTACTCACTCATCGCTCCGGAGGCAAGCATGGCGATGAAGAAGACCTCCGGTGGCGATTCCCCTCTCCGGCAGGGTGCCGGGAAGAGCTTCCGGACCCTCCCGATCTTCGGGTCGACGGCGGCGGTGGATCGCGATGTATTCTGGAAAAGTGATCGGGCCCCTAGGTATTTCTCGTCAGGGGGTATATATAGGCGAAAGGGCGATGTCAGAGGGGAGACCACGGCCCCTCACGTGGGCCCGGCGCGGCCAGGGGGTGGCCGCGCTGCCCCTATGTGTGGGGGCCACATGGCCCCCCTCCGTCAGGTCTTCGGATGTTTGGGAGCTTCCCCGTAAATAATGACTTCAGGAACTTGTTTCGTCCAATTCCGAGAATATTTCCTGTGTATCACTTCTGAAACACAAAAACAGCAGAAAACAGGAAACTGGCACTGTGGCACTTCGTTAATAGGTTAGTTCCGGAAAATGTATAAAAGTGCCACTAAGTGTAACGAAACAATAGGCAAATGGTGTAAAAACAAGCATGGAGCATCAAAAATTATAGATACGTTTGAGACGTATCAACGTGGGAGCAGTAAGTCCTTGTGCGTGGTGATGACCAGCCTGTTGGGAACCCCAAGAGGAAGGTATGACGAGTGTAGCAGCAAGTTTTCCCTCAGTTAAGAAACCAAGGTTTATTGAACATGAGAGGAGAGACGGTGACGACTGAAGGTGTTGTGGAACCTGCACACACACAAACAAATACTTTGTTCCCAACTTGCGATGAGGTTGTCAATCTCACCGGTTTGCTTGAAACAAAGGTTATGAGTGTATCGAGTGGAAAACAGTAGAGTATGCTAGTAAAGTAAAAAGTACGAGAAAAGTAAACAGGTGATTGCAATATGATGTAAATAGGACCGGGGTCCACAGTTCACTAGTGGTGTCTCTCCATAGATAAAATAGCACATGTTGGGTAACAAATTACAGTTGGGCAATTGATAGAATAAAGATAACGTGATATGTCAAGAAGATGACTATGAGATTTACTCTGGGCATTACAACAAAATACATAGACCGCCATCCAACTGCATCTATGACTAATAATCCACTCCCAGGGATATCATCCGAACACCCTAGAAGTATTAAGTTGCGAACAACAGATAATTGCATTAAGCAAAGTGTGTAATGTAAACAAAGCATATGCCCTTGAGCATATGAATGTTGTTTTCTCCCTAGTAGCAACAGCACATCTACCACCTTAGAGGTTTCTGTCACTCCCCCAGGTGAAATAGAGACATGAACCCACTATCGAGCATAAATACCCCCTCTTGGAGTCACTAGCAACTACTCGGCCAAGATAGCTACTAACAACGGAGAGCATGCAAGATCATAAACAACATAGAGATAACAAAAGATATAATTCAGTACAGCAACTTAATCATAAACACCAATATTCATCGGATCCCAACAAACCAACATCATAGAATTACATAACGGTGATCTCAATCATGTAGGGCAGCTCATGAGATCTAAACATGAAGCACATGGTGGAGAAGACAACCATCTAGCTACTGCTATGGACCCATAGTCCAAGGTAGACTACTCACTCATCGCTCCGGAGGCAAGCATGGCGATGAAGAAGACCTCCGGTGGCGATTCCCTCTCCGGCAGGGTGCCGGGAAGAGCTTCTGGACCCTCCCGATCTTCGGGTCGACGGCGGCGGCGGATCGCGATGTGTTCTGGAAAATTGATCGGGTACTTAGGTTTTTCTCGTCGGGGGGTCTTTATAGGCGAAGGGACGTCGTCAGAGGTGGAGCCAGGCTCCCTCACACAGGGGTGGCGCGGCCAGGGGCCAGGCCGCGCCGCCCCCTTGTGTGGGGCCCTGGTGGCCCCTCTCCGTCTCTCCTTCGGATGTCTGGAAGCTTCCGGGAAAAATAAGACTTCAGGAACTTGTTTCGTCCAATTCCGAGAATATTTCCTGTGTATCACTTCTGAAACACAAAAATAGCAGAAAACAGGAAACTGGCACTGTGGCACTTCGTTAATAGGTTAGTTCCGGAAAATGCATAAAAGTGCCACTAAGTGTAATGAAACAATAGGCAAATGGTGTAAAAACAAGCATGGAGCATCAAAAATTATAGATACATTTGAGACGTATCAAGCATCCCCAAGCTTAACTCCTGCTCGTCCTCGAGTAGGTAAGTGATAACAAAAGAATAATTTTTGAGGTGACATGCACCTACACAATCTTGATCATATATGTAAGCATTGGTGAGCTGGGATCAATAGAACTTAAAACATGGGCATGAAGATATAATCATGACAATAAGAACTTAGCAACCATGTTGTAAACATGCAAATGAACACAAACAAAAGATCATGAAAATGAAACAATGAAAGTCAAACGTGTGTTCAAATCATAAGGAAAAACATACAAAAGGTTTTCAGCTTGTCCTTCAAAGAGAGCAAAACATAAATGCATAGGACACCTTCAATTTAAGAGGGCGACTAGATACAAATAATTTAAGAACAAGTGAAACCAACAATATGAAGCAATCAATGAACTTTGGGACAATGCATATCACACTAAGAATGACAACTATGCTCTCTTAATGGTGCATAAAGAAAGAAGGTGGTGACTCAACATAAAAGTAAAAGAAAGGCCCTTCGCAGAGGGAAGCAGTGATTGCAAGTTTTATAACCTTCAAAAATTATGGTACTTACCGGCTTTGAGCTCTCATTGCCCCCATCATAAGCATCTTGAATGGTTAAAGTTAATGCGAGAACAATTATGATGCATATGCTTGACAAATCATAAGTTGAAAACCTCGTGTCCCATGAATACGAGTACCCAAACCTCATGCTACTTTACTTAGAGTCCCAAGCAAGGCTCTTGTCATTGTAAGTATATGCATATCATTGAGAACCGCCAATGGGGTACCTCCATGCCCGATGACATGGAACAAGCCCACACCAAAATGACAGGACAAGCAGACAATGAACACCTCGACATCTCTTTTATTTGCTATATTGTTTAGCTTTTTATTATGAGATGTGTCGTCGAATGTTCACCATGGGTATGCTGCAAATTTCCACCATGAATTATGCATGGCTTAGATTGGCGGCCCGGCGTTTCCCTAACACATATAAAAACTCCATGATCCTCACAAGATTCCCAATTCATTTCACACCGCGGGCATCCATAAACAAAAGATCACGATATCAACTCAAATAAGAAGTGCAATGTTGAAAGCTTGCCCATGACTGCATGGCTGGGCTAGAATCCAACTTACAACTTGCAAGCATAACAACTCAACATAAAAGACCACAATGTCAAATTTTTAAGAACAGGAAAAAGTAAAGTGTGCCTTCCAGTTCGTGAGAGTTTTACTGACCGAATTTCGCATAACACTGGTAAGAGTTTAATTTGAAGAGAAAATAAAAGCAAGTCAAATTTACTTGGAATAGAAAATTGCTAGTAGGTATGTATGGTGGACACTTTGGAAAACTTTGGCTTTTAGGAGTTGGATGCACGAGTAGAGCTCATACTCAGTACAAGGCGAGGGCTAGCAAAAGACTGGGAGCGACCAACTAAGAGAGCAATAATGGCCATAATCATGCAAAGCGACAAAGCGACATTAAAAGAAGCATAAGATGGCATCAAAAGTCAAAAACTAAATGATCATGAAGGCTATTGGCGACTTTGTGAGAGTCTAACATGTGTGAGCATGCGCCAAGTCAACCCAAATAAAGCATCAAGGAGAAAACCAAAATAATGCTTCCATACAATAAAAACAACGCATAATTTTTTCAAAGGCTCATTAAGCAATCTCAGTTATTTGAGACAAGTCATGCTACAGCAAAACCACTAAGCATACTATCAAAAATACATCAAGCATGACATGAAAAAGCCTAAGCCGCAGTCTACACAAGCTCCTTCTTGTACCACTATTTTGCACAAAGCTTTTTCTCTTTTCCAACACCATTTGAAATTTTTATAAACACCTCTTTTGATGAAAACCAATGAAGATCAGAGGCAAAAATACAACTTGATGAAAAGATATGACAAGATCTGAACGCAAATCAAGGCGAAAACGAAAACCAAAAGCAGTAGCGGAAAAAGTAGAATGCTCGATTTTTAATAAGAGTGAAAACGAGAGCGTTCTTTGCAAATGAAAACGAGTATATCTCCTCCAAAAGAAATTTGTTGGGGTCCAACCATTTATTGCAGCAAACAAACAAACTAAACAAACTAAGAAAACTAAAACAACTGACGCTCCAAGAAAAACACATAGTGCATAAAGCAATAAAAATATAGTGTTTTGAAAGGTGACCTGATTTTTGCCGATGAAGAAGGGGTGCCTCGGGGGCATCCCCAAGCTTTGACGCTTGTACTTCTTGGATATTTCTTGGGGTGATGCATGGGCATCCCCAAGCTTGAGCTTTTGTCCATTCTTCAACTCATCTCATCATTCTCCAATCCCTACACTTGAAAACTTCCTTCATACAAAACTAAACACAATTCTATTAGCAACATTAGTGTAAGCATAAAATATATTCAACCTCTTTTAGCTTCAGGTTTCAACCCAAAACCACCACATATAAAGTATATACTACTGTAGCAACTTCCACAAGAGTTCCATGATCAAAAAGAACTCAAAAGAAAGCGATAAAGTGGCAAAAACAAATATTGGCAGAAATCTGTCAAAACTGAACAGCTGACAAAGGACGAATTTTTGAGGGATTTTTTGTTGCTCAAATCAAAAAGTGTTAAGAAAAGTTTGGATATAACCTGGGGCATATGCACAAGAAATCGCAGGTCCAAAAGATAAACAGAGAATTTTCACGAATTTTTACGGTGCAGTACCGAAAACAGTTTCAGGACAGCAACATCCCCAAATCTTTACCTCACTCAAATTAGAGGCTTCTCTTGGCACAAAAATGAAATAAACAAGATAAGGAGCGGTCATTACAGTAGTAATGACTTCCAAGACTCAAATAAAAGAAAAAGTACTGAAAAGAAAACATTGGGTTATCTCCCAAGAGTGCTTTTCTTTAACGCCTTTGAGCTAGGCGCAGAAAAGTGCGAATCAAGTAATATCAAGTGATGAAGCATCAAGCTCATAATTTGCTCTAAGAATAGAGTCAAAAAGTAATTTCTTTCTTTTCCTAGGGAAGTGTTCCATACCTTTCTTTAGTGGGAATTGATACTTGATAGTGCCTTCCCTCATATCAATGATAGCACCTACAGTTCGAAGAAAGGGTCTTCCCAAAATAATAGGACATGAAGCATGGCATTCAACGTCCATAACAAGAAAATCAACGGGAACAAGGTTATTGTTAACCACAATAAGAACATCATTAATCCTTCCCAAAGGTTTCTTCTTAGCAACATCAGCAATGGGAACATCAAAATAACACTTTTCAAGCGGTGGTAAATCAAGCATGTCATAAATCTTTCTAGGCATGATAGAAATACTAGCACCTAGATCACATAAAGCATGGCAATCATAACCATTAACATGCATATCAATGATGGGTTCCCAACCATCTTCTAACTTCTTGGGAACAGAGGCTTTTTGCTTCAACTTTTCATCCCTAATCTTTATGAGAGCATTGGTAATATGCTTAGTAAAAGCAATATTTAAAGAACTAGCATTGGGAGTCAAAGCAAGCTTTTGCAAGAACAAAATAACTTCAGATATATTGCAGCCATCAACATCAAAATCATTAAAAGAAATAGAGCTATCATCTCCCACACTCCGAAAAATTTCAGCACTCTTTTGAGAAAAAGTTTTGGCAGTTTTAGGCTTTTTAGCACAAGGAGTGGGAGTTTTCTCTACACCAATCAAAGTAAGAGGGTTGCTATCAGTAGGAGCAACATCATTAGAGGTAGTAATAGTACATACCTTCATCTCTCTAGCCATCTCATCTTCTCTTTCCCACCTGGCATGCAATTCCGCTAACAATCTAATATTTTCATCAATTCCAACTTGGATAGCATTAGCGGCAGCAACAATATTGCTCTCTTTCACATTATTAGGAAACACTTTTAGTTTCAGAAGTTCAACATCATGAGCAAGGCTATCAACTTTAGAAGCAAGAATATCAATTTTGCCTAACTTTTCCTTAACAGACTTGTTAAAAGCAGTTTGCTTACCGATGAAGTCCTTGAGCATTACCTCAAGCTCGGAGGGCGCGGCCCTAGTGTTGTTGTAGGAATTACCATAAGAATTACCATAACCATTACCATTGGTAGAAGGATACGGCCTATAATTGTTACTAGCAAAATTATTCCTATAGGCATTGTTGCTAAAATTATTGTTTCTAATGAAATTCACATCAACTTGCTCTTCTTGAGCAACCAGAGAGGCTAAAGGAACATTATTAGGATCAACATGAGTCCTATCATTAGCAAGCATAGCCATAATGGTATCAATCTTATCATTCAAGGAAGAGGTTTCCTCAATAGAATTTACCTTCTTACCTTGTGGAGCTCTCTCGATGTGCGATTCGGAATAATTTACCATCATGTAGTCGAGTAGCTTTTATGCGGCGCCCAAGGTAAGGGACATAAAAGTGCCTCCAGCAGCTGAATCAAGTAGGTTCCTTGAAGAAAAATTCAGTCCTGCATAAAAAGTTTGGATAATCATCCAAGTAGTCAGTCCATGAGTGGGGCAATTCTTTACCATAGATTTCATTCTTTCCCAAGTTTGAGCAACATGTTCATTATCAAACTGAGTAAACTTCATAATATTGCTACGTAGAGATATAATCTTAGCAGGAGGATAGTATCTACCAATAAAAGCATCCTTACACATAGCCCATGAATCAATACTATTCTTAGTCAAAGACAGCAACCAATCTTTAGCTTTTCCTCTCAAAGAAAAAGGAAACAGCTTGAGCTTAATAATATCACTATCAACATCTTTATATTTCTGCATCTCACATAGCTCAACAAAATTGTTGAGATGAGCTGCAGCATCTTCAGTACTAGCACCAGAAAATTGCTCTTTCATAACAAGGTTCAATAAAGCAGGCTTGATCTCATAAAAGGTGGTAGCAGGAACAGGTGGTGCAATAGGAGTGCAGATAAAATCACTATTGTTCGTACTAGCAAAGTCACACAACTTGGTGTTTTCAGGAGTACCAATTTCAGCAAAACGAAAGTAAACAAGTAAAAACAGCTACCAAGGATTCTAATTTTTTTGGGTTTTTGATATAAAGCAATGCAGGTAAAAATAAATAAAGCAAAGCAAAACAAATAACAAAGTAAAGAATGTGTGTGCGAAAAACTCCCCTCGCAGAAGTCTTCTCTTCCTCCCTGGCAACGGCGCCAGAAAAGAAGCTGCTACTCGGTGATGGCGCCAGAAAAGAGCTGTGGCGTTTAGTTGACGTGGGAGCAGTAAGTCCTTGTGCGTGGTGATGACCAGCCCGTTGGGAACCCCAAGAGGAAGGTATGATGAGTGTAGCAGCAAGTTTTCCCTCAGTTAAGAAACCAAGGTTTATCGAACAGGAGAGGAGAGACGGTGACGACTGAAGGTGTTGTGGAACCTGCACACACACACAAACAAATACTTTGTTCCCAACTTGCGATGAGGTTGTCAATCTCATCGGTTTGCTTGAAACAAAGGTTATGAGTGTATCGAGTGGAAAACAGTAGAGTATGCTAGTAAAGTAAAAAGTACGAGAAAAGTAAAAAGGTGATTGCAATATGATGTAAATAGGACCGGGGTCCACAGTTCACTAGTGGTGTCTCTCCATAGATAAAATAGCACATGCTGGGTAAACAAATTACAGTTGGGCAATTGATAGAATAAAGATAACGTGATATGTCAAGAAGATCACTATGAGATTTACTCTGGGCATTACAACAAAATACATAGACCGCCATCCAACTGCATCTATGACTAATAATCCACTCCCGGGGATATCATCCGAACACCCTAGAAGTATTAAGTTGCGAACAACAGATAATTGCATTAAGCAAAGTGTGTAATGTAAACAAAGCATATGCCCTTGAGCATATGAATGTTGTTTTCTCCCTAGTAGCAACAGCACATCTACCACCTTAGAGGTTTCTGTCACTCCCCCAGGTGAAATAGAGACATGAACCCACTATCGAGCATAAATACCCCCTCTTGGAGTCACTAGCAACTACTCGGCCAAGATAGCTACTAACAACGGAGAGCATGCAAGATCATAAACAACATAGAGATAACAAAAGATATAATTCAGTATAGCAACTTAATCATAAACACCAATATTCATCGGATCCCAACAAACCAACATCATAGAATTACATAATGGTGATCTCAATCATGTAGGGCAGCTCATGAGATCTAAACATGAAGCACATGGTGGAGAAGACAACCATCTAGCTACTGCTATGGACCCATAGTCCAAGGTAGACTACTCACTCATCGCTCCGGAGGCAAGCATGGCGATGAAGAAGACCTCCGGTGGCGATTCCCTCTCCGGCAGGGTGCCGGGAAGAGCTTCTGGACCCTCCCGATCTTCGGGTCGACGGCGGCGGCGGATTGCGATGTGTTCTGGAAAATTGATCGGGTACTTAGGTTTTTCTCGTCGGGGGGTCTTTATAGGCGAAGGGACATCGTCAGAGGTGGAGCCAGGCTCCCTCACACAGGGGTGGCACGGCCAAGGGCCAGGCCGCTCCGCCCCCTTGTGTGGGGCCCTGGTGGCCCCTCTCCGTCTCTCCTTCAGATGTCTGGAAGCTTCCGGGAAAAATAAGACTTCAGGAACTTGTTTCGTCCAATTCCGAGAATATTTCCTGTGTATCACTTCTGAAACACAAAAACAGCAGAAAACAGGAAACTGGCACTGTGGCACTTCGTTAATAGGTTAGTTCCGGAAAATGCATAAAAGTGCCACTAAGTGTAACGAAACAATAGGCAAATGGTGTAAAAACAAGCATGGAGCATCAAAAATTATAGATACGTTTGAGACGTATCACCCACCAACATTCACTTTCTATGGAGGAGTGCCTTTTTTCTTTATTTTTTTTCTCTTTTTTTTCTTTTTGGAATAAGCAATATGAAGATAGTAAATCCGACCACTACGTCCCCATGAGCTAAAAACAGTGGCACAAAACGAGAAGTAGTTGAAAGTTTTTGAAAGGTAGCACATAAAAATTTACTTTGGAATGCCTTACAAATACCATGCATAGGAGTTTATAGTGGACACAATGGCAAACTTGGTTTTTGGGAGTTGGATGCACGAGTAGAGCTCATACTCAGTACAAAATGAGGGCTAGCAAAAGACTGGGAGCGACCAACTAAGAGAGCAATAATGGCCATAATCATGCAAAGCGACAAAGCAACATTAAAAGAAGCATAAGATGGCATCAAAAGTTAAAAATTAAATGATCATAGAGGCTATAGGTGACTTATTTTTGTAGTCAACATGGTGTAAGCATATGCCAAGTCAACCCAAATAAAGCATCAAAGGAGAAAACCAAATAAATGCTTCCATATAATAAAAACAACGCATGATTTTTTCAAAGGCTCATTAAGCAATCTCAGTTATTTGAGACAAGTCATGCTACAGCAAAACCACTAAGCATACTATCAAAAAGACATCAAGCACGACATGCAAAAGCCTAGGCTACAGTCTACACAAGCTCCTTCTTGTACCACTTTTTTGCATAAAGCTTTTTCTCTTTTCCAACACCATTTGAAATTTTTTAAGACACCTCTTTTGATGAAAACCAATAAAGATCAGAGGCAAAAATACACCTTGATGAAAAGGTATGACAAGGTCTGAATGCAAATCAAGGCGAAAACGAAAACCAAAAGCAGTAGCAGAAAAAGAGAACACTCGTTGAAACGATAGGAGTGAAAACTAGAGTGTTCTTGGCAAATGAAAAGCGAGTTTATCACCTCCACAAGAAACATGATGTGATCTAACCATTTATTGCAGCAAACTAAACTAAACTAATAATGAAAACAAAAACAACTGACGCTCCAAGAAAAACACATAGTGCATGAAGCAATAAAAATATAGTGTCTTGAAAGGTGACCTGATTTTTGCCGATGAAGAAGGGGTGCCTCGGGGGCATCCCCAAGCTTTGACGCTTGTACTTCTTGGATATTTCTTGGGGTGATGCATGGGCATCCCCAAGCTTGAGCTTTTGTCCATTCTTCATCTCATCTCATCATTCTCCAATCCCTACACTTGAAAACTTCCTTCATACAAAACTAAACACAAATCTATTAGCAACATTAGTGTAGCATAACATATAATCAACCTCTTTTTGCTTCAGGTTTCAACCAAAAACCACCACATATATAGCATATACTACTGTAGCAACTTCTCTAAAAGTTCTATGATCAAAAGAACTCAAAAGAAAGCGATAAAGTGGCAAACACAAATATTGGCAGAAATCTGTCAAAACTGAACAGCTGACAAAGGTCGAATTTTTGAGGGGTTTTCTGTTGCTCAAATCAAAAAGTGTTCAACTAATGAAAGTTTGGATATAACCTGGGGCATATTCACAAGAAATCTCAGGTCCAAACGATGTACAAATAATTTTCACGAATTTTTACGGTGCAGCACCGAAAACTGTTTCAGGACAGCAACATCCCCAAATCTTACCTCACTCAAATTAGAGGCTTCTCTTGGCACAAAAACGAAATAAAAAGGATAAGGAGCGGTCATTACAATAGTAATGACTTCCAAGACTCAAATAAAAGAAAAAGTACTGAAAGTAAAACAATGGGTTATCTCCCAAGAGTGCTTTTCTTTAACGCCTTTGAGCTAGGCGCAGTAATTTGCAAAGATGCTCATGTGGGCGCCATATAAGAGCCACTAGTGGAAAAAGGGCCTTTGGCCTGGACCCTTTAGTCCCGGCCTCCATCTGGGCCGGGACTAAAGGCCCGGCCACGTCGCCCGAAATTCGCCAGCCGCCCGGGAGGATTTAGTCCCGGCCCGTAACGAGGCTTTAGTCCCGGTTTGAGACACAAACCGGGACTAAAGGTCTATGCGCATTGCGGCCCTCATGTGCGGCCCCTTTAGTCCCGGTTTGTGTCTCAAACCGGGACTAAAGTCCTCTGCCTATATATTGGCCGCAGCCCCTCTCTCCCCTCTTCCTTGCATTTTTCTTGGATGGATGAGTGTGGGTGTGTGCTAGCTCACCTTTTTGCTTGGATGCACTAGAGGTGTTTGTTGAAATGTGTGTTAGAGCGATGCCGCTTCAGTTCACCGAACACAACTACGATATGAGGTGCCCGAGCCACGCTTAAGCCTCCTCCTCTTTATTTCCACTTATTCTAAAAGGTTAGCAACTATATTTCCTCGTTTAGACCGTGCGGTACTAATTTTTAGGATCGTGATTGTGTTTGATATACTGTTGCATGACGCAGATGAGCCATCCATGGATGTATGGTGATCGACGCACCGCCGCTTATAGAGAAGGCGTGCATTCTTTTCGAGATGCGGCCGATGCGAACAAGCATGGTGGTGGCTATATGTTTTGTCCATGTGTTGAATGTCGGAATGAGAAGGATTACACTTCCTCAAGAGTCATTCAGAGCCACCTGCTTCGGTCCGGTTTTATGTCGGGCTATAATGTTTGGACCAAGCACGGAGAAAGAGGGGTTATGATGGAAGACGACGATGAAGAAGAAGAGAACGATGATGATAACTACCGATCTATGTTCCCTGAGTATGCTGATACCGCAATGGAAGACAATGAAGAAGAAGATCAGGGTGCAGAACGGGAACCAGATGAGCCCGCTGATGATCTTGGCCGGGTCATTTCTGAAGCACGGCGAGGCTGCGACACAGAAAAGGAGAGGTTGCAGTTCGAGCAGATGTTACAGGACCACAACAAATTGTTGTACCCAACTTGTGAAGATGGCCAGAAGAAGCTGGGTAGCACACTGGAATTGCTGAAGTGGAAGGCAGAGACCGGTGTGACTGACTCGTCATTCGAAAAGTTGCTGGTACTGATGAAGAAGATGCTTCCAAGAAAGAACAAATTGCCCGCCAGCACGTACGAAGCAAAGAAGCTTGTCTGCCCTCTAGGATTAGACGTGCAGAAGATACATGCATGCCCTAATGACTGCATCCTCTACCGCGGTGAGAAGTATGAGAATATGGATAAATGCCTGGTATGCACTGCATTGCGGTATAAGATCAGAAAAGATGACCCTGGTGAGATTGAGGGCGAGCCACCCAGGAAGAGGGTTCCTGCCAAGGTGATGTGGTATGCTCCTATAATACCACGGTTGAAACGTCTGTTCAGAAATAAAGATCATGCGAAGTTGTTGCGATGGCACATGGAAGATCGTATGAAAGACGATAAGTTGAGGCACCCCGCTGATGGTCGGCAGTGGAGAAAAATCGAGAGAGAGTTCCCGAGATTTGCAGGTGACGCAAGGAACTTATGGTTTGGTCTGAGTACAGATGGCATGAATCCTTTTGGGGAGCAGAGTTGCAGTCACAGCACCTGGCCCGTTACTCTATGTATCTACAACCTTCCTCCTTGGTTGTGCATGAAGCAGAAGTTCATTATGATGCCAGTGCTTATCCAAGGTCCAAAGCAACCCGGCAACGACATTGATGTGTACCTAAGGCCATTAGTTGACGAACTTTTACAGCTGTGGGCCGAACCAGGTGTACGTGTGTGGGACGAGCACAAACAAGAGGAATTTGACCTTCGAGCCTTGCTTTTCGTAACCATCAATGATTGGCCTGCTCTTAGTAACATTTCAGGACAGTCAAACAAGGGATACAATGCATGCACGCACTGTTTAGATCAGACAGAAAGTATATATCTGGACAAATGTAGGAAGAATGTGTACCCGTTCAATCGTCATTTTCTTCCGCTCAAGCATCCCTTAAAGAAAAAAGGCAAGCATTTCAATGGCAAGGCAGAACCCCGGGGGAAGCCTGTCATCCGTACTGGTGCTGAAGTATTTGATATGGTCAAAGATTTAAAAGTAATCTTTGGAAAGGGTCCTGGCAGCCAACCTGTTCCTAACGGCCCTGATAAGCGCGTACCCATGTGGAAGAAGAAATCTATATTTTGGGAGCTACCCTATTGGGAAGTCCATGAGGTCCGCTCCGCAATCGACGTGATGCACCTGACGAAGAATCTCTGCGTGAATATTCTAGGCTTCCTGGGCTTGTATGGGAAGTCAAAAGATACACCGGAAGCACGGGAGGACCAGGAACGTCATAAAGGAAGAGATGGCATGCATCCAGGGAAGTTTCAAGGGCGTGCCAGCTACGCTCTTACTAAGGAAGAGAAGGAAATCTTCTTTGAAGTCCTTTTCAGTATCAAGGTCCCGACTGGCTTCTCGTCGAATATAAAGGGAATCGTAAATATGAAAGACAAAAAATTCCAAAACCTAAAGTCTCATGACTGCCACGTGCTTATGACGCAATTGCTTCCGGTTGCATTGAGGGGAATTCTACCGGAAAATGTTCGCCTGGCAATTGTGAAGGTATGTGCATTCCTCAATGCAATTTCTCAAAAGGTAATCGATCGAGAAAGTCTATCAGGGTTACAGATTGATGTGGTCCAATGTCTGGTCAGCTTTGAGTTGTTGTTCCCGCCATCCTTCTTCAATATAATGACACACCTCCTGGTTCACCTAGTCGAAGATATTAGAATTCTCGGTCCTGTATTTCTACACAATATGTTCCCCTTCGAGAGGTTCATGGGAGTCTTAAAGAAATATGTTCGTAACCGTGCTAGGCCAGAAGGAAGCATCTCCAAGGGCTATGGAACAGAGGAGGTCATTGAGTTTTGTGTGGACTTTCTTCCTGACCTTAAGCCGATTGGTGTTCCTGAATCTCAGTATGAGGGTAGGCTGACAGGAAAAGGCACACTAGGAAGGAAAGCAAAAGTATGTATGGACGGGCATTCTTTCTCTCAAGCACACTACACAGTTCTACACAATTCCACCGTGGTGGCTCCGTATATCGTGAGACACAAGAATATTCTACGCTCCGAAAACCCGGGGAAGACTGACTCTTGGATTAAAGGGGAACACGAGAAGACTTTCGGCAGTTGGTTGCAGACACATCTCATGAATGATGACACCGTTGGAGATCAGCTGTACTGTTTGGCCAGGCCACCATCTTCTACTATATGTACTTTCCAAGGGTACGAGATAAATGGGAATACATTTTACACGGTTGCCCAAGATAAAAAGAGCACCAACCAAAACAGTGGTGTCCGCTTTGATGCAACAGACGAGAATGGGCACTGTTTGGAAACATATTACGGGTACATAGAGGAGATATGGGAACTTGACTATGGACCTACTTTTAAGATCCCTTTGTTTCGGTGCAAATGGGTGAAGCTGACAGGAGGCGGGGTAGTTGTAGACCAAAAGTACGGTATGACAACAGTGGATCTCAACAATCTTGCGTACATGGATGAACCATTCGTCCTAGCCAACGATGTCGCTCAGGTTTTCTATGTGAAGGACATGTCTACAAAAACGAGAAAAAGAAATCAGCAAAAGAAGACATCGTCCGATGAGCCAAAGCGGCACATAGTTCTTTCAGGGAAAAGAAACATCGTGGGAGTAGATGACAAGACAGACATGTCAGTAGATTATAATAAGTTTCATGAAATTCCGCCCTTCAAAGTGAAAACTGACCCAAGCATCCTACTGAATGATGAAGATTCTCCATGGCTACGACCCAGAAGAAAATAGAAATAATAGATAGGAATGTTGGTGCAATAATGTAATAATGTATTAAACCTTTTATGTAATGCATGATGAAGATTCTCCATGATGAAGATTCTCCATGGTTACACCGCTCTTTAGGAAAAAAGCCTTCGTAAACAAATTTTGTAGAAGAAAAAAACCTCCTGAGTGTTTCATCGTAGTTCATCTAGCACAACAAATTTCATCTTAGACTACCTCTTTCGTTAGAGTGTGACTGAAACATTTTACTCCAAGTACTGTAGGTAAATTGCCAAAGAAACAAACAGAGCTATCACAAGCACCACGAATAGAACATTTCATACCGAACGCCACAACACTGGATCCTAGACTTCTAGATTTAACTCAGGCCGCCACCGTGCATAAAACTCACGCATAGTTCAAACTAAACTAAAGAACTGGGACATACATTGAACAAGGAGACACATGCAAATAACAAATTAAGCCAGCCTCTACTGAATCTTATCTCCCGTTCTATCCACACCGTGCTCTTTATGCAAATGGCAAAATAGTTAATAGTTAGGATAGTTAAAATAATTATTTTTTAAAATAGAAAATAGTTTTGAATTATCTATTCAATTTCAAACACTTTTCATTTTTATAGTTTTGTCAAATACTCAAATATGCAAAAAGAATATTAATAAACATAGTTTTTAATTAAAAATGGCAAAATAGTTAATACTTAGGATAGTTAAAATAATTAATTTTTAAAATAGAAAATAGTTTTGAATTATCTATTCAATTTCAAACACTTTTCATTTTTATAGTTTTGTCAAATACTCAAATATGCAAAAAGAATATTAATAAACATAGTTTTTAATGAAAAATGGCAAAATAGTTAATAGTTAGGATAGTTAAAATAATTAATTTTTAAAATAGAAAATAGTTTTGAATTATCTATTCAATTTCAAACACTTTTCATTTTTATAGTTTTGTCAAATACTCAAATATGCAAAAAGAATATTAATAAACATAGTTTTTAATTAAAAATGGCAAAATAGTTAATACTTAGGATAGTTAAAATAATTAATTTTTAAAATAGAAAATAGTTTTAAATTATCTATTCAATTTCAAACACTTTTCATTTTTATAGTTTTGTCAAATACTCAAATATGCAAAAAGAATATTAATAAACATAGTTTTTAATTAAAAATGGCAAAATAGTTAATAGTTAGGATAGTTAAAATAATTAATTTTTAAAATAGAAAATAGTTTTGAATTATCTATTCAATTTCAAACACTTTTCATTTTTATAGTTTTGTCAAATACTCAAATATGCAAACAGAATACTATTTACAAAACAATTAAAACAAAAAACGGAAAATAGGCCTTTAGTCCCGGTCCGTGCCACGGGCCGGGACTAAAGGCCCTTATGCTGAACCCCCCCCCCCCCCCCCCCCGAGGCCTTTAGTCCCGGGCGGTGGCTCAAACCGGGACTAAAGGCCCCCCTTTAGTCCCGGCCTGAACCACCGCCCGAGACTAAAGGTCCCGGGGTATAAAAGCTAGTCCTTCGTCCCCGGTCGGTTCCACCGACCGGGGACTTAGGATTTTCGCGCGCGAGGAGCAAGCAGCTACGCCGCCAGGCTGCCCGACGCCACCGCCGCCCGACGCGCCGCCTCCGCTGACGCGTCGCCGCCTCCGCTGACGCCCGACGCCACCGCCGCCCGACGCGCCACCGCCGCCCGACGCCACCGCCGCCCGACGCCTCCCGTCACCGCCGACCTGCAGGTAAGGGTTAATTAGTTTTAGGTTAGGGTTAGGGTTAGTTTTAGGTTAGTGTTAGGGTTAGTTTTAGGGTTAGTGTTAGGGTTAGTTTTAGGGTTAGTTAGTTTAATTTAGTTGTTAGTTAGTTTTAGGGTTAGTTAGTTTAATTTAGTTGTTAGTTAGTTTTAGGGTTAGTTAGTTTAATTTAGTTAGAAAAAAAAGAATAGATTTGTTAGTTATTTGTTAGTAAATTTGTTAGTTAGTTTAATTTAGTATTTGTTAGTTAGTTTAATTTAGTATTTGTTATCTAGCTATTTGTTTTTGTTAGTTAGTTTAATTTATTAGTATTTGTTAGTTATTTGTTAGTTATTTGTTAGTTAATTTGTTAGTATTTGTTAGTTAGTTTAATTTCCTATTTGTTAGCTATTAGAGTTAGATATTAGGGTTAGAATTAGTTAGTGTTAGGGTTAGATATTAGGGTTAGAATTATTTAGTTAGAATTTATTTGCAAATAGAAATAGAATTATTTAGTTAGATTTATTTAGTTAGAATTATTTACAAATAGAAATAGAATTATTTAGTTAGAATTTATTTGCAAATAGAAATAGAATTATTTAGTTAGAATTTATTTGCAAATAGAAATAGAATTATTTAGTTAGAATTTATTTGCAAATAGAAATAGAATTATTTAGTTAGAATTTATTTGCAAATAGAAATAGAATTATTTAGTTAGAATTTATTTGCAAATAGAAATAGAATTATTTAGTTAGAATTTATTTGCAAATAGAAATAGAATTATTTAGTTAGAATTTATTTGCAAATAGAAATAGAATTATTTAGTTAGAATTTATTTGCAAATAGAAATAGAATTATTTAGTTAGAATTTATTTGCAAATAGAAATAGAATTATTTAGTTAGAATTTATTTGCAAATAGAAATAGAATTATTTAGTTAGAATTTATTTGCAAATAGAAATAGAATTATTTAGTTAGAATTTATTTGCAAATAGAAATAGAATTATTTAGTTAGAATTTATTTGCAAATAGAAATAGAATTATTTAGTTAGAATTTATTTGCAAATAGAAATAGAATTATTTAGTTAGAATTTATTTGCAAATAGAAATAGAATTATTTAGTTAGAATTTATTTGCAAATAGAAATAGAATTATTTAGTTAGAATTTATTTGCAAATAGAAATAGAATTATTT